>OY992876.1:359151670-359444170 GCA_963921405.1 Cepaea hortensis | reverse complement strand
AGCACACTGCTTCATAGAAGGTCCCAGGTGTAGTGTTTAAGTCACCTGTCTCATACTACAAAGGTCATGGATTTGTTTTCGGCTCTGTCATTTAGTTCGGTGGTGCGAATTTTGTCAGAGACCCCTGAAGATCGTCGTTGGAGCTACAAAGTTTATGCTCTGTATCACTTTCTGCAATCAGCTCTGCAGCCAGAAAACACAGCAATACAGGATTGATCCAGATGCCATGACACCAACACTCTGACCTGTAACCTCTATCTCCCAACAGCTCCAGTTATTCAGTGTGCATAAGCTGCAAGTCAAACATGGTGATCACCAGATAAATAATTTCTTGTGACAATGCTCCCACATTTCTTAAACATACGCGCCAATCAAAGTATCATCAGACCCTGTACAGACAATACTTGTCATGAATATTTGCCGTCAAGCGTACGCAAGGAGAGTCTGATCCAGTGTATTGTCTAGACTACCGTGAATGTGTGTTTTTGTGCTATATTATTGATGAAATATGGCAATCTGAATCTTGGTCTATTTCCAGTGTTATAGCCACAACTTCCTCACTTGAAAGCACAAAGAGGTCGTTCAATGGGCTTCATTCAAGCAAAACGTTTCTGACATTAAATTTGTCTTTCTACAAATTCAATGCAGGCACCTATATCTCTAAAGTATATCACCGCAATGACCGACCAAGCAAGCCATCAGCAAAATAGCTATCACAGACGACTGAGTATGCTGGTCCAAACCCATATATAAATACAGATGTAAGAGGTCCATAATGAGAAACTGTCACTGGAAACGAACAATACAAGAAAAACATCTTGAGAAGATATCGTTCATTCTGCTGAAACTAGAAAAATATAAATTCTGGCAATGAAATAAGCGTTAGTACAAATAACAAAATGAGAAACATGTGTGATGTACTGATAATATGAGATTGCAAAACTTTGTTAAAACCGATCACGGCATAATGTTCTCATACAACTTATTACCACCATTACATGTGCGGTCTTTTTCTCACGTCTTTACCCATGACCCACAATTCTGTCTGTAACCAAAACTTCGAAACATAATAACTAACGAATTAAATACTGATGTATAATGGCACTTACAATATTTAACTTGCATCGTTAAATCAGTATTGCTATATGGATCAGAAACAGGGTGAATGACTCAAACAATTATTAATAACATACAAACGGTCATTAGCTGGTGCATCTACAGAATAGAGAACTCAAATCAATGACAGAGTCAGTAATGTAGAGCTAAATGAGACAACTAGACAGAATGACTAACATGGAGCTTAAGGAGAGAACTAGACAGAATGACTAACATGGAGCTTAAGGAGAGAACTAGACAGAATGACTAACATGGAGCTTAAGGAGAGAACTAGACAGAATGACTAACATGGAGCTTAAGGAGAGAACTAGACAGAATGACTAACATGGAGCTTAAGGAGAGAACTAGACAGAATGACTAACATGGAGCTTAAGGAGAGAACCAGGAGAAGCAGGCAGAATGACTAATGTGAAGCTTAAGGAGAGAACCAGACAGATTGCAAGAAATCAACAGGTTGGGGAATGATGCTGGCACTGGCTAGCTGAAACTCTGATATATAACTAGAAAGTTCTGTCACCGGAGCCCAACAGGCACATGGAATACAGGGAGCCCTAAACACACATGGAGAAGAAAATCATAGAAAGGGGAGAACATGGAATGCACTACAGGACTTAGCACAAAGCCACATGGCTGGGCTTGAGTTGATTGAGAGCTTGTCTTCAAACAGGGGACAAGGGGCAACAGAGGAATATTAACGGTAGGTAGCATTAGTTATGGTAAGGTGCAGCGGTGTGTAGTCGCACTCAAACAAATACATAGACTGTGGCTGCATAAGATAGCATAGCTATATAGATATATGTTCTCTGCTCGCATTGAACTCAGGCACGTGTTATTAATATTAGTAGTTGCCATTATAGGGAGTGCACTGGACTGATGTTTGTATGTGGATTAGCTTTCCCTATTACCAGTGTCCCTCACCATCAGGCGAACCCACTCAGACTTCAGAGGTACTTGAAATTTACATCCCCAAGTCAACATTTTAGTCCAACTGAACGGTGCAGAAACTGAACCTGCTACCTCGCCATAAGCACACAAGAAGTTTAAGAGCAACTGCTCTCCTACATTTGGCACTCCTGACCTCTGGAACAGTCACTGATCTTCCATAATCAACGCTAGTAAATGTATAAACTTTATCACAATAATGTCTCTTTCTGTGATAATTCAAGACATGAAGCTGAAGCATCAAACACACTTGACTTCACTGGCACTGAAATACAGTGTTAAAACATTTACAATTAAAGCACCCACGTCTTTGTAGAGTGTACAGGAATAGATGATGATAGTAGCAGCCATTGCATTTGTAAGTTACTTCTGTTAAGTACAATCCATTAGAACATGTTAACATAAACCAACCAATCAATCTCAGAGCACAACAAACAAACTGACCAATCAATACCCACAATACATTTTGTATTAACAAAAACCAACCAATCAATATGCACAATATATTTTCTATAGCAAAAACCAACCAATGAATCCCCACAATACATTTTCTGTAGCAGAAACCAACTAATGAATCCCCATAATACATTTTCTGTAGCAGAAACCAACAAATCAATACCCATAATACATCAACCGTAACATATAGCTGCAAAATAAAAGTAATCACAAAGCAGTAAATGTTTAGCATACAATGGGAATATTCAGTGGATATTCCCATTACTGTATATCTGAGTAAGCTGTCCCTCTGTGAACTAAATATCAATACAAAACAGCTGAAACAACAATCTCCAAACAAAATGATTTGGAGACCAGAATAGTGCAAATATCAAAAATCTGTTGAGAATTCAGAAACAAGAAGCACTATTGTATAGTAAGCATTTATATTTAAATATTTAAAATTGCAGGGTGTTAGACAAGGTTGTATACTATCACCCAATATTCTCAATTTGTAAAGCGATATAATAATGAGATCCATACAAGTCATGCCAGAAATATCGGTGGGCATAATGTACCAACACCTGCGTTTTGCCAACAACACGGTTTTGGTTGCTGAAAATTAAAAGGTTATAAAAAATGATAGATGAAGCAGAAAGCTAAATATATCTGTCAATCGAGGTGTAGACAAGAGTTCTCAAAAGCCATAATGAGCCAATTCTGATATACAGAAGCAAATCATGGACAATTAACAGACACATGAGAAATTATGTAAAATCTGCAGAGATGTGCTTTTAAAGAAGAATCATGAGAACATCACAGACTCATAGAAAGAGCAATGAAGATATCCTGAAGGAAGTTAACTCACAAAAGAAAACTGGCTAATTACATTAGAAGAAGACAGTCCACATTCTTTGAACATGTCATGAGAAGGGGAAAGCTGGAGTATGTCGTCACAACGGGAAAGTTGAAGGGGAAGAAAGGCAGAAAGAGGGCAAGAAAGAAGATTATGGACAGCATGACATGGAGGATCATCAGTATTAGAAATGATTAGCAGCACATAACATAAGGCTGTAGACAGACGTGGTCACCAACACCACACGGCGTGGGCTCGGCAAGAAGAAGAAGCATATCAGGCTTATATTACTAGCCCCACATTTGTAGAGACCAATCAGCACTCACTGGGTGAAGTGATCGACACCTCTACCGCCAGCTTTACTTCCCACAACATTTCCTGGCACCAATTTTAGCTCGGGTCGTCCTGAGAACCCAGACCCCTTAGGTAAAACCCCAGTTTGAGGGTGATTTGAACATCCCCACTCCCTGGAAGGCAAGTGTGCTAATCACAATTAAACAAACACATACAAGCCATTTCAACAAAATTCATATTAATCCTCTTCATTACACAGATACTTAAATGACACACACAATCACACAACAACTTGCTTACTGCAATAGAATTGTGCCATGTTAGTTTACTTTTTTATGCTTCAACACTTTTGGTGAGCATGACTTTATATCTATCACCACTGATCATGAGATCAGGTGCAGGTAAGCCATGCATAGCCAAATTTAATCTAGGAAGGTCTTGTTTTGGATACAAACCACCCCCACACATAGACCTTATATGTGCATGTGTGTGTATTTTATGGGGGGGGGGGGAAGAGGGAGAGAGAGAGAAGAGAATAGAAGAGAAGAAAAGAGAAGAGAAGATGTAGCAGAAGTTGGGTATTAGGTGGGAAAAGGCTACAGCACGATTGAGCATCGGGATGGAATGGGAGGAGAGATGCTCAAGTCGTGACGTAGTTTGTTGTTAGGAGTTAGTTTACATCTAGAGCCAGAGCAGAGAAGACGCCATGTTGTGTCCAGATTGTCATCAGTAAGAAATAAACAACATTTGTAATAAACCAGAGAACTTGTTAGGCCTACTCTGTTATAAAGAGAAGAGAGAAGAGAAGAGAAGAGAAGAGAAGAGAAGAGAAGAGAAGAGAAGAGAAGAGAAGAGAAGAGAAACTTATTCCAAATGGTTTGGTCTTCTTTCCGCAAAGCAGCCCGCCGAAAGTACCACAAACCCAGCAACTCAGTCAACGACCCCAGGGGGTCTCTTTAAAAAATTATGAACGGAATGACAGACTGAAAATGAACCCAAAAATTGTGTAGCTGAGGGAGGCAGGCAGCTTGACCATGTGACCATGGACACCCCATTAGACTGAAGAACAGTCAGAGTGCCACACTGGGCATTCATTGTTGAATCCAAAGTTGCCGAACCGCCTACTCTTGGCAGCCAAATGCCATTCTTATGAATGGTGCAAGTCCTTAACACTATGGGTCAATTGACCCATAAAGTTTATAACTGTTGCAGACAGTTCACTCATTCATTCAGTAGCATGTCCTCTGCAGAACCTCGCTCCCATAACAACCTTCCAGAAAACTTCTTGGTCATGAGCAAGATGTCCTGCGTCAGATATACCCAACTACAGTAGCAGCCTCTTTTTCCTGAGATTAGAAAGTACAAGCTGCCTGAAGAAGTGGTCAGCTGGTTCACAAGAGTGAGAACAATGGAGTAGGGAATTAATACAGTTTAGATGGCTTTAGACTAGTATGCACAATTCATCTAGAAATCCAGGACATTTATACCCAAGACTATGCCTCTCTACAGACGTGAAGTTCCAGAACCAATTTTGCACACACCGCTGATTTCTGAGCTTGGAGAGGGGAAATATAGCTCAGCAACACAGTCCCCACTTTTGGTGACAGGTCAGAAGGAAAGTGGCTACACACACGAACCTCACTTTTGGTGACAGGTCAGAAGGAAAGTGACTACACACACGAACCTCACTTTTGGTGACAGGTCAGAAGGAAAGTGGCTACACACACCAACCTCACTTTTGGTGACGGGTCAGAAGGAAAGTGGCTACACACACCAACCTCACTTTTGGTGACGGGTCAGAAGGAAAGTGGCTACACACACCAACCTCACTTTTGGTGACGGGTCAGAAGTGGCTACACACACCAACCTCACTTTTGGTGACGGGTCAGAAGGAAAGTGGCTACACACACCAACCTCACTTTGATAGACAGAACCCCTTCTAAAGGCTTAGATTACCTGGATTGATTGATTGATTGATTGATTCAAGAACCGACATCACAGCATTCGGGGCATTCCCATAAGCTCTCCGTCCCCATTACCAGCAGCCAGCGAAGAGTTCCAACACAGATAGTACCAGTTTCCTTCACAAGTTCACATGTGACAAAGATTAGCATTTCAGGTGGTTTTTTGCATACAGAAATAGAGCAGTTATAGGGCAACCTGTTGCAGTAAAGTTGTAACCATACAACTAATGGAGCAGTTATAGGGCAATCTGTTGCAGTCATACATCTAGTTAGCTGACAGATCATCCTCATTGCACATCGAACCATTCAGTCCATAAGTGCTCGGATCCCCTCCTCAGCAATTCCTGCAGTGTGTAGCAGCTAACAACACCAGTTCTGTGCTGGTTTATCAATCTTCTTTGGCTTCCTGCGTAGTGTTCTTGTTTGGCCACCCCTCTTTTAATTTGCTGTTCTCGCAGTCTGACCATGGTTATAGATTCGTAGTCATCACTTCGTTCTCGCAAAAGTCTTACTTCTCGTAATGCATTCAGAATGTCAGCCTGGTCCATGGCGCGTCCGCCCTCCACAATAGCCATACCTGCGAGCTTGTCAGCCCGCTCATTTCCTTGTACTCACGCATGCCCTGGCACGAAGATTAAACTAATCTTTACCAGCCGAGACCACTCCAGAGACAGCAACCACTCTCTTTGGATCCACCCCGTCTCTATCTTCTTGAGCATGCTCATTGAGTCGCTAAGGAAACATGCCCTAGTGAATGTCTGTGTCTCGAGCCATGTTATTGTTTTACTTACTGCCATGACTTCCATGGTCAGGCTACTTGTGGTCTCAACAAAAGTACCAGAGTCCTCCTCCACAATTCTCCCTCCGGTCCGCTCCGTAAAGGCCCATGAGTTTCTCACATGTCGGACGACCGACCCATCTGTGTATATGACAGCATCATCGTCTAACGAATTCTCGAAAATCAACGCTTGTACTTCCCCCTCCACAGCAGCCAGATTTTCTTGTCTGCATTTACTGTCTAGTTGGATGCAAACTGGAAAGGACGTACAGAAATCTGTTGGCACTTGTACCCATTCCTCGCCAGGTTCTAAGTCCTCCAGTGAACACACCTGTTGAAGAATGTCTTCAGCTTGACCCATCCAAGACCATCTTTTTAACCTGCTGTCCTTCACCTTCCTAATTTCACTATGCAGTGGATGTTGTGTTTGCGTTGACTGTGAGGTAGGCACGTGCTCTGCAAATTTGTCATCTGTCTTCAATGGTTGGAAAATCAAGAAGGTAGCGCATAGCCCTGCATGCTTATCTTTTGTACATCCAAGAATAATGCGCACAGCTTCGTTTAGTCATAAACTAATGGTCTAAACTTAGTCATACAACTAATGGAGCAGTCATAGGGCAATCTGTTGCAGTGAAGTTGAAATCATCTTCTTCTGCTGCGTTCATATGGAGAGTCTTTTCAGACGTGTTTACGCTGTGCCAGTTTACAGCAAAGCTGCGTTATTGCGCCGTTAGGCCGACACATCCGACTTCTGCGGGCGTTTGTTGACCGGGTTAACCTTCCCGGGTGATTCGAAGGGCCTTCCGCTCTCATGGACGATTTTGCGTTGTGCCTGTTTATTTGCGCCTATAGATACATCCAACTTCTGCGGGCGTTTCTTGATCGGGCTAACCTTCCCGGAAGTTAGAATCCTACGGCTAATGGAGCAGTTATAAGGCAACCTGTTGCAGTGAAGTTGGAATCCTACGACTACTACTACGAGATTTATTTTCACAAGGAATCAAAGCAGGTTGCAAGGTCAAACCAGGCAAGTTTTCAACATTTCGAAGCTACAAACATTGAATCTATGTGTTAGCAGGCCATTTAAATCAGCCAGAATATGCAAGACATCAGTCAGTAGGTAGGTAGGTTGTTTGTCAAGTCTTAAGTCACATATGACTGAGATACTGTATGACAGCAGACGGTACTAACTGTTTTCTGTTAGCGTTAAATGTCGGGCGACGCTCACCAAACCCGACACCCCACATTGTGCCAGCAGCTTCAGGCAGAGGAGTGCAATTGAGCGGGTACAAGCCTTACCCTAATGCGAGGGGAATACAACCTAAAGACTAAGTGGCATGGCAGGGCAGACCAGGCCTTAAGCCTTGGATGTCAACTGGTTTAGGATGGAAGCTCTGACAGGCAGGCAGAGTATTGCTTTGCTGATCCCACAGCTTCTGCAGCTTGTCTTGTTCCAGACGTATAGGTGTTACCTTTCCTCCGGAGTAAACTAGGCAGGCTGAGAGAGGGATCATGCTGCATGGGCAACACATGGTCTCTAAATTCAGCCCAGGCTTTGTGTTATGGAGAGGTATAGCTCCATTTTACAAACTATTGTCTGTCAAGACGGCTAGTCAGTAAATCAGTAGGTCATTTCAATCACCCAGTTTGTCAGAAGCTGCATCTAATATTGTAAACATTAAGTCTTAAAAGAAATGGCCAGAACCTGTTGTATAATACACTCAGGGAAATATGAAAGATAAGCAACTTGTGATGTGGATCAACTGAATTTTAATAACTAGTTTACTACGCAGGCTACTTGAACATGGCTAGGGATAAAGTTTGCTCAGAAATACCACTAACCACATCAGTGGTCATCAATGCTGCAAGTGTCATCACAGCAAAACTTTGTTGTATTTGTGGTTGAGAACCACTGCTCTGAACAACACTCTTGCAGTGAGAGAATCACGTGGCTTGTTGAAGAGATTTGGATATATGGTGCTGGAGCAGCTTGTAGATGTGTAGGAGTAGCCTGTAGATGTTGGAGAGACTTGGATATATGATGTTGGAGTAGCCTGTAGATGTGTCAGAGAGATTTGGATATATGGTGTTGGAGAGACTTGGATATATGGTGTTGGGTAGTTTGTAGATGTGTTGGATAGACTTGGATATATGATGTTGGAGTTCCTTGTAGATGTGTTGGAGAGACTTGGATATATGGTGTTGGAGAGACTTGGATATATGGTGTTGGAGAAATTTGGATATATGGTGTTGGAGAGATTTAGATATATGATGTAGGAGTAGCCTGTAGATGTGTCAGAGAGATTTGGATATATGGTGTTGGAGAGACTTGGATATATGGTGTTGGGTATATTGTAGATGTGTTGGATAGACTTGGATATATGATGTTGGAGTTCCTTGTAGATGTGTTGGAGAGACTTGGATATATGGTGTTGGAGAGACTTGGATATATGGTGTTGGGTAGACTTGGATATATGGTGTTGGAGAGACTTGGATATATGGTGTTGGGTAGACTTGGATATATGGTGTTGGGTTGACTTGGATATATGGTGTTGGGTAGACTTGGATATATGGTGTTGGGTAGACTTGGATATATGGTGTTGGGTAGACTTGGATATATGGTGTTGGGTAGACTTGGATATATGGTGTTGGGTAGACTTGGATATATGGTGTTGGAGAGACTTGGATATATGGTGTTGGGTAGACTTGGATATATGGTGTTGGAGAGACTTGGATATATGGTGTTGGGTAGACTTGGATATATGGTGTTGGGTAGACTTGGATATATGGTGTTGGAGAGACTTGGATATATGGTGTTGGAGTACCTTGTAGATGTGTTGGAGAGACTTGGATATATGGTGTTGGGTAGACTTGGATATATGGTGCTGGAGCAGCCTGTAGATGTGTAGGAGTAGCCTGTAGATGTTGGAGAGATATGGATATATGATGTTGGAGTAGCTTGTAGATGTGTTGGATAGACTTGGATATATGATGTTGGAGCAGCCTGTAGATGTGTTGGAGAGATTTGGATATATGGTGTTGGAGAGACTTGGATATATGGTGTTGGATAGACTTGGATATATGGTGTTGGATAGACTTGGATATATGATGTTGGAGCAGCCTGTAGATGTGTTGGAGAGATTTGGATATATGGTGTTGGAGACATTTGGATATATGGTGTTGGAGAGATTTGGATATATGGTGTTGGATAGACTTGGATGTATAGTGTTGGAGAGATTTGGATATATGGTGTTGGAGACATTTGGATATATGATGTTGGAGTGGCCTGTAGATGTGTCAGAGAGATTTGGATATATGATGTTGGAGAGATTTGGATATATGGTGTTGGGTAGTTTGTAGATGTGTTGGAGAGATTTGGATATATGATGTTGGAGTAGCTTGTAGATGTGTTGGATAGACTTGGATATATGATGTTGGAGTAGCTTGTAGATGTGTTGGAGAGATTTGGATATATGGTGTTGGAGAGATTTGGATATATGGTGTTGGAGAGACTTGGATATATGGTGTTGGAGCAGCCTGTAGATGTGTTGGAGAGATTTGGATATATGGTGTTGGAGAGATTTGGATATATGATGTTGGAGTAGCCTGTAGATGTGTCAGAGAGATTTGGATATATGATGTTGGATAGACTTGGATATATGGTGTTGGGTAGTTTGTAGATGTGTTGGATAGACTTGGATATATGGTGTTGGAGTAACTTGTAGATGTGTTGGAGAGATTTGAATATATGGTGTTGGAGAGACTTGGATATATGGTGTTGGAGAGACTTGGATATATGGTATTGGAGTAGCTTGTAGATGTGTTGGATAGACTTGGATATATGGTGTTGGAGTAGCTTGTAGATGTGTTGGAGAGACTTGGATATATGGTGTTGGATAGACTTGGATATATGGTGTTGGATAGACTTGGATATATGATGTTGGAGTACCTTGTAGATGTGTTGGAGAGATTTGGATATATGGTGTTGGAGAGATTTGGATATATGGTGTTGGAGAGATTTGGATATATGGTGTTGGAGAGATTTGGATACATGGTGTTGGAGAGACTCAGATATATGGTGTTGGAGAGACGATACATGGTGTTATAGAGATTTAGATATATGGTGTTGGAGAGATTTAGATACATGGTGTTATAGAGATTTAGATATATGGTGTTGGAGAGATTTAGATACATGGTGTTATAGAGATTTAGATATATGGTGTTGGAGAGATTTAGATACATGGTGTTGGAGAGATTTAGATATATGGTGTTGGAGAGATTTAGATACATGGTGTTATAGAGATTTAGATATATGGTGTTGGAGAGATTTAGATACATGGTGTTATAGAGATTTAGATATATGGTGTTGGAGAGATTTAGATACATGGTGTTGGAGAGATTTAGATATATGGTGTTGGAGAGATTTAGATACATGGTGTTGGAGAGATTTAGATACATGGTGTTGGAGAGATTTGGATACATGGTGTTGGAGAGATTTAGATATATGGTGTTGGAGAGATTTAGATACATGGTGTTATAGAGATTTAGATATATGGTGTTGGAGAGATTTAGATACATGGTGTTATAGAGATTTAGATACATGGTGTTGGAGAGATTTAGATATATGGTGTTGGAGAGATTTAGATACATGGTGTTGGAGGGATTTAGATACATGGTGTTATAGAGATTTAGATACATGGTGTTATAGAGATTTAGATACATGGTGTTGGAGAGATTTAGATATATGGTGTTGGAGGGATTTAGATATATGGTGTTATAGAGATTTAGATACATGGTGTTATAGAGATTTAGATACATGGTGTTATAGAGATTTAGATATATGGTGTTGGAGAGATTTAGATACATGGTGTTGGAGGGATTTAGATACATGGTGTTATAGAGATTTAGATACATGGTGTTATAGAGATTTAGATATATGGTGTTGGAGAGATTTAGATACATGGTGTTGGAGAGATTTAGATACATGGTGTTGGAGAGATTTAGATATATGGTGTTGGAGAGATTTAGATACATGGTGTTATAGAGATTTAGATATATGGTGTTGGAGAGATTTAGATACATGGTGTTATAGAGATTTAGATACATGGTGTTGGAGAGATTTAGATATATGGTGTTGGAGAGATTTAGATACATGGTGTTGGAGGGATTTAGATACATGGTGTTATAGAGATTTAGATACATGGTGTTATAGAGATTTAGATATATGGTGTTGGAGAGATTTAGATACATGGTGTTGGAGAGATTTAGATACATGGTGTTGGAGAGATTTAGATATATGGTGTTGGAGAGATTTAGATACATGGTGTTATAGAGATTTAGATATATGGTGTTGGAGAGATTTAGATACATGGTGTTATAGAGATTTAGATATATGGTGTTGGAGAGATTTAGATACATGGTGTTGGAGAGATTTAGATATATGGTGTTGGAGAGATTTAGATACATGGTGTTGGAGAGATTTAGATACATGGTGTTGGAGAGATTTGGATACATGGTGTTGGAGAGATTTAGATATATGGTGTTGGAGAGATTTAGATACATGGTGTTATAGAGATTTAGATATATGGTGTTGGAGAGATTTAGATACATGGTGTTATAGAGATTTAGATACATGGTGTTGGAGAGATTTAGATATATGGTGTTGGAGAGATTTAGATACATGGTGTTGGAGGGATTTAGATACATGGTGTTATAGAGATTTAGATACATGGTGTTATAGAGATTTAGATACATGGTGTTGGAGAGATTTAGATATATGGTGTTGGAGGGATTTAGATATATGGTGTTATAGAGATTTAGATACATGGTGTTATAGAGATTTAGATACATGGTGTTGGAGAGATTTAGATACATGGTGTTGGAGAGATTTAGATACATGGTGTTGGAGAGATTTAGATATATGGTGTTATAGAGATTTAGATATATGGTGTTATAGAGATTTAGATATATGGTGTTATAGAGATTTAGATACATGGTGTTATAGAGATTTAGATACATGGTGTTGGAGAGATTTAGATACATGGTGTTGGAGAGATTTAGATATATGGTGCTGCAGTAGCTTGTACGTGTGTTGGAGAGACTTGGAAATATGGTGTTGGAGTGCTTGTAGACAGTGTCCACCGCTATATGAAGGGCAATTAACACCCCTACCTCCAATGATGCCACCTCACCACTCTGATTTGTCAATGATATACTCAGAATAACACACAATTGTTATCACATGATGCAGATCAGCAACAGTTAAATAATATACAGCAACAGTTTACCAAATAAATATATAGACAACCAAAAACTGCCCCTGTCAGTTGTTGGCTAGTTACCATTTACACACATAACAAACGATAAAAGCTACTTGCATGTTTTTTACGTTACACTGCAATCAACTCCAGCACCTTTCCTAATTTTCTAGGCAATGTTACGTTCATTGGTGTGACATTACTTCCTGAATGGCATACGAAACCATCACAATCAAAACAAAGCAACCTGCTTCCAAATCACACATGGCTGATTTCAAACCCTGGACTTCAAATATCAGGGAATTGAGAAATTGTGTTGCACTAATCCCTACGCCACAGACACAGACTGTGGAAGATACGGAACAGTAACCTACTTGGCCTATAAATACTTCCACAGCACCATGACTGTGCTGACATATGAATCGTGGGATAAACGCAATCATGTTCTACACTGACAACTGAAGCACAACTAGTGAAGGACAAAGTTTGCTCAGAAATACCACTAAGCACATCAGTGAACATCAATGCTGCATGTGTCATCACAGCAAAACTTTGCACCCCAATTGTGGAATTCTCAGACCTGCTTGCCCCATTTGCTGATTTAGTATCAACATTACACTACAAAAACATTCAGCACAACCCCAATGCAGATACTGAAGTGATGTTATCGTGACACCAGTGCCTCCTGGGCTTCTGCCCTGTGACCTAATGCCATGTAGTGACACATGTAAGTACTCGTTGGTTGTGTTCCCACATAAAGCATTACTGAAGTGATAAGATGTCACAGTTGGTGCTGGAGCAGCCTGTAGATGTGTAGGAGTAGCCTGTAGATGTTGGAGAGATATGGATATATGATGTTGGAGTAGCTTGTAGATGTGTTGGATAGACTTGGATATATGATGTTGGAGCAGCCTGTAGATGTGTTGGAGAGATTTGGATATATGGTGTTGGAGAGACTTGGATATATGGTGTTGGATAGACTTGGATATATGGTGTTGGATAGACTTGGATATATGATGTTGGAGCAGCCTGTAGATGTGTTGGAGAGATTTGGATATATGGTGTTGGAGACATTTGGATATATGGTGTTGGAGAGATTTGGATATATGGTGTTGGATAGACTTGGATGTATAGTGTTGGAGAGATTTGGATATATGGTGTTGGAGACATTTGGATATATGATGTTGGAGTGGCCTGTAGATGTGTCAGAGAGATTTGGATATATGATGTTGGAGAGATTTGGATATATGGTGTTGGGTAGTTTGTAGATGTGTTGGAGAGATTTGGATATATGATGTTGGAGTAGCTTGTAGATGTGTTGGATAGACTTGGATATATGATGTTGGAGTAGCTTGTAGATGTGTTGGAGAGATTTGGATATATGGTGTTGGAGAGATTTGGATATATGGTGTTGGAGAGACTTGGATATATGGTGTTGGAGCAGCCTGTAGATGTGTTGGAGAGATTTGGATATATGGTGTTGGAGAGATTTGGATATATGATGTTGGAGTAGCCTGTAGATGTGTCAGAGAGATTTGGATATATGATGTTGGATAGACTTGGATATATGGTGTTGGGTAGTTTGTAGATGTGTTGGATAGACTTGGATATATGGTGTTGGAGTAACTTGTAGATGTGTTGGAGAGATTTGAATATATAGTGTTGGAGAGACTTGGATATATGGTGTTGGAGAGACTTGGATATATGGTATTGGAGTAGCTTGTAGATGTGTTGGATAGACTTGGATATATGGTGTTGGAGTAGCTTGTAGATGTGTTGGAGAGACTTGGATATATGGTGTTGGATAGACTTGGATATATGGTGTTGGATAGACTTGGATATATGATGTTGGAGTACCTTGTAGATGTGTTGGAGAGATTTGGATATATGGTGTTGGAGAGATTTGGATATATGGTGTTGGAGAGATTTGGATATATGGTGTTGGAGAGATTTGGATACATGGTGTTGGAGAGACTCAGATATATGGTGTTGGAGAGACGATACATGGTGTTATAGAGATTTAGATATATGGTGTTATAGAGATTTAGATATATGGTGTTGGAGAGATTTAGATACATGGTGTTATAGAGATTTAGATATATGGTGTTGGAGAGATTTAGATACATGGTGTTGGAGAGATTTAGATATATGGTGTTGGAGAGATTTAGATACATGGTGTTATAGAGATTTAGATATATGGTGTTGGAGAGATTTAGATACATGGTGTTATAGAGATTTAGATATATGGTGTTGGAGAGATTTAGATACATGGTGTTGGAGAGATTTAGATATATGGTGTTGGAGAGATTTAGATACATGGTGTTGGAGAGATTTGGATACATGGTGTTGGAGAGATTTAGATATATGGTGTTGGAGAGATTTAGATACATGGTGTTATAGAGATTTAGATATATGGTGTTGGAGAGATTTAGATATATGGTGTTGGAGGGATTTAGATATATGGTGTTATTGAGATTTAGATACATGGTGTTATAGAGATTTAGATACATGGTGTTGGAGAGATTTAGATACATGGTGTTGGAGAGATTTAGATACATGGTGTTGGAGAGATTTAGATATATGGTGTTATAGAGATTTAGATATATGGTGTTATAGAGATTTAGATATATGGTGTTATAGAGATTTAGATACATGGTGTTATAGAGATTTAGATACATGGTGTTATAGAGATTTAGATACATGGTGTTGGAGAGATTTAGATATATGGTGTTATAGAGATTTAGATACATGGTGTTATAGAGATTTAGATATATGGTGTTATAGAGATTTAGATACATGGTGTTATAGAGATTTAGATACATGGTGTTATAGAGATTTAGATACATGTTGTTGGAGAGATTTAGATACATGGTGTTGGAGAGATTTAGATACATGGTGTTGGAGAGATTTAGATATATGGTGCTGCAGTAGCTTGTACGTGTGTTGGAGAGACTTGGAAATATGGTGTTGGAGTGCTTGTAGACAGTGTCCACCGCTATATGAAGGGCAATTAACACCCCTACCTCCAATGATGCCACCTCACCACTCTGATTTGTCAATGATATACTCAGAATAACACACAATTGTTATCACATGATGCAGATCAGCAACAGTTAAATAATATACAGCAACAGTTTACCAAATAAATATATAGACAACCAAAAACTGCCCCTGTCAGTTGTTGGCTAGTTACCACTTACACACATAACAAACGATAAAAGCTACTTGCATGTTTTTTACGTTACACTGCAATCAACTCCAGCACCTTTCCTAATTTTCTAGGCAATGTTACGTTCATTGGTGTGACATTACTTCCTGAATGGCATACGAAACCATCACAATCAAAACAAAGCAACCTGCTTCCAAATCACACATGGCTGATTTCAAACCCTGGACTTCAAATATCAGGGAATTGAGAAATTGTGTTGCACTAATCCCTACGCCACAGACACAGACTGTGGAAGATACGGAACAGTAACCTACTTGGCCTATAAATACTTCCACAGCACCATGACTGTGCTGACATATGAATCGTGGGATAAACGCAATCATGTTCTACACTGACAACTGAAGCACAACTAGTGAAGGACAAAGTTTGCTCAGAAATACCACTAAGCACATCAGTGAACATCAATGCTGCATGTGTCATCACAGCAAAACTTTGCACCCCAATTGTGGAATTCTCAGGCCTGCTTGCCCCATTTGCTGATTTAGTATCAACATTACACTACAAAAACATTCAGCATAACCCCAATGCAGATACTGAAGTGATGTTATCGTGACACCAGTGCCTCCTGGGCTTCTGCCCTGTGACCTAATGCCATGTAGTGACACATGTAAGTACTCGTTGGTTGTGTTCCCACATAAAGCATTACTGAAGTGATAAGATGTCACAGTTGGTCAGTTCCATTCACCACAAAGCCTACTACTCCCCACATGTAAAAGTATGACGCACAATGGACAGTGCTAATGTGTGATGTATGATGGTGGGGAGGACAGTGCTGATGTGCGATGTATGATAGTGTGGAGGACAGTGTTGATGTGTAAAGTATGATGGTTGGGAGGACAGTGCTGATGTGTGATGTATGATGGTGGGGAGGACAGTGCTGATGTGTGATGTATGATGGTGGGGAGGACAGTTCTGATGTGTGATGTATGATGGTGGGGAGGACAGTGCTGATGTGTGATGTATGATGGTGGGGAGGACAGTGCTGATGTGTGATGTATGATGGTGGGGAGGACAGTTCTGATGTGTGATGTATGATGGTGGGGAGGACAGTTCTGATGTGTGATGTATGATGGTGGGGAGGACAGTGCTGATGTGCGATGTATGATGGTGTGGAGGACAGTGTTGATGTGTAAAGTATGATGGTGGGGAGGACAGTGCTGATGTGTAAAGTATGATGGTGGGGAGGACAGTGCTGATGTGTAAAGTATGATGGTGGGGAGGACAGTGCTGATGTGTAAAGTATGATGGTGGTGAGGACAGTGCTGATGTGTGATGTATGATGGTGGGGAGGACAGTGTTGATGTGTAAAGTATGATGGTTGGGAGGACAGTGCTGATGTGTGATGTATGATGGTGGGGAGGACAGTGTTGATGTGTAAAGTATGATGGTGGGGAGGACAGTGCTGATGTGTAAAGTATGATGGTGGTGAGGACAGTGCTGATGTGTGATGTATGATGGTGGGGAGGACAGTGCTGATGTGTAAAGTATGATGGTGGGGAGGACAGTGCTGATGTGTAAAGTATGATGGTGGGGAGGACAGTGCTGATGTGTAAAGTATGATGGTGGTGAGGACAGTGCTGATGTGTGATGTATGATGGTGGGGAGGACAGTGCTGATGTGTAAAGTATGATGGTGGGGAGGACAGTGCTGATGTGTGATGTATGATGGTGTGGAGGACAGTGTTGATGTGTAAAGTATGATGGTGGGGAGGACAGTGCTGATGTGTGATGTATGATGGTGGGGAGGACAGTTCTGATGTGTGATGTATGATAGTGGGGAGGACAGTGTTGATGTGTAAAGTATGATGGTTGGGAGGACAGTGCTGATATGTGATTCACCACAAAGCCTACTACTCCCCACATGTAAAAGTATGACACACAATGGACAGTGCTAATGTGTGATGTATGATGGTGGGGAGGACAGTGCTGATGTGCGATGTATGATGGTGGGGAGGACAGTGCTGATGTGCGATGTATGATAGTGTGGAGGACAGTGCTGATGTGTGATGTATGATGGTGGGGAGGACAGTGCTGATGTGCGATGTATGATGGTGGGGAGGACAGTGCTGATGTGCGATGTATGATGGTGGGGAGGACAGTGCTGATGTGCGATGTATGATAGTGTGGAGGACAGTGCTGATGTGCGATGTATGATAGTGTGGAGGACAGTGCTGATGTGTGATGTATGATGGTGGGGAGGACAGTGCTGATGTGCGATGTATGATAGTGTGGAGGACAGTGATGATGTGTAAAGTATGATGGTGGGGAGGACAGTGCTGATGTGCGATGTATGATAGTGTGGAGGACAGTGTTGATGTGTAAAGTATGATGGTGGTGAGGACAGTGCTGATGTGTGATGTATGATGGTGGGGAGGACAGTGCTGATGTGTAAAGTATGATGGTGGGGAGGACAGTGCTGATGTGTAAAGTATGATGGTGGTGAGGACAGTGCTGATGTGTGATGTATGATGGTGGGGAGGACAGTGCTGATGTGTGATGTATGATAGTGGGGAGGACAGTGTTGATGTGTAAAGTATGATGGTTGGGAGGACAGTGCTGATGTGTGATGTATGATGGTGGGGAGGACAGTGCTGATGTGTAAAGTATGATGGTGGGGAGGACAGTGCTGATGTGTGATGTATGATGGTTGGGAGGACAGTGCTGATGTGTAAAGTATGATGGTGTGGAGGACAGTGTTGATGTGTAAAGTATGATGGTGGGGAGGACAGTGCTGATGTGTGATGTATGATGGTGGGGAGGACAGTGTTGATGTGTGATGTATGATGGTGGGGAGGACAGTGTTGATGTGTAAAGTATGATGGTGGGGAGGACAGTGTTGATGTGTGATGTATGATGGTGGGGAGGACAGTGTTGATGTGTAAAGTATGATGGTGGGGAGGACAGTGCTGATGTGTGATGTATGATGGTGGGGAGGACAGTGCTGATGTGTGATGTATGATGGTGGGGAGGACAGTGCTGATGTGTGATGTATGATGGTTGGGAGGACAGTGCTGATGTGTGATGTATGATGGTGGGGAGGACAGTGTTGATGTGTAAAGTATGATGGTGGGGAGGACAGTGCTGATGTGTGATGTATGATGGTTGGGAGGACAGTGTTGATGTGTGATGTATGATGGTGTGGAGGACAGTGTTGATGTGTAAAGTATGATGGTGGGGAGGACAGTGCTGATGTGTGATGTATGATGGTGGGGAGGACAGTGCTGATGTGTGATGTATGATGGTGGGGAGGACAGTGTTGATGTGTAAAGTATGATGGTTGGGAGGACAGTGCTGATGTGTGATGTATGATGGTGGGGAGGACAGTGCTGATGTGTAAAGTATGATGGTGGGGAGGACAGTGCTGATGTGTGATGTATGATGGTTGGGAGGACAGTGTTGATGTGTAAAGTATGATGGTGGGGAGGACAGTGCTGATGTGTGATGTATGATGGTGGGGAGGACAGTTCTGATGTGTGATGTATGATAGTGGGGAGGACAGTGTTGATGTGTAAAGTATGATGGTTGGGAGGACAGTGCTGATATGTGATTCACCACAAAGCCTACTACTCCCCACATGTAAAAGTATGACACACAATGGACAGTGCTAATGTGTGATGTATGATGGTGGGGAGGACAGTGCTGATGTGCGATGTATGATAGTGTGGAGGACAGTGTTGATGTGTAAAGTATGATGGTGGGGAGGACAGTGCTGATGTGTAAAGTATGATGGTGGGGAGGACAGTGCTGATGTGTAAAGTATGATGGTGGTGAGGACAGTGCTGATGTGTGATGTATGATGGTTGGGAGGACAGTGCTGATGTGTGATGTATGATGGTGGGGAGGACAGTGCTGATGTGTAAAGTATGATGGTGGGGAGGACAGTGCTGATGTGTGATGTATGATGGTGGGGAGGACAGTGCTGATGTGTGATGTATGATGGTGGGGAGGACAGTGCTGATGTGTAAAGTATGATGGTGGGGAGGACAGTGCTGATGTGTGATGTATGATGGTGGGGAGGACAGTGTTGATGTGTGATGTATGATGGTGGGGAGGACAGTGTTGATGTGTAAAGTATGATGGTGGGGAGGACAGTGCTGATGTGTGATGTATGATGGTGGGGAGGACAGTGCTGATGTGTGATGTATGATGGTTGGGAGGACAGTGCTGATGTGTGATGTATGATGGTGGGGAGGACAGTGTTGATGTGTAAAGTATGATGGTGGGGAGGACAGTGTTGATGTGTGATGTATGATGGTTGGGAGGACAGTGTTGATGTGTGATGTATGATGGTGTGGAGGACAGTGTTGATGTGTAAAGTATGATGGTGGGGAGGACAGTGCTGATGTGTGATGTATGATGGTGGGGAGGACAGTGCTGATGTGTGATGTATGATGGTTGGGAGGACAGTGCTGATGTGTGATGTATGATGGTGGGGAGGACAGTGTTGATGTGTAAAGTATGATGGTGGGGAGGACAGTGCTGATGTGTAAAGTATGATGGTGGGGAGGACAGTGTTGATGTGTAAAGTATGATGGTGGGGAGGACAGTGTTGATGTGTAAAGTATGATGGTGGGGAGGACAGTGTTGATGTGTAAAGTATGATGGTGGGGAGGACAGTGTTGATGTGTAAAGTATGATGGTGGGGAGGACAGTGTTGATGTGTAAAGTATGATGGTGGGGAGGACAGTGCTGATGTGTGATGTATGATGGTTGGGAGGACAGTGCTGATGTGTGATGTATGATGGTGGGGAGGACAGTGTTGATGTGTAAAGTATGATGGTGGGGAGGACAGTGCTGATGTGTGATGTATGATGGTTGGGAGGACAGTGTTGATGTGTGATGTATGATGGTGTGGAGGACAGTGTTGATGTGTAAAGTATGATGGTGGGGAGGACAGTGCTGATGTGTGATGTATGATGGTGGGGAGGACAGTGCTGATGTGTGATGTATGATGGTGGGGAGGACAGTGTTGATGTGTAAAGTATGATGGTTGGGAGGACAGTGCTGATGTGTGATGTATGATGGTGGGGAGGACAGTGCTGATGTGTAAAGTATGATGGTGGGGAGGACAGTGCTGATGTGTGATGTATGATGGTTGGGAGGACAGTGTTGATGTGTAAAGTATGATGGTGGGGAGGACAGTGCTGATGTGTGATGTATGATGGTGGGGAGGACAGTTCTGATGTGTGATGTATGATAGTGGGGAGGACAGTGTTGATGTGTAAAGTATGATGGTTGGGAGGACAGTGCTGATATGTGATTCACCACAAAGCCTACTACTCCCCACATGTAAAAGTATGACACACAATGGACAGTGCTAATGTGTGATGTATGATGGTGGGGAGGACAGTGCTGATGTGCGATGTATGATAGTGTGGAGGACAGTGTTGATGTGTAAAGTATGATGGTGGGGAGGACAGTGCTGATGTGTAAAGTATGATGGTGGGGAGGACAGTGCTGATGTGTAAAGTATGATGGTGGTGAGGACAGTGCTGATGTGTGATGTATGATGGTGGGGAGGACAGTGCTGATGTGTGATGTATGATGGTGGGGAGGACAGTGCTGATGTGTGATGTATGATGGTGGGGAGGACAGTGTTGATGTGTGATGTATGATGGTGGGGAGGACAGTGTTGATGTGTGATGTATGATGGTTGGGAGGACAGTGCTGATGTGTGATGTATGATGGTGGGGAGGACAGTGCTGATGTGTAAAGTATGATGGTGGGGAGGACAGTGCTGATGTGTGATGTATGATGGTTGGGAGGACAGTGCTGATGTGTAAAGTATGATGGTGGGGAGGACAGTGCTGATGTGTAAAGTATGATGGTGGTGAGGACAGTGCTGATGTGTGATGTATGATGGTGGGGAGGACAGTGCTGATGTGTGATGTATGATGGTGGGGAGGACAGTGCTGATGTGTAAAGTATGATGGTGGGGAGGACAGTGCTGATGTGTGATGTATGATGGTTGGGAGGACAGTGCTGATGTGTAAAGTATGATGGTGGGGAGGACAGTGCTGATGTGTGATGTATGATAGTGGGGAGGACAGTGTTGATGTGTAAAGTATGATGGTTGGGAGGACAGTGCTGATATGTGATGTATAATTGTAGAAAAGACAGTGCTGATATGTGATGTATGATAGTGGAGAGGACAGTGCTGATGTTTAATGTATGATGGTGGGGAGGACAGTGCTGATATGTGATGTATGATGGTGGGGAGGACAGTGCTGATGTGTGATGTATGATGGTGGGGAGGACAGTGCTGATGTGTGATGTATGATGGTGGGGAGGACAGTGCTGATGTGTGATGTATGATGGTGGGGAGGACAGTGCTGATGTGTGATGTATGATAGTGTGGAGGACAGTGTTGATGTGTAAAGTATGATGGTGTGGAGGACAGTGTTGATGTGTAAAGTATGATGGTGTGGAGGACAGTGTTGATGTGTAAAGTATGATGGTGGGGAGGACAGTGCTGATATGTGATGTATGATGGTGGGGAGGACAGTGCTGATGTGTGATGTATGATAGTGTGGAGGACAGTGTTGATGTGTAAAGTATGATGGTGTGGAGGACAGTGTTGATGTGTAAAGTATGATGGTGTGGAGGACAGTGTTGATGTGTAAAGTATGATGGTGGGGAGGACAGTGCTGATATGTGATGTATGATGGTGTGCACGACAGTGCTAATGTGTGATATATGAAGTTAGTGCTGACTGTGTGGCAGGTAGCGCTGATGTATGAAGTACAACAGGCAGTGCTGATGTGTAATAAATGACAGTCGGTGCTGATGTGTGATGTGTCACCAGTACTGATGTGTGATGTGTCGCCAGTACTGATGTGTGATGTGTCGCCAGTACTGATGTGTAAAACAGGAGTCTGGCATATGAAAGCTTGATATATTGTGACTTATGATGGTTAGTGCTAAATGTGACACTCAGCTCTGATTTTGATAGACTGGTTATCAAGTGGCTAATACAAAGTATGACAATAGTCTGATGAGAGATGTACACATTTAAAGCTGTACACCTATGTCAAATTATACAGATGTTAATTAACACTCCATAATCATTCATTACTTTGTTGATTTACATATTCATGTTGATTATACGTCCGTTCATTATTAACTTCAAATGGACACAGGTATGAATGGATTCAGACATGTCTCGAATTTCAGGCCAAGAAAGTCTAGTGATTTTTTCACCTCCAAAGATGAAGAGCAATTACTTCATATACGTGCACATAATCCGGATCACTCAAAATTAGTTACAAACACAATCCTGTAGGCTTCACATAGATTTAATGAACAAAATGATTTGATATATCATTGTGCGAATGCCCAAGTTGTATCCAACAGTGGATCATAGTTGCCAGCACTGATTCTGCCTGCCATGTGTGTGTCAAACGTGTTATGAATATTTCACAATATAGCCATATCAATAAGACAATGCCAGCTTTGGAGATTTCTTGAACCTGAACTCAGACAAGTGGGAACAAGTGGCGTCACAGAAATAATTTTTTGTCGCCCAGAGATAAAAAGAGGAGTATGGGATGGGTGTGTGTTGTCTCCAAGCCTCTTCGACTTATGCAGAGAGAGAATTTTTAAACAATTTGAATTTCCTGGACTTAACATCAATGGAAGAATCATAAACATTCTTATGTATGCTGATGGTGCAGTGTTACTTGCAGAAAGTGAGCAAGAGTTACAACAACTAGTGGAACAAGTGAACAGGCATAGTGCAGAATGTGGCTTAGATATTAACATCTAAAAACGAAAACTGTAATAATTAGCAGTGGAAATGAGAGGTAATCAATGATCATCACAGTAAACAGAGAGATACTAGAACATGTAACAAGTTTCTCCTATCTTGGACATATAATAACAGATGATGGCAGAAACAATACAGATCTCAAAATGAGAACAGGAATGGCCCAAAAATGCTTTCAACAGCATGAATTCAGTCTTAACATCTAGACACATTAACAACAAAGTGGACTTGTCAAATGTTATGTATATTCAACACTACTATATAGCAAGGAAGCCTGGATATTAAACAAGCAATTAGTAAGTCGAATAAAGGCCCTGGAGATGTTGATATACAGAATAATATGTTGTATTTCATAGAAACAACACAATCAAATACAGAGCTTCTAGAAAAACTGGGAATGAAAAGAGAGTTGGTGAAAAATTAATTTTAAAAAGAGGCAAGTTAAATATTTTGGCCACGTTAAAAGACATAATACTCTTATAAAAACCATATTGGAGTGTCAGGTTGAAGGCAAGCAAGCAAGAGCAATCTGACAGAATGTACAGTCAGGGCGAGAGACAGGCAGTGTTGGAGATCCATTGCAGCCAACCTTCATTCTGGAGACAGCACCTGATTGATTGAACCCAGACACTCCGTAACACTAAGCTACAGTGAAGGTTAAGAAACCCTACATACATTTTTACACATCATAAATAAGGTGTACCAGAAATTACAAACTATCAGCAGAAAATGCAAAGATATCAGACATATCATCATGTGCTAGACTGGGCAGCATAGACAATCATTTTCCTTCACTGCTTTAAATGTTCTTGGCAAGTTTGATTGTTGATCATCATATACCATGCCACATTGCCAATCCATTCAACAATTTCTCCCAAGGCACACAAGTGCCTTGAATTAATTCAATATTCCTGGCCCTCCCATCTTCCTACCCTCCTTTCTTATCCAACACAATAACTATTATCTCGTTAAAATTCTTAATATATCAAGAGTGGAAATGAAGAAACCACAATCATAATTCCTGACTATCTCAATAATAAGCACACTTTACAATCAACACCTCGCTTATACAACCGTAGTAATTATATTCATACTCCACCAATTGCCTTTAACTTCTTTGCATATATGAGGGGACTTCAAATGAGAACCTTAATAATGTGATAGAAATTACAATAACCACACCATTGTCTTGTACTTGCTTGCTTGTGTTCGTTGGCTTGAGCTCCAATGCGAAGTCCTGTATGTCGGATGAAGGCATCCTGTTATCCAACATCAGTATGATGTCATACAGGACCTGAGGTTTGCGTGAGTATCCGTTGTCCCATGTCTGGCTTATTGGTATGCAGACTGGTGGTTCCTCGCTGTACAGACAAACACTCTCCGACTTCGGAGGAATCTGCGATCCTACTGACTTTAGCCAGGACACCGAAGGGACCTGTTGCCCAGGACGCTCGACGAGGACGCGTCAATAGGTTTTGGCCAGTATATAACCCGGCCCTGGTGCCTTGGAAACACCTCTGCGTCCCTTCCATTGTCTTGTAACCTGCCAATATTGTTAAGGGTGTCAAGAGTGTTAAGCATGTGACATCACAGTGCAGATGAGCACGTTGGCATCTTAAGGACAGTTTAAAGATGACCGCCCCACTTTTGACATGCATCAAAGAGGAGCAGCATTCTGTTATCAGTTTTTTTACCAGTGAAGGGGTGAAACATAAAAAAATTCATCAGTGAATGAAGGTCCAGTATAGTCATGCATGCATGTCAGTCCAGCAAGTGTATGAGTGAAGTAGGAGGTTTCATAATGGCGTGACTTTTGTGGCAGACTGTTCTCGACCAGGTCAGGCACAGGGAGTAGTGACCTCAGAGTTATTACACACACGATCAAGAGAATGTTTTTATACAGGAACCCGAGCACTTTATCGGCGCTGGAGGACTTGCATTGAAAACAGTGGTTACTACATTGAAAAATTACACATTTGTTCTGGACTTTTTTCAGAATATATTCACACACACACACACACACAGCAAATATATAAGGTTTTCATTTGAAGCTTAAACCAATGATATGGCGGCAATGGTTTGTTTTTCGGCAAACAAAATGTTATTTATCTCTAATATTCAGCGATTTCACTAACTGACAATCTTCTGCTTCTTAACCTGTCAGACAAATGCGTCATGCAGGTGTACGGAGATAGATTTATAAAGCATCAACATATATGTTGCTCATATCACTCAAAATGCACACTGGGAGTGTAATAAGTCACATAAACGTTTTTACACATCCCAATATATATGGCATTGCCAGTGTATTACCAAGACCAACCAATAAGGAAAACACTAGTAACACTGTACCAGCCATAATGTCATAAGAGGCCAGCAAGGAAGGATGGTGCGGGACAGGCTACTCCCATCCTATACAAAACTTTAGCTACAAAAATCCAACCAACCATGAACAAGTCTAAGGACAAGAACAGAAGAATTCAACCACCCAAGATGGAAGGAGGTTCATTTAGAAGTATAACTTGATGTGAGGAAAGCTTCAAGGAGTCCAGATTGCCACTTTCCTCCTTTCACCTAAGACAACCACCAGAATTAGTACCAGGAATTTTAGAACTGTGTATAAATTAGGAAAGACAGCACAAGTGGTAGGTGAAATGAAATATAAGATTAGCATTTTTACTCTGAGAAACAAGATCGCATGAAGAAGCCAAAAAGCTTCTAAACACAATGAGATGAATGTGAGGAGGCCATGGAGGGAGCTGCAGGAGATATCAAAAGATGTGACATGACACACGCTCACTGCAAATATGAGAAGCTTTGAACAAGCCTGGTTTAAACTTTCTCTTATTACTGCTTCATAGTTAGGGCAAAGACTTCTGGCCACTCCCTTGTAAAAAACAATTTTGTAAAATAACATGAAATGACAACATTCTGGGCTTTAGTTAAATAAATGCCCTGTAGAGAAGAATAAAACAACTACAACAAACTGGGTTAAAGTTAAAACGGTCGAACTGAAGGAGTAAAGAAAACAACTTGTTTGTTAATTAAATAATTTGGGATCTCATATACAGTCTCGGTTCAGAAAACAACTGACGATTGTTGAATGAAAGCAAAATAGCTCTATCGGTAGAATGTTCACCGCTCATAGCTGCTAAAGGTTCTAAATTAGAAAAAAACGGCCATCACTTTGACATAGTCCTTTCACAACACAAAAACCTAGTAACAGACAGTACTCACTGCCCATCTACAACAGAAAGTCAATTAGTGGAACAAAAATAGCTTCACGGTGAAATGTAATATCTTGAACTCGCTAAAAGATCTATCACAAATTCTTTAACACAGCAAAGGGATACAACTGTATATATTGTTTCCCCAAAAATAAGACCTAACCCTGTAATAAGTCCTAGCACGATTTTTCAGGATGCTTTTAATATAAGACCTACCTCTAAAACAAGCCCTAGTTAAGATCGTCAGCTAGAATGAGAGACTTGCTGCCAAATGGCCAGTCGGAGTACAGACGCCACTAGTGCGTACTTGATAATGAACGGATGTGGTTCCTAATTCAATACGTCACTCGCGTTAAATAAGAAGATAACACGACTGTATTTTAATAAAAGTTGAATTTTGTACATGAATAAATGTAGATTTTTGATTCTGAATACATATGTAAATAAGCACTAGTGCATTTTTAAGCTAAAATTAATATAAGACCCAGTCTTATTTTTGGGGAAACACAGTAGTCAACATGCATGTTCTTGTGAGTTTTCTGTTTATTTTTCTTGTGTGTTCTGCCAATAAGTGAAACATTAAAAGGTTCTTGTATTCAGCATGGTTGTGTTCACATGTAAAGATTCCATTGCACTGGTCGTATGAACAGAGTTACAACATATAAACACATAACTCACCATAGCGTTCGGGTCAGGTGCGCCGGATCCTTGACTCATGCTGGGTGCACTAGATCCTGGACCTCCACCGGGTGAACTTCCCATGTTATATCCGACAGCTTGCATGAGGGACTTCGGGCTGGTCTGAAATATAAGGACTGTCACTGTCATTTACTGCCTATAGTACCTTGCAGTGTATAGCAGGAGGGTCTTGAGCCTGAGGAATTAAGACCATCTGGCTAGTGCAGTTGCTGTGAACTGTGCAGGTTAGAGTTTTATATTTGCTCCCGACAGAACAAAATCCAAACCTTAATGAGGATTTGAACCCAGGTCTCTCGAAAGAGAATCGGCATTCTAGCCACTCGGCCAGTCGCTCCTCAAAATATAAGGACAATACAGGCAATTACATAGACAAGAAAACTGACAAAAGAGAAGAAATTCAAATGCATGTGCTATTGAGGTGACTAAGGTGATGAGACAAGAATCAGGCTACACACCGGTCAGAACCTTAGAGCACCTCTACACGGTGCAACCTATTCACACACTGGGTGTCCAGTCTGTGCAACATTCCCAGAAATGCCTTGCATCACTGCAGATATGAAGTCCCAGTGTGGTTCTTGAACAGGCAGCTGGTTTCTGAACATGCAGTGGGTAAGGAGAGCTCAGTAATAGAGTCGCCTGGGAGATGAAACTATGGTACCAGGTTGAGAGGAAAGTCTCTACATCAATACACCAAGCCCAATTTGATAGATGTTAGTCTTGTTTTAGGGACTCCGGCAACAGGAATATCAATGTGTCAAATTTAAGAGATATAACTACCCCCCCCCCCCACCCACCCACACACAGAGAGAGAGAGAGAGAGAGAGAGAGAGAGAGAGAGAGAGAGAGAGAGAGAGAGAGAGAGAGAGAGAGAGAGAGAGAGAGAGAGAGAGAGAGAGAGAGAGAGAGAGAGAGAGAGAGAGAGAGAGAGAGAGAGAGAGAGAGAGAGAGAGAGAGAGAGAGAGAGAGAGAGAGAGAGATTTCTACATCTATTCTCCATGTGGTGTTAGATCGTCCTCTGATTCTCTTGCCCTGTGGATTCATCGACGTTCCAACATCCCTGGTGCCGGTTCTGAAAATATCCCTAGGTGAATGAAACTGGACTGCTGGCGGCTTTCTCCACATCGTGCCATATCTCTTCTGGAAGAGCCTCCTTCCTGCTTGGTTGGCTTGGTCATTCTTTTTTCTGTATCTTTGGACTGGTTTATGATTGGCTGGATTTTGCAGCTAATGTTTTCCTCCGGAATGGGGAAGCCAGTTCCATGCCCTTCGTCGCCTCTTAAGACTAGTCTGGCAGGTTACGGTGTGATATGACTCTGCTTCCTTTAAAGGTCCCAGTAACACATGAGTGGAGTACGCCTTGGTCACCTTTGACGACATATGTGTAAGTTGAAGGTTACTAGCCTTTGCTTCCCTTTAGGATAGTGGTAACACACAGACATGTATTTGACATGGTGGAGTGACATGTTGAAAACTGTCACAAGTTTTCAGACTGAATAAATGACCACCCATAGTAGAGAATGAATGAACAGATTGTATTTGAAAAGGGCAGGCCCACATGGTCGAATGGGTAGGAATGCGTGTTCTTAAACATCCGGTGTGCCTATGCCGAGGTTAGCGGTTCAACCCCTACACTGGACAGCTGGACTAAAATGCTGACCTGCCGTCCTTGACTTGGGGACATAAATTACAAGTACCTCTGAAGTCAGAGTTGGTTTGCCTGATGGCGAGGGACACTGCTGATAGGGAAAGCTAATCCACATAGAAAATTCAGTCCATCACTACTATAAATAGTGTGTATGGAGTACGCTTGAGTTCAAAGCGAGCGATTGCACACACAAAAAAGAGGGGGGGGGGGGGGGGGGGCGCGTCGTTACAAATTGAGAAAGAACACACGGTGTTAACACTGGGCCGATCCTACACTCATCCCATACACATTCAGTATATTAGTTTACGATCTTCATTTGTTTCTTGTAGGACTTGTTCATTGGTTTTTCTGTCTGTCCATGGTATTCTTTGCATTTTCCTCAGAAATCACATTTCCACAGCCATCAGATGTTTTTAGCTTGTCTGCTCATTGTCCATGCTTCACATCCATACAAAAGTACAGGTCCTATGTAGCACTTCAGCACTCTTTTTCTCGTTTCAATTGATGTCTTTTTATTGGTCAGTATGTTTTTCATCTTGCTGAAGGATACCTTCCCAATGGCAATTCTTGTTCTAATCTCTTCAAGACATCTCCCATCAGATGTTATGGGTGTTCCGGGATAACTGTTCCGATTTACTTGCTTAAGAATATGCCCATTTACTTGTATATCACATTGTGGTATTTCCTTCTTCCCAGTGACGACCAAGATCTGTTTCTTTTTACAATTTAATTCTAACCCCAGATGTTCACTATGTGCAACAACCGCATCTACTAATTGTTGCAGATACTGCTCATTGTCTGCAATCAATACTGTACCATCTGCATATCTAATGTTATTGATGTTTCGTCCTCCGATGATGATTCCATTTATATCTTCTACATTTCTGAAAATATTTTCACTGTACAGGGAAAACAGATCAGGAGACATTACACATCCCTGTCTCACACCTCTCTTAATAGGCTGATGTTTACTTCATTATCAACTCTTATGGCAGCTTGTTGTTTCCAATATATGTTTTTTTCACAAGTCTAAGGTCTTTTCCATCAATTTGTAGATCTTCAAGCATCCTTATCATGTCGACATGCCTCACTTTATTGAAAGCCTTTGTGTAGTCAATAAAGCAAAGATTTAGATCTTTATTTACTTCTATAGAATGTTCAATTCTGTTCTCAGTATATACACAGCATTTACTGTACCTTGCCTTCTACAAACCCACATTATTGTTCTCCTGTTTTGGTTGTATTTTCTTCCTAACTCTTTGCATGATAATTCTCAGTAAAATATTCATGATGTGGCTCATTATACTAATTGTTTGATGTTGATCACATTCCAAGGCTCCTGATTTCTTCGAGATTGCAATAAATATATAATTACATTTGTTAAAAAGAAAACATGATTCAGGGGATATATCTCCAGTATCATATATTGTGTTCAGCAGTCTGGTGACTTGGTTTATTCCATATTCTTCTAAGGCATTAATCATTTCTGTTGTGATGTTATCTGTACCAGGGGTCTTGCCAGGTTTCATATGGTTAAGAGCATTCTGAACTTCTGTCTTCAAAACTGATGATCCTTCTTTATTATTCTGATGATCATACTGTTCTACTCTTGTATTATCAAAAAGGTCTTTCACATAATCTGACCACGCATGTAAAATCTGATCTTTTTCTATTATGATTTTGCCATCTTTGGTTTTCAGGCAACCCGTTGATGTGTGTGTTCTTTTGTTTGTGATGTCATTAATTCTTTTGTGCATTATTTTGGTATTCCGGGTGTTGTGTTGGTTTTCAATTTCCTTGCAATTTTCCTCAAGCCATGTTTCTTTTGCCTCTTTGCATAGCTTCCAAATTTTCCTGTGAATCTCTTCATATTTTTCCTTGTTATTTTTGTTATTTCTTCTTATTTCCATGAGTTTTAAGATGTCTTCCGTTAACCATTTCTTTCGTCCCATTATCTTTATCTTTGGGATGGTTGTTTCTGCAGCTTGGTTGACAGATTTCTTTAATATTTCCCATTGGTCGTTGACATCTTTAAATAATATTTCCATATTGGACAATGCATCAAATCTGTTCTTTACCTCTATATTGAATTTATCTTTTATCTCTTCACTCTTCAGTGCCCGTAAATCAAATTGTGTGTTTCTTGGTGTATATTTGACTTTCTTTAATTTTATATGTATATTGCTTAAGATTAATCTATGTTCGCTGTAGCAGTCTGCACGTAGTATAGTTTTTGCCACTTTTAAGGCATTTCGAAATCTTCTGCTGATGAGAATGTAATCAATCTGATTCCTGATCTTATGATCAGGACTCCTCCATGTCCATAATCTCCTTGGGTGATGTTGATACCAAGTGTTTCCAATAATCACATCATGCTCTTTTGCCCACTGTACAAGTCTGCAACCTCTTTCATTCTGTTCCCCTAGTCCACACTTGTCTACTATGCATCCATCCTGTTGATTTCAAACTTTGGCATTCAAGTCACACATTATGATATTTACTTCAGAATTCTTGCATTTCTTGAAGGCATACTCTAAATCATTATAAAATTCATCAATGCTGCCATCACTACTGTCTGCTGTTGGTGCATAAACTTGTATGACGTTAACATCAAAAGGTCTTCCACTCAACTTCACCAGTAACACTCTGATACAGTCCAATAACCTTTGATTGATTTTGATTTCTCAGTATCCATTATAGTTGCTATGCCTCGCTGTTGTTTCTCTCCACCAGAATAGATTATTCTATATTCGTCAGATGTTATAATGCCCATTCCTGTCCATCTGGTCTCACATACACCTAACAGGTTAATATTTAGTCTTCTCATTTCATTCTTAATGTTACGAAATTTTCCATCCCCACTCAAGTTCTTACATTCCAAGTTCCTACTTTCAATATTGATACCCTTTTGCACTCAGTCGCCTGCTGACGGTCTGGAGTCACCTGATGCACATGACTACCCCTACCGGGCGAGGCTGCTCCTATGGAGCATCCATTTACGTCGTTTCTCTGATTATCGATGAGATTGCAGTACATGATATTCTTGGCATCTGTAAAGAAGGTAGTTTGCCATTGCTTTCCTTCCTAGCAGTGACCATACTGGTCGATGACCGTAGCCATTGTCTCCCAAAAAAAGAGATCCTCTGACTACCGTCATGAAGCTGGAGACCATAACCTACAACTATCTGTTGGCTGCTCTTCAACTTCATCCACCACCTGCACCCATGGCTTCACGTAACCCTGATCGAGGGGCTAAATGGGTACTCCACCTTGCCAAGGGTGTCCCATAGACTAGCACCTTACCTCTCCTTTGAAAGGGAATACCCCTATCCCGCCACCAACAAACAAAAGCGAAGAAACATCAGTCTCTAACCTGAGCAGACCAGGTATAATTCATGGTGTGGACAGTATGGATTCTTACACAACCAGGTAAACAGGACAATTCTAAAGTGATTTGCCACAACTACCTTGGAATCTCACCAGTGAATGAACTCTATAGCACTGGCAAGGATCCAAATATCTGTTTACACCAGAACCACAAATGCTATAAATATTCTTTTGTGGGTAAGTTTTCAAAGTTTGAAATTTGACCTCAGCAGTGGTTTACTGTGTGTGCTCTTTACAATCTCCGGCTGTCTAGATATTGTTAACGTGTGCAGTGTCGCATGGGTGCTCCGAGTCTTTCATCCTTATCTCAAAAAGCCAGACATCCAATCAATCACTCCAGAATCAGGGAAAAACATCATTTATCAATATCTATACCATGAATCAGACCAGATCCACTACATTAGAGGCTGGCATTCTACCTCTAAGCCATGTATAACAGTATGGCTGTTGTATAGTAAATATAATGAGGCCCGGTTTAGAAATTAAGATTGCTAAATGTAGAAGCTTTGTTTAGGTTTTTTCTTTCCAATGAGGAAAGCTAAAAAGCACCGCATGAAGACGCACAATGTCGACGTAGCGAAATTAGTGAAAGATGTCAGGTTAGCAACAAAAACATTGAGAAAGTCAGTTTAAGTTTGGAGTTAATCAAGAATGTACTTATATTAAGAGAAGGCATTTTAATTTAGAAAGGAATACATCAGGGAGTCTGTATGATAGTTTTAAAGAATGGAAAATATATACCAGGAAAGTCGAAATAAGAACAACAACCATTGATTCATCAAGGTAATTTTTGTTTTAAAAGAGAAAATAAAGATATGTAAAAGATTTGATTTAAAAACTATGACATTAAAAAATTTGTTATTTGTAATCGCCAAAGCACAAGGCCTGTGATTTTTATGTATTACCAAGGATCAATTTAATGATGCACCCTGAAGAATAAAACATGGATTGACTAGAAAGGAATAACGACAGGTGTTGTATTTTCTTCAAGTTTTGAAGTTTGAATTTGAAATTGTATAGTGGAAATTCGAGACACAACCGAAGACCTTTAAAATGATTGTTGAATACTACCACTATATGCGTCACGAGGCCATTGTGGGAGATTTCCCTTTGCATTCCCTGGTCTGCAATGTCATGTTTTCAAAATATACCGACTATGTTATTCTAAATAAATTATGCTGGTCTCATGTTCATTGTGAACTGTGCAGATAATGTCATGAGCATGGTCGAATGTGTGTTCAATGCCTGGGCTTGTCAACTGCTAAAAGTGAAGGGAAGCTTTGGCATCTACTTCTCCGAGCATTCATGCCTACCAAATGTGATGGCACTATGACATCACAAACCCATAGCAGGAAAATGCATTGGGACAAATTAAATAAAATTAGATGGTTGTTGCAATGATCTATTTCAAAATATCTTGATACATCTTGTCACATCACACTCATGCCTGCATGGATACTTACATCTTCCCGTTGTTTATCGTCCCACATAAATCCAGACTGACCAGAGCTCATGCGGTCACCCATCCTATCGGGCATTCTATCACCCACATGTTCACCCATCCTGTCTGGCATTCTATCAGCCGTAATCCTGTCTGGCATTCTATCGGTCACACGATCTGGTAAACGGTCAGGCATGCGGTCACCAAAACGGTCAGCCATCTGAAAAAACAACATTATTATTATTAGTATCTTTATTAAGAAAAAGAAATACTTAAACTGCAAATTAGATTGCTACATTTAAAAAAATTGATCACTAGGAGAGATTCTTTCTTCGCTCAATCAATCTAGAAAATGAAAGGAAATCCTTGATGGCCAAGTTGCAGGAAAGGAGGCAGGCACACATATAGATAGAGAGAGAGGTGACATAGATAAGTAAGAAGTAGATAGTAGATAGGAGTGAGTAAAGATGAGAGACAGAAAGAGAGAGAGGTGTTAGAAGTGGAGAGAGATGAGTGAGGTATTAGAAAGAAGTATAGAGATGAGTGAGGTATTAGAAAGAAAGAAAGCTGGGGAATGCATGGTCTCGAGGTATGGTGTCCGCCTCGAGTGCTGGAGGTCCCGGGTTCAAGCCCCGGTGAGGACCGGGGATTTTTTCCACGCGGACTTCTAGCAATAAAATGTCCCCTGGTCTCTGAGTAGTGAGATCGGACGCCCGTGTGTATTGTTGCGCACGTAAAAAATCCCTTGGCAGTTGGAAATCGAAAAAGAGTAGCCTAATGGCGCTGCCCGGGCAAAATTTCTAGTTAAAAATCTACCCAAAGTATTTCAGGATCCTCGCCGGTGCACTGAGCTGAGTTTCTCCAAACTCAGGTTTGAGTTAGGAGAAGAACGGAGCACTTATGGGTTACACCCGTGTGCCGTGATGTTGATCCATCGACTAAACTAAACTAGGTATTAGAAAGAAGTGTAGAGAGATGAGTGAGGTATTCGAAAGAAATGAAGCGAGATGAGTGAGGTATTAGAAAGAAGTGGAGAGAGATGAATGAGGTATAAGAAAGAAGTGAAGAGAGATGAGTGAGGTATTAGAAAGAAGAGAGAGATGAGTGAGGTATTAGAAAGAAGTGAGAGATGAGTGAGGTATTCGAAAGAAGTGAAGCGAGATGAGTGAGGTATTAGTAAGAAGTGAAGAGAGATGAGTGAGGTATTAGAAAGAAGAGAGAGATGAGTGAAGTATCAGAAAGAAGTGGAGAGAATGAGTGAGGTATTAGAAAGAAGTGAAGAGAGATGAGTGAGGTATTAGAAAGAAGTGAAGAGAGATGAGTGAGGTATTAGAAAGAAGAGAGAGATGAGTGAGGTATTAGAAAAAAAGTGGAGAGAGAGAGAGATGAATGAGGTATTAGAAAGAAGTGGAGAGAGGTGAGCTAGAGTTGTTAGACCAAAGAAATGTGAGAGAGAGTAACAGCTGAGGGAGAGAAGAGTTAGAGTTGTGAGACCAAAGAAATGTGTGAGAGAAGTGACAGTTGAAGGCGTGAAGTGAGAGGTGGACAAATGAGTTTAAAGCCGTAAGATCGACTTGACTGCACCGGATCTTAACCCATATGGTTCGGCCTTTTTCCACAGGGTGGCCTGCCGAAAACATCACACAAAGCACAATTTCTTAGCTCCAGCGCTGACCTCCAAGACTCTCCTTACAAATTAGTGAAGATATGCAAGGTGTGACAGTAAAGTGAGAGAAAGGTGGAAACAGGAGCTGTTTAGAAAGAAGTGGAGATATGGGAGAGATGAGGAAAAGGTGAGAGCAAGAGGTGACAGGTAAGGGAGGAAGGTTATAAGTAGGTAGAAGACGATAGAAGTACAACAGTGAAGTAAGAGGGGAAAATTTGCAAGCAGGAAAGGTGTTACTGTGAGAAATGGGCAGAGGTTGAGAGAAGAGGAAGGAGACAAGTGAGGGAGAACTGGGAGACATAAGAGAAGAGCGAGACAGAGTGATTAGAATACCAAAGTCAATTAAGCTAAGTTATTCCTTCACTAGTTTTCATGTAAAAAACACAGACATCTTAAAGAATTCATCTGTGTAAAAAAAAAACCACATACCATCATCTCCTCCCGTCCTAACCCAGGCATGTCCACTGGTCCTCCAGCTCTACCTCTGGCTAACTCATGCTGCCTCATAAGCATCATGGTATCAGCACGCCGACGCTCCTCCTGCTGCGCCCTCTCGCGCTCCTCTTGCTGGTGCCTGGTGAGAATTTTTAAACTTTCTAATTAAAATTCTGTGATGGAGGGTCCAGAACTATTCCATTATACATGTGCAGGGAAAATGTCAGTCTAATCAGTCACAAAATACAGGAAATGTGAAATAAAATCAAGGCTTTTCAACTTATCCTCCATGGGTTTCAGTGATTTCATCCTTAACAGTCCAGACCTAATGCGCAGAGGTAGATAGGTTTCAAGGAAGTTTCTACCACCTTCTTCAGGTCCTCATCATACGCAGAGAATTACTTTCATTGGTCGAACTAATGCAACTGAATATGAAGTGCTTTCATTGGATAAGCCTTGTCAGTGAAAGTAAGTTTCTATATGTGAGAGCCTGAGGTGGTGAACAGGGATTTCCTCGTAACAAACGTAACACATGACTTCATTGTGACTGACTGAATAGGGCATTTTTCCTGTACATATTTCATACGTAGGTACTTGGTTGGGAAAGGAGGAAAAACTAGGGAAGGGGGAAAAGGAGAGAGGGTGGGAGATAAATGATGGGCGATTGTAAGATAAGAAAACTTTTCAACGTGCTATACAAGTAAGCATATAGATACACATTTCAGACTGGATTGATATTTGAAATGCTGTGGAGAAAATACTATCTCTCTCTCTCTCTCTCTCTCTCTCTCTCTCTCTCTCTCTCTCTCTCTCTCTCACACACACGCATGCACACACACACGCACACACAGAGAGAGAGAGAGAGAGAGAGAGAGAGAGAGAGAGAGAGAGAGAGAGAGAGAGAGAGAGAGAGAGAGAGAGAGAGAGAGAGAGAGATGGTGTGGGTGTGTTAGTGGAGTGGAGGGTGATGAAAAGAGAGACTAAGAACCAGATAGGAAGAAAGAAGACTTGAGATACAGAATACATAGACAAAGATAGGTGTAGACAGCAAGACAGTTTGAGAAAAATTGAGAGAATTATAATTTTGAGCATGTGCACGCACATGTGCATATCTCGCTCTCTCGACATGCACTCACAACATACATAGAGATGTATGAGAATGCATCACATATCGGAGACAGCATGGATGTGTCCTAGTATACACGTCCCAAATCCATGCAACCATTCTTTCCTTCTAACCCTGGTGTGTAATGGATCTACTGTCCGTTTTCAATCAGTTCACTAAACTTCTTTCTCATTTAACTCTTTCAGTCCTGAGCCAGGTTTTACTTAATGTAAAAATGCTTGGGTTTGAAGGAATTCAAATAATAACACTCCGGGACAAAAGAAAAATGAGTAAGAATTGGAATAGATTACTTAATGAAACCACTGCATACAAAGCAGGGAGTTAGAAAGTAGATCGGTGAAAACTAAAGAGAAATGTAGCGCTTCAGAGATGCAAAGTCAATTGTCTATATATACAAAACAGCAAAAACAGTGCAGACATAATGATGAGGGCAAGAGGTTTAGAAAAAACACTGATAAAACCAAGTGTGAAACAGAACAAACTTACCACCACAAAGATGATGCATATTTCAGCTTAGCCAAAGTAGATAGCAGTCATAAGACTCCATAAGAACGTAACAATGAATGTGAGACAGGTTTCTGTCCAACATATGCAGAACAGAGAATATTATATTGCCCGGCTTTGTGGCGAAGGAGTTATGGAAACAATTCATAATCTCGCATACCACGCTCAAAATGCAGCTGCGGATGATTTGCCAAAAGACCATCTTGCACTGGTTTCCCATACAAAGGTGTATAAGTGTCTATAGTTTATAAAACAATGGCATACTAATGAACATAAACTTGCCAAGAAAGCACAAACAACCAAAAATGCTGGCGTTGACTGCGACATCCTGTAAAGTATATGCAACTAACTACCACCCACTCCATTTGAGGATAAACTCTATGGAGTTGTCAACAAGCTCAAGTTGACTGCTGCCTTCTTTAAATATATTCAGGCTGACATCTCAAGATGTAAGAAGAAGATGAAACAGATCATGTAAGCAGTGACCAATAACCACATGCTGCATTACTTCTTACTGATTAAGCCAAGCATAAGAACAGGATAGAAACTAGTTCAAAATCTGTTCTACCTTAGTTCATACTCTTGCTGCCTCCTGAGTCTGTCCTGGTTTCTCAACTCCTCAAGTCGTCGTAGCTCCTCCTGCTGTCGAGCAAGTTCTATATGACAAAAGTATTACAAATTGTATTGAGAGAGTCATTTAAAGTCAGGTAATAGCTCACAAACGATTTCTTATGCCTGCGGGCACTGTCCAGCAGCCAACTTATACCTGGTATCTCTAAATGGAACAGAGGCCCACAGCCAACTTATACCTGTCATCACTAAATGGACACAGGCCCATAGCCAACTTATACCTGTTATTGCTAAATGGACACAGGCCCATAGCCAACTTATACCTGTTATTGCTAAATGGACACAGGCCCATAGCCAACTTATACCTGTTATTGCTAAATGGACACAGGCCCACAGCCAACTTATACCTGTCATCACTAAATGGACACAGGCCCATAGCCAACTTATACCTGTTATTGCTAAATGGACACAGGCCCATAGCCAACTTATACCTGTTATTGCTAAATGGACACAGGCCCACAGCCAACTTATACCTGTTATTGCTAAATGGACACAGGCCCACAGCCAACTTATACCTGTTATTGCTAAATGGACACAGGCCCACAGCCAACTTATACCTGTCATCACTAAATGGACACAGGCCACAGCCAACTTATACCTGTCATCACTAAATGGACACATGTCCACAGCCAACTTATACCTGTCATCACTAAATGGACACATGTCCACAGCCAACTTATACCTGTCATCACTAAATGGACACAGGCCACAGCCAACTTATACCTGTCATCACTAAATGGACACATGTCCACAGCCAACTTATACCTGTCATCACTAAATGGACACATGCCCACAGCCAACTTATACCTGTCATCACTAAATGGACACAGGCCCATAGCCAACTTATACCTGTCATCACTAAATGGACACATGTCCACAGCCAACTTATACCTGTCATCACTAAATGGACACATGCCCACAGCCAACTTATACCTGTCATCACTAAATGGACACAGGCCCATAGCCAACTTATACCTGTCATCACTAAATGGACACAGGCCCACAGCCAACTTATACCTGTCATCACTAAATGGACACAGGCCCATAGCCAACTTATACCTGTCATCACTAAATGGACACAGGCCCATAGCCAACTTATACCTGTCATCACTAAATGGACACAGGCCACAGCCAACTTATACCTGTCATCACTAAATGGACACATGCCCATAGCCAACTTATACCTGTCATCACTAAATGGACACAGGCCTGCAGCCAACTTATACCTGTCATCACTAGATGGGACGCAGGCCCGCAGCCAACTTATACCTGTTATCTCTAGATGGGACGCAGGCCCGCAGTCAACTTATACCTGTTATCTCTAGATGGGACGCAGGCCCGCAGTCAACTTATGCCAAATACTTATGTTATGTCTTTCCTTTTCTTCCATGTACTTTCTCATTACTTTTTACCACCACCAATTCTCATTGCTGTGTGCTTCTCTATCTCTCTAGGGTAGACAGATAGACATACATACAGACAGGAGATTTCCAGGTGTGTGGATAGACAAAAAGACAGGTATGACAAAGGGTGAAGTCTAGACAGACAGACAGACAGACAGGAGATAGGCAGGTGTTTGGATAGAAAAAGACAGGTAGGACAAAAGGTGAAAGATAGACAGACAGACAGATGGACATACAGACAGACAGGTAGGACAGAAGGTAAAAGCTGGATGGATGAATGAATAGATAGATTAGACAGATAAACACACATCAACATACAGCCATATAGATAAACAGACATGGACAGATGGATGGGTTGGGTGATGGACAGATAATGACAAAGGTCGGCCAGTGAAAGAGACAGAAAGGTATGCAGATAAGTAGATCGTGCTGCAGTAGCTGGACAAGGACAAATGCTCACCGTGTCTAATCTGGTCAGCCTGATACTCAAACAGAGCATTCTGCATCTCATCTTCCAGCTTGAGACGAGCATCTTCAATGTCCTTCTTCACCTGCTCGATCCGTTGCTTCTCCAACTCATCCAGCTGCTTCCATCTCATGCCAAACTCAAACTCGAATGTCCCTGGAGGAGCAAACCTCGGCTCTTTCTCCCTTTCCCTAGACAAGCAAAGACCAGTGACGGTTTAATGTCATGTATGCTTAAATAGGTTTGACAATTGTATACACCATTCAACACCAACTTACTCCCATACAAAAGTACAAAATTCACTTAAAATGTGTCTAAGGAGCTCATTAGACAAGTTGGAATTATTCAGCCAAATATTTTTAATGAACATAAAAACCGGAGAAAACAGCGGCAACACAATTAGGAAGAAGAATTAGAATGATAAGAGGGAAATCATGGATGGCTCAGGCGGAGGATACGATCAGACAGGTGTGCCCCTTGGAGAACATTAGGCGAGGAGAGGAGTGGGTCAGAGTGCCAGCGGAGTAGTTAGACTTGTGCAGAGTTATAATCACATTGAGCCGGGAGTGCAGGGAGTGGCCAGCCGGGGCCACGGAAGTGGAAATCCAGCAACTAATTCAGGATAATGCTCGCCCGGGTGATGTGATTATCTACACAGATGGTTCGGTGTTGAGAGGTAGTAGAAGTGCCTGGGGTTTCTTGGCAAAGGCTAATGGTCGACGTTTGGTGCAGGAGAGCCTGGCATATGATACCACAACGTCTAGCTTAAGAATGGAGGTGGAGGCAGTCAGTGCAGCTTTCCGCTGGATGGAGAATACGATACACACACACATCATGATTGTAACTGACTCAGAAAGCATGCTGAGTAGGGTGAGGACAGGCAAGCTTTGTGCCGAGTGGCTTGCTTCGCTTCGGAAGTCACGAGTGGCAAGTATCGTCTGGATATTTTCTCCGGGGCATGCTGGTGTGCTGGGGAATGAACAGGCAGACAGATTGGCTGGCTCTGCAAAACTTGGTGGAGTACTGATGCATGATAAGGCAGGCGTGGTTGCGGCCTTGTGGGAGCACGTGTACACCTCGGAGGAGCAAATGAATCACCATGGTCTGGCAAAAATGCGACAGCGTGGAGTTTCGAGGGGATCTGGCCGATGCTCGACGCTTAGAGGAAAGGCGAGACGCACATATAATCAGATTGCTACTGGTACTATTGGGGTTGGAACTCTTCGCTGGCTTCTGAGGATGGGGACGGAGCGCTTATGGGAATGCCCTGAATGCTGTGATGTCGGTTCCTAAATCAATCAATCAATCAATCAATCACAATTAGAAGAGGGAGCCATGGCTGAGATGCCATGGCGTGTGCCTTATGCACAGAAGATTAACACTGGTTAATATCATCAGTGTCTGACCAACTGGCCTGGAAGATTATGCTTCTCTGAGGTTCCCATCATCAGTGCCTTACCAACTGACCTGGGGGATTAAGCTTCTCCGAGGCTCCCACTAACATCATCAGTGTCTTACCAACTGGCCTGGCAGATTATTCTTCTCCGAGGCTGCCATTAAACATCATCAATGTCTTACCAACTGGCCTGAAAGATTATGCTTCTCCGAGGCTCCCATTAACATCAGTTTCTTCCTAACTGGCCTCGGGGATTATGCTTCTCCGAGGCTCTCATTAACATTATCAGTGCCTTACCAGCAGTTCTGGAGGATTACACTTCTCCGAAGCTCCCATTAACATCATAAGTGCCTTACCAACTGGCCTGGCCTGCAGGATTATGCTTCTCCTTGGAAGTATGTGGGTGTTGGTGGGTTGGGGGGTGTGGGTAGGGAATGTGTATTTGGGTGGGTGAATGGGTGTATAGGAGATTGTGTGGGTTGGGGGATGAGTGTGGGGGGGTGTCTGTGAATGGGATATATCTGTATGGGTGGGAGTGTGTGAGTGTGGATGGGGTAAGTGTGAGTGGGTGGAGGATGTATGTGTGGGTGGTGAGGATGTTTGAAGGTGGGAGATGTGTGGGTGGGTAGTGTGGGTGGGTGGGGAGATTGGGTGGGTGGCGAGATGTGTGAGTGGGTGAGAGATGTGTGGGCGGGGATGTGTATGAGGAATGCATGTGGGGGATGTGTGTGTGGGGGGAATGTGTTTATGGGTGGAGTTTTGTGTGGGTGGGGAGATGTGTGAGAGGTGGGGGAGGTGTGGGATGTGCAGGTGGATGATAGATGTATGTGAGGATGGGGGATGTGTGTTTGGCTGGGTGGTTGGGGTGTGTGTGGGTGGGAGGGTAGATGAGAGATGCATGTGTTGATGGGCGGGTGGGTGATGTGTGGGTGTGAGTGGTTGATGGATGAGTACGTGAGTGGGTGGATGTGTGTGAGAGATGAGTGTATGGTTGGGGGATGTGTGTGTTTGTGGGAAGATGTGTGTGAGCGGCGGATGTGTGTGGGTGGGGTATATGTGGGTGGGAGGTGTGTGTTTTTTGGGTGTTTATGGGTGGGGGGTATGTGTGGGCAGGTGGAGAGATGTGTTTGTGGATGGGGATGTGTGTATAGGTGGGGGATGTGTAGTTGAGAGGTGGCGGATATTGGGTGGGTGAGTGCGTGTAGGTTGGCTGATGTGTTTGTGGGTGGGTGGGAAAAATTGTGAGGTGTGGGATGTATGTGTGGATAGGTGCAGGATGTGTGGGTTGACGGGGGTATGTGTGTGTGGTTTTGTGATGTGTGTTATGCTGGGTGGTTGCGTGTGTGTGATGGAGAATATGTGGGTGGGTGTGTGCGTGTCGGTTATGGGATGTGTAGGGAAAATATGTGTGGGTGGGGAAATGTGTGTGGGTTGGGGATCAGTGGATAGGTGGCGGCATGTATGTTTGCCTGAGTCTGTGTGAGTGCGTGGAGGTATGTGCGGGTGGATGGGGGTGTGGTGGGTGGGGAATGTGCGGGTGGCTGAGGGATGTGAGGGTGGATGGAGGATGTGTCTCACAACATTGCAATATGCACTGTTTATGTTTACAACTTTCATTTGACAATGTTTTTTTTTCCATGTGAATGTACCATGCGTAATATGCATTGTTTATGCTTACAAAATCCATTTGACAATGTGTTTTTTTCCCTATGTAAATGTAACATGCGCATTTGATGAATGAAAGATGAGTGATCAAAAGGGCCGAATGTAAGATGGGCCTGCGTGCCCAATTTGCTACCCTTTTAAAATAAAGTTTGTTCTTTCACTCTCCGAGGCTCCCATTAACATTATCAGTGCCTTACTAATTGACCTGGCATGGAGGATTATGCTTCTCTGAAGCTCCCATTAACATCCTCAGTGCCTTACCAACAGTTCTGGAGGATTATGCTTCTCCGAAGCTCCCATTAACATCATCAGTGCCTTACAAACTGGCCTGGCCTGGAGGATTTTGCTTCTCTGAGGCCCCCATTAACATTATCAGTGCCTTACTAATTGGAGGATAATGCTTCTCTGTGGCTCCGATTAACATTATTAGTGCCTTACCAACTGGAGGATTATGCTTCTCTGAGGCTCCCATTAACATTATCAATGCCTTTCCAACTGGAGGATTATGCTTCTCTGAGGCTCCCATTAACATTATCATTACCCTATGAACAGGCCTGGAGGATTATGCTTCTCTGAGGCTACCATTAACATCATAAGTGCCCTACCAACTGGTCTGGCCTGGCGGATTATGCTTCTCCAAGGCTCCCAAACTTGACATCCCACTACTACGGCTTTGGGCGGAGGAGTGCAAATAGGAGGGTACAAGTCTTACACAGTGTGAGGATATGTAACATAAAGACTAAATGTCATGGCAGGGCAAACCAGGCCCTAAGCTTTGGCCTGCAACTGGTCTAGGATAGAAGCTCTGACAGGCAGACAGTTAAAACACTACTTTGCTGACCTGGCAGTTTCTGCAGCTTGTGATGTTCCAGATGTATTGGTGTTACCTTTTCTCTGGAGTAAACTTGGCAAACCGAGAGAGGGATCATGCTGCATGGGCAACACAATATCTCTTAAATTCAGCCCAGACTTTGTGCTATGGAGAGGTATAGCTCCATTTTACAAACTATTGTCTATCAAGACAGCCAGGTGATAGTCAATTTAGACTGGTCAACATAATACTTACTTTTTATACTGTTCATTTCTCGTCAGCAATTTCTCTGGCAAACCATCTTCTTCATCCTTATGCTCCAATGGCTCCACAAAAACTGGCTTCGGGTCTCTGGAATAAACAAAAAGTAGGTCAGCATGGCTGAATGGATAAGAACGCATGCTCTAAACATCCGGTTCAAGAATGTTTCAAACATCTAGGGGTTCAACCGGAGTTGGACTAAAATGCTGACCTCTCGCCCTTGACTTGGGGACGTAAATAACAAGTACCTCTGAAGTTGGAGTGGGTTCACCTGATGGTGAGGGACGCTGTTAATAGGGAAAGCTAATCCACACACTATGTTTGAGGTCAAAGCAAGTGAGCAAGAAAAAAAAAAGTCTCTATAGTAAGTAGTTCCCTCGCCTGCTACTATAAAGGACTTACAATGTCCCATGAGGCTTTTCCTTCGACAATCAAGTAATTTGTAATGCTATATCTGCAGTACCTTATGCAAAAAGTCACTATCACAATGAAAGATACAGTGTACTGAAATGTTATACAGAACTTGCTTTGCTGTATGGCAGTGAACCATGGAACATGAATTAACAAATAAGAAAAAGGTAAGAAGCAACAGAGATGTTCCCGAGACGAATGTTGCAAATACCTTGGACTGCCAGAGCAATTGAAAACGGTTGCTTGGAGCAGGCTAATGAAAGTAAAATATTATATACAACTCTGTAGGTCAGCATGGCCGAATTGAGAAGAACATGTGTTCTTAAACATTCATTGTGCTGATGCTGAGGTGAGGAATTCAACCCCTACACCTGACAGTTGGACTAAAATGTTGACCTATCGTCCTTGACCTGGAGACGTTAATTACAAGTACCTCTGAAGTCGGAGTGAGTTCGCCTGGTGACGAGGGACACTGTTAATAGGTAAAAGGTAATCCACACTAGAAGTAGTGTGTATGGACTACCCTTGAGTTCAAAGCCAGCGAGCGAAAAAAAAAAAAAATACAACCCTAAGAAATATACTTGAATCCCTGTATAAAGATGTATCACCATGACATTTAATTTATTATGGAATAGAAAAGGAGTGGTTATACATTTGACTTAACAAGATACACTTAGCAAAAAAGTCATAAACAGCAAGGGCTATGCAGGAGGTGTTACGTTTTTTTAAACAAAATTTCTTCATATATATATATAACAAGGAGTGTAGTCTTATTTTGATATTCACATAACAATAAATTATCTGCCTTGATTGGCTAAATTATCACATAACACATGCCCTGTCTTGATTGGATGAATTATTACATAACACATGCCCTGTCTTGATTGGCTGAATTATTACATAACACATGCCTTGTCTTGACTGACTGAACAATCACATAACACAAGCTCTGTATTGATTGGCTGAACTACTACTTCTACTTTTTGTTCGCTTGCTTAAACTCGAGCGTAGTCCTTACACACTTTTTAAAGTAGTAAAGGACTGAGTTTTGTGTGTGGGCTTGCTTTCCCTTTTAAAGGTGTCCCTCGCCGTTCAGGCGAGCCCACTCCGACTTCAGAGGTATTGGCTGAACTATTTCATAACATTGTAAAGTCAGATGCACAACCACTCCTTTTCTATTCCATAGCAACTAAATGGTAGTGGTAACACATCTTTATACAAGTGTTCAAGTGCAATAGTAAAGCCATTAAAAGACTCACTTAAGCATTTTCAGCTCAAATCTAGTACCTAGAAGCAGTGAGCTGTTTTACTCCCACAAATCTGACCTAAATCTGGATAACAAATGGAAATAAAGGTGAAATCAACACAACTTGCCATCACAAAGCAGGACCCACCAAAGACAGAGATATGTAAACTGTGAATGGAATGGGAAAACTAGCAAATGAACATATTCAAGGGGCTTCTCATAAGTCTTTAGCCTGACCATGAAGGAGTAGGCGGAGAAAATTGAAATTTGGCACAGTGCTTATTCCTTCTCATCAATGTAGCCACCACCTGAGTTTATGCATTTCTGCCATCTCTGCGTGACCTTCAAAAGACCTTCAGAATAAAGCAACCTATTTTTCTAACTAAACCAGTTATCACAAGCCAGTATGACATCTTCGTCACTTTCAAAACAATTTCCTTTCAGCTGTTTTTTAAGATTTGGGAAAAGAAAAAAGTCTGATGGAGCCAAATCTGGAGAATATGGTGGGTGTGGAAGAATTTCAATATTCAAATCGTTGGCAGTTTGCGACACAAGCTGTGCTTTATGGGAGGGCGCGTTGTCTTGAAGCAAAGGCAGAATTTGCGTACACGCTATCCCTTGTTTTCTGGTCACAGCCTTTCTTAGTTTGATAAGGAGATCTGCATAGCACTGCCCATTAACCGTGTTGCCATGAAGCATGTAATCTTTCAATATGACACCTTTGATGTCCCAAAAGACCAGTCAGCATCACTTTTCTTGCAGATTTTTGTGCTCTTGGCTTGACATGTGTTGGCGAGCTCGGGGTTTTCCACTGCATGCTGGCAATTTTAGATTCTGGGTCATAATGGTGAATCCAAATCTCAACTACCGTCACCATGGTCGTCAACATGTTTTCGACCGCCACATGTTGAGCAACTGGCCACAGCAATCAACTCGTGTTTGTTTCTGTTCACATGTCAGCAGGCGCGGGACTCAGCAGGCACACACTTTTCTCATGTTCAGTCTGTTGTGTAAAATTCTAAAAACTGTACTCTTACTCAGTTTTGCTGAACCCGATATCTCTGCAATTGTCATTTTCCTATCCTGGTCTATGATTTTCTTCACTTTTGCAGCATTTGCACCATTGCACTCTGAGGACGGTCGTCCTGATCTTGACTGATCAGCAACTTGGGAACGGCCACACTTAAACTGCAAACACCAATTGTTTACAGAAGCATACGAAGGACAGACTTCCTCAAACACTGGGTCCATCTCCCTGTGTATTTCTGGAGGTGTTTTTCCCTGTAACATCAAGAATTGTATCACAGTCCTGGCGTCCGATTTCTCAATTGTTCTGACAAACCGTTGGATGTGCAGATCTGGTCAATAGAGTGTGTTGTGCCATGCACCACATCGGGAAAACCAGTTGAGGAGGGAAATTCATAATTCATATGTTCATTACAAATTGAATGAGCTATACATGTGCCAAATTTCAATTTTCTTCGTCTACTCCTTCATGGTCAGGCTAAAGACTTATGAGAAGCCCCTTGTGCACACAAGATTGAACAAGCCCTAGTACTGCACCTTCATGTTTAGATGAGTTAGTTAAAAACAGACCAACTGATACATTTTATGAACAACTTCATAATTCTTTTTTTTTTTTATTTTGGCATTCACATAGATCTCCCCCGATGATGTTTCCACCTTGTCGTGGTGGGGGAGCTTGAGTTTCTCAATGACCCTGAGAGCTATGCCGGCGGTAGCATAGCTACCAGCAGGGCCTCCCAAGCCGGACAGGTCAAAGTGTAGAGAACAGACAAAGAGAAACACCCTGTTCCTCCAGGTTGGGGGATGAATCTTGGGGTTAACATCCCCACCTTTGTAAAAACTATTTTGTTACGAAACAGATACATAAGCCTCGAATTCGGACTGACTTATTTGGACAAATACCTCGGAACGTTAAAGTACTCTTGAGATTTGGAACATGGAATGTACGGACACTATATCGAGCTGGAGCGGCTGAAGAACTAACCCGGGAGCTGGTTGAATATCAAATGGATATAACAGCAATTCAAGAAATAAGGTGGTCATAAAAGAAACCCCCAAACAGGACATCCTGATTGTGCTGGGAGACTTCAATGCAAATATAGGTAGAGAGCAAACTCATAAAAAAGGGGCCGGTATGGAAAGCCTACATACAACTTCAAACGATAGTGGATCGAGTCATCAACCTGGCAGAAGCCAAAGGACTGCAGATTAGCAGTACCAGACTACAAAGAAAGGATATACACAAACAAACTTGGAAATCATGTGACAAGAGAACCTATAATCAAATAGATCACATTTTAATTAACAACAGAAAAGCATCAAACATACAAGTTAGAAGTTATAGAGGAGCTGAGTGCCACAGCAACCACTTCCTCGTTGGAGCAAAATTTTAAATAAAACTTAAGAGAGCTTTCTATACTAAATTACAAAGATTGCACCCAACATATAACAGAGAAAAACTACAAGAAATTACAGTCAAAGAGAAATTTACAGATGAAATAAAATGTAAACTTGAAACTCTGCAAAACCCTTTGGAGGAAAGCGTTGACCAAACTTGGTTGAACATCAAGAATACAATTCAATCTACCGCAGAAGAAAGTCTCGGTGTGTTAACCACGTATAGAAAGAACAGATGGTTCAATCAAAAATGTGAAGAAGCAGTCATTAGGAAAAAGAATGCCAGACATTTATGGTTAAATGACATCAACAACATCCAAAAGGAAGAGCAATATAGAAATGAATGTAAAGAGGCTACAAAATTAGTTCGACAGCAGAAGCGAGAATATATGAGTAATATAATCAAAGATATGGAAACTGAAGTCAATTAAACGAGGGCACCAACACAAAACATATGGTTTAAAAGACAAATATGAGAATATGATAAATACCAATGAGGAAATGTGCAACACATGGAAAGAATATTTTGTTGAATTACTAAATTGTGAAGCTCCAAGTAACACTTACCCACAGGAAGAGGTTCTAACATGTGAACCACAAATTGAAGAACCTGCATTTGAAGAAATCCTGTATGTAATCACACGACTTAAAAACAATAAGGCAACAGGGGCTGATGGAACTGCTGCTGAATTTATAAAGGCAGGTGGCCATGCATTACATCTAAAGCTATACGAACTAATAATAAAAATCTGGAGGACAGAAGAATTACCTCATGACTGGAACGAATCATTATTGATACCTATCTTTAAGAAAGGAGACAAGTTCCAATGTGAAAATTATAGAGGAATATCACTACTGTCCACAAGCTATAAGATACTATCCGCAGTATTACTAAATAGACTAAAACCATATTCAGAAGACATATTAGGTGACTACCAGGCGGGTTTTAGACAAAACAGATGGGTTTTAGACAAAACAGATCAACAACAGATCAGATATTTATCTTACAACAAATAGCGGAGAAAAATTGGGAATATAAAAGAGATCTCCATAACATTTTTGTGGATTTTAAAAAGGCTTATGATAGTGTTCATAGGAATAGTCAATGGAATGCTATGCAGGAATTTGGTACCAAGGAAGTTAATCAACATGACCAGACTATGCATGGAAGATACTTATAATATAGTAACATATAAAGGCAGGAAATCAGATCCTTTCCAAATAACATCTGGCTTGAAACAAGGTGATGCACTATCGCCGCTACTCTTCAATCTGGCTCTAGAGAAAGTTGTAAGGAAGGTAAAGGAGGAATGTGATATTGGAGGAACATCCAAGCTGCTTGGTTATTATGCAGATGATATAGATATTAGTGATATTAGATATTAGATAGATATAGTGATATATAACAGTCAGGTCTTAGTCAGATATGACTGAGCTACCGTATAACAGTAGACGGTACTACCTGGTTTCTGTTAGCGCCGAACGTTGGGCGGCGCTTACCAAACCCGACACCCCACATTGTGCCAACGGCTTCGGGCGGAAGAGCGCAATTGGGAGGGTACAAGCCTTACCCTGGTGCGAGGAAATGCAAGCTAAAGACAAAATTGTCATGGCAGGGCAGACCAGGCCCTAAGCCTTGGTTGGCGACTGGTCTAGGATCGAAGCTCTGACAGGCGGACAGTTAGAGCATTGCTTTGCTGATCCGGCAGCTTCTGCAGCTTGTCTTGTTCCAGATGTAGGGGTGTTACCTTTCCTCTGGAGTGAACTAGGCAGGCCGAGAGAGGGATCATGCTGCATGGGCAACACATGATCTCTATATTTTAGCCCAGGCTTTGTGCTATGGAGAGGCAATAACTCCATCCCTGGTCTTAACTGGTCTCGGAATCAAAGCGAGAGGCAACTGTTACAGGTTATAAGTCCTTGTCAGTTGGCGTAGACATGGGGCGCCATGCGTTGCCTCTGACGGTGGGAGACACCTATAGGTGTCACTGATCAGCTACCGCCCGCCTCAAGCTGGGCAGGCCCCAGCCAATTGGGTGCTGATCCGCCACAGCCTGCCTGCTTCAATGGGTGCTTGGGGCTAGGACAAAATCTGAATCGCAGGCTGTAAAACCAATGCACCAGGTACAAACAAAAATAAAAATAGAAACCTCAAGCTACGGCTTGCAACCTGGAACGTGAGAACCATGTGTCCAGGATTTTCCACTGACTTGACCAATATTGACGATGTGAGAAAAACGGTTGTGATTGATGCCGAACTCAATCGTCTTAACATTGATATTGCTGGCCTGCAGGAGACTCGCCTCGCTGAGGAAGGGTCACTCAGGGAAAACAACTACACCTTTTTCTGGAAGGGTAGAGGGCAGGCAGAAAAAAGGCAACACGGTGTGGGCTTTGCAGTGAAGAATTCGCTACTGGGAATGATTGAAATTCCAGCAGGAGGAAATGAAAGACTATTGTCCCTGCGCTTGGCAACCTCTTGTGGGTTTGCCACCATTATTACTGCATATGCACCGACACTCGATTCCTCTGATGATGTGAAGGATTTGTTCTATGAGGAGTTAGACTCCGTGATCAAGGCAGTTCCAAAATCTGACTACATTTATATGCTCGGTGATTTCAATGCTCGTGTGGGCAAGGACTCGAGTTCATGGCCAGTGTGCCTTGGAAAATACAACATCGGTCGCATGAATGAAAATGGGCAAAGGCTGATGGAGCATTGCACCAGTAATGACCTATGTATTACAAACTCTTTTTTTAAAACAAAAGAGATGCATAAGGTCACATGGAAACATCCAAGATCCGGCCATTGGCACCAGCTGGACTTCATCATCACACGGAGACAACATCTGAACCATATATCATTGACTCGTAGTTACCACAGTGCTGACTGTGATACGGATCATTCTTTGGTTGTTGCAAGGGTTAGACTGAGACCAAAGAGAATCTACACAGCTAAACACAAATCTAGCCCCAGGATTAATATTATTAACACTCATGATCCTGAAAAGTGCTTTCAGTTTCAACAGCAACTTGAAGACGCTTTCACTGATACACCAGAAAATTGTACAGTAAATGAAAAGTGGGGTCAAATTAAGGAAACTCTTTATAAAACTGCCGTAGGGGTTTACGGCACTGTGGATCATAAGAGGCAGGACTGGTTTGCGGCCAACAGCGAGACTCTGCAGCCCTTGATTGATAAGAAGAAGAAAGCTCTCTTAAGAAACAAGGAAAGACCAACGCGTAACACTCTGAGTGAGCTAAGGCAAGCTAGGAAGGATGTGCAAAAGGCTGCCAGGCAGTGTGCAAATGATTATTGGATCAAGTTATGTGAGTCCATTCAAATCGCAAGTGATAAGGGAGACATAAGAAGCATGTATGAAGGAATAAAGAAAACCTGTGGTCCAGTGATCAAAAGAAGTGCACCATTGAAAACCTTGACTGGAGAAATCATCACTGACAAGAAACGGCAGATGGACAGATGGGTAGAGCACTATTTGGAGCTTTACTCAAGTGAGACCAAACTAGCGGATGATGCCCTCAACGCCATAGAGGCTCTACCAACTCTTGACCACCTGGACACACTTCCCACCATAACAGAAGTTAAGTGTGCTATAAATGAACTTGCATCTGGCAAGGCTGCAGGTAAGGATGGGATTCCAATAGAGGTTATCAGGAGTGGGCAAGACACACTCACTATACAGATCCACCAGCTAATAGAGCTATGCTGGCGTGAAGGACAAGTCCCACAGGATTTCAAAGATTCAAGCATCATAACACTGTACAAGAACAAGGGCGATCGGAGCGACTGCAACAACTATAGGGGTATCTCACTTCTGTGTATTGTTGGAAAAGTATTTGCCAGAATTGTTCTGCGCAGACTTCAAGTCCTAGGAGATCAAGTCTACCCCGAATCACAGTGTGGCTTTCGACAGAACCGGTCTAGCACTGATATGATATTCTCATTGCGACAAATGCAAGAAAAATGCCGTGAACAGAATCAACCATTGTTTATTGCCTTCATCGACCTCACAAAGGCATTTGATTTGGTCAGTCGTGAGGGTCTGTTCAAGGCACTAAAGAAGATTGGCTGCCCACCAACTCTTCTGTCCATTGTGGAATCGTTCCACACAGGCATGAAGGGTATAATCAAGTTTGATGGTGCAACTTCTGAAGAATTTGAAATCAAGAGTGGAGTTAAGCAAGGTTGTGTACTAGCTCCCACCCTCTTTGGAATATACTTTTCACTTCTACTGAAATATGCATTTCGTGATCAGGATGGTGGTATATACATTCACTCACGCTCAGATGGCGGCCTCTACAATGCTCAGAGATTGAAGGCTAAGACCAAAATTAGGAGGGTACTGATCAGAGAGTTGCTTTTTGCAGATGATGCTGCAGTTACGACTCACTCTGAGGAAGAATTGCAATGTCTACTATCTGCATTCTCCAATGCTTGTTCTGAATTTGGTTTAACAATTAGCAAAAAGAAGACACAGATTATGTCACAAGGTGCACATGGGGTACCATCAATCTTTATTGACGACGCTGAACTAGAGATAGTAGACCATTTTACATATCTAGGATCAGTGGTTAATAGCAAATTATCCCTAGATCAGGAAATCAACATCCGGATTGGTAAGGCAGCAACAACAATGAACAGGTTAAGAAAAAGAGTCTGGGAGAACAGGAAGCTTACTGCCAAAACAAAAGTCCTTGTCTATCAAGCCTGTGTCCTTAGTACTCTTCTCTATGGCAGTGAAACCTGGACAACTTACTCACACCAAGAGAACAATTTAAACAGCTTTCATATGCGGTGTTTGCGAAGAATTCTTGGTATTAAGTGGCAAGACAAAATCACAAATACTGAAGTATTGGAAAGATCAGGTTGTGTCACAGTTTATTCCATGCTCAGTCTTCGTAGACTTAGATGGATAGGACATCTCAGGAGGATGGATGATGGTAGAATACCAAAGGATATCTTTTTTGGTGAATTACAGATGGGTAAGAGATCTCAGGGTCGGCCTCTACTACGATACAAAGATGTGTGTAAGCGGGACTTGATTGATACAGGCATTGATAATGCACATTGGGAGCAAGTCGCCGCTGAACGTGTTGCATGGAGGGCAAATATCAGAAATGGAATAAAGTCAAAGGAGAAAATTATTGCAGAAAAGTCACACACCAAGCGTTTGAGACGTAAGATGGTGCATGATGGTGGAAATGACCACGTGTTCAGATGCACCCACTGTGAACGGACATTTACAGCGCAAATTGGCCTTATCAGTCACACTCGCTACCGCCATAGTTAAAAGTTATTATGCCTTTTTAAAGCACAAACTATCGTCTGTCAAGACGGCAAGGTGCCAATGGAAGTGGAATAGATATTATAGGGGAAAATGAACAAAAGACATTGGAAATATTGACTCACTTAAAGGGAAAAGCCCAACAGATGGGGCTGGTTATCAACCAAGATAAGACAGAATATATGGTAATTTCAAGAGAAGGAATGGCAAAAAACTCGGGCCACATACAAATAGATAATACGACCATTAAAAGAACGGAAACATACAAATACCTGGGTACAATCTTCAGCTGCCCCAACATCATAAGGGAAGAAATACAAACTAGAAACAATTCTGGAAATAAGATATACTATGCACTACAACATCTACTATAGTGTGTTTACTTTTGTCTGCCCCAATATAAAATTCCATATCTCAGTAACCAACTGAAGGAAAATGATGAGATTTAGCATATAACCTTATCATTATGTCCACCCAACAAAAACAATTTTGTTCTGGAGATTTTACAGCAGATTTCAAAGTTTGTTTATATGCGGTATATAATTTACGGGTACAGGTCAGGTCTTAGTCAGATATGACTGAGCTACCGTATGACAGTAGACGGTACTACATGCTTTCTGTCAGCGCCGAATGTTGGGCGGCGCCTACCAAACCTGACACCCCACATTGTGCCAACGGCTTCGGGCGGAAGAGCGCAATTGGGAGGGTACTAGCCTTATCCTGGTGCGAGGAAATGCAACCCAAAGACAAAATAAGTCATGGCAGGGCAGACCAGGCCCTAAGCCTTGGTTGGCAGCTGGTCTAGGATCGAAGCTCCGACAGGCGGACAGTTAGAGCATTGCTTTGCTGATCCGGCAGCTTCTGCAGCTTGTCTTGTTGCAGATGTATAGGTGTTAACTTTCCTCTGGAGTGAACTAGGCAGGCCGAGAGAGGGATCATGCTGCATGGGCAACACATGGTTTCTCTATTTTAGCCCAGGCTTTGTGCTATGGAGAGGCATGTTTTCACATGCACCTACTGTGGGCAAACATTTGCAGCAAGAATTGGCCTTACCAGCCACACTCGCCACCGCCATGGATCGTAGTTATTGCCATATGACAGTTATTAAGCCTTTTTGAAGCACAATGTACCAAACTATCGTCTGTCAAGACGGAAAGGTGCCAATAATAATAATTTACGGGTCACAGATGAAGTTCATAATTTTAAATGTATTACAGCATAGCCAGACAATCAGCGTTCAATGTTGAATATTTTACGTGTTTCACGGGATTGGTCTTATGCCAAGAACCCCACGCTGTTTAAACTGGGACTGTTCAGAGGTGTCATCAAACTGTGGATTATTTCATGAAACCTGATTATTATTATTATTTTTTTCTAAAATCTTACCACTTATCGCTAACATTGAAATGTGTGAATATTTTTCAATGGGATTGAATGCGAAATTGTGTATACACTTCAAAGCATCACTATGAAGTTGTACACATATTTTTGTATAGAAGCTGATCACAGGAAACTGTTTTATACTATTGCAAATTCCGAAAAAAGAACAGTGCATGCATTGGGTTTGAGTAAACGGTCATTTCGTCGATGGGTGCAAGAATCTGGAATTAAACCACCACGCAAAAACCGAACGGTAGGTAGAAAGGTTATTGTAGACAGCTTTGACAAAGATGTCATAAGACGAGCTATTATAAAAATGCTTTAAAAAGTCGCTTAAAAGTCGACAGGGTTGACTTCATTGCACCGGGTTCTATCCTATATGGCTCGGTCTCTTTCCGCAGCGCGGAAAGCATCGCATAAAGCACGAACTCCGCAGCTCTAGCAATGACCCACATAAGTCTCCGAAAAATTTAACTCGTGAACTGAAGGATGCGGCCCAGAATCGAACCCACAACCTTTGGAGTCCAAGTCAAAAGGCTTGACCATTTTGTCATGGAGACTGCTAAAATTATAAAAATGTTGGATTTTATATCCAGGATTATCCAGCATTATAAAAATGCTGGATGCCAAAGAAACAGTGACTGTAAGAAAACTTAGGGTTTGGTTGAGAAAGAACAATAACATAGAGCAATCCAAAACAACTTTGTGGAAAATTATAAGGACACTATCTTCACTTTTAGAAAGTACAAGGGCGGTAGAAATATTCTTTGCGAGCAACCGCATTTAGGAGCCATGAGAAGCAGATACCTACGTGAGATAAGGGAAATGCGCAAAGAAAATTATGGCATAGTGTGTTTGGATGAAATGTGGATCAATGCGCACCACACAAGTGATAAGGAATGGCAATCAGTGGATGGACAGATAAAGCGATATTTAGGAGCCATGAGAAGCAGATACCTACGTGAAATAAGGGAAATGCGCAAAGAAAATTATGGCATAGTGTGTTTGGATGAAATGTGGATCAATGCGCACCACACAAGTGATAAGGAATGGCAATCAGTGGATGGACAGATAAAGCGATATGTGCCCAGTAGTATAGGACAGCTTTTGGTCATGGCCCATGCTGGTAATACGCATAATGGCTTACAACAGAATGCTGGGCTCGTGTTCTATCAAAGCATACAGACAATAGGGATTATCATAATAAGATGAATGGTAATGTATTCAGAGATTGGCTCGAGAATACTGTGCTTCCATCCCTAGATAGACCGTCGTGTCCAATTATGGACAATGCATGATATCAATGTTGTTGCCCCAGAAGACAAAATACCTACAGCATCGAGCACAAAGGGAGCAATAAAGATATGGCTCAGAATGGAAAACATACCATTTCTAGAAACGTATTTCTAGCTAGAATTGCCAAAAAGCAAGAAATATTAAATCGACAAGTTGATAGAAGAGCATCGTTATGGGTGCTTGAGACTTCCACCATACCATTCTCATTTTAACCCTATAGAACTTGTGTCCCTGGGAAGGTTAACCCGGTCAACAAATGCCCTCAGAAGTCGGATGTGTCGGCCTAACGGCGCAAGAACGCAGCTTTGCTGTAAACAGGCACAACGCAGTCACATCCGAAAAACAAAAACTCCGGATGAACGCAGAAGAAGAAGAACTTGTGAGGGCTAAAATTAAAGGACAGGTGGCAGCTGACAATACTATAATCAAATTGTCTGACGTCAAGATACTAATCCAGTCCGCGCTATTAAATATTGATAAAAGTTACTGGAAAAATGTGAGGATCATGTGTTGAAAGAGGAAGAGGACTATTGGAGAAAGGATGGATTGAATTTTATGCAACCGAGAGCAGTCGTTCAACCTACTGGAACCGTCCAACACAGATTAAGGTCTGAGCAGATCGCAGATCTACAAATATTCAGAAGAATTGCAGGCCCTAAACATTACAGCATCGGCATAAACAATACAACTTGTTAATGGCAACAGTTTGTATTTCACAGTGATGAATTTTCAATTCTGTGAGCCCTCAACGTTGACAAACAACTGACATTGAAAAAGCAAAATGCTGTAGACGCATTGAATACCAACCGAAGAGTAATATTGCGGTGGGAACTGACATATTGTGGTATAACAAGAAACGTGAGAAGAAACACGTTGTCAAATGAGGGGACAACATACGAACATACGAATCATTCTATAAACTTCAATGAAAAGAGGACCAACATCTTGACCGTTAAGAAGGAAGCCCACTACAGAGACATTCACAGCTATATTCATCGTGCAAAACATGCAATCATGTTCCGTCTCAGCGGAGCAGACAATGCACCCACTCCCATACGAATCTGGATACGCCTTGTGTTTGTCATCCGAACTGGCGGGGGAATTGGCATTACTGTAAAACAAGTTTGTTAGCGAGAAATCACTTGTTTTTCATCAAAACATCAAATAAATGTCGCCGCTTTTCATGATTTAAGTTGCTTTTGGACCTATCAAAGACATATTCCTTGGGTGGGGGTAAATATAAATTTCATAACGATGCAATAGACAGTTTTCAAAATAATTAATCGTGAATGACAGCATTCATTTCTGAACATACTATAAAAGCAAATGCGCTATCTCGTAACACCAAAATCACAATATACAAAACACTGATCAGACCAGTTGTGCTGTATGACTCTGAAACCTGGAGTACAACGAAAGGAGACAAAGCCGTGTTACAAACCTTTGAGAACAAAGTTTTAAGACGCATCTTTGGACCCATTTGGGATACACAAAGTGGAGAGTGGAAAAGAAGAAGTAACAAAGATATTTATGATATGTTTAAGGCCCCACTAATTACTGGTATCATGAAGGCTAATAGACTACAATGGCTGGGGCATATAGAAAGAATGGAAGACAATAGGGAAACAAAACTCGCTCACACTCAGGAAATAAATGACTGTAGACCCCGAGGTAGACCAAGAAGACGATGGATAGATAATATATATACAGACCTACAAGTACTTGGAATCAACGACTGGCAAGAGAAGGTCAACCAGAGAGACGAATGGAGACGGATTGTATCTGCAGCAAAGAACCTCAATGGCTCGGAACGCTGAAGAAGAAGAAGATTCACATAGATAATAATAAAGCACATAACAAGTAAAGACAGAATAGCAAACAAATTGGTGCAATAACAATGTTTAACCAGTCAATCAATCAAGTGGCATCAGATAAAAGAGGTTTGCCTGCTGCTGAGCTTATAACAGTGCAAAAAAACACAAAATATAACTTAGTTCTAAGGGAGAATAAAATAACACACAGATACATACAGGCATATGTTTTGAACAAAATTTTTATAAACAGGACAACAAGAAAAAGAAACGAATAAAAATATACAAGCAAACAAAGAAAATCCATTTTCCTGGATTGGACAAGTACCCAGGGATGTACACATCTGTGTTTTTCATTTACATGGTGTTTAGTGCAGGAAAGCCTGACATAAGAAGATACCATAACATCAAGTCTGAGAATGGAGGTGGAGGCAGTCACTGTTGCATTCCGCCGGCTGGAATGTTATTGATGGACGACTCAGAGATTTCTCAGAAAAGAAAACGGAGTGTGTCAGTTCTTCATCATCATCATCTTCCACTTCTGCCATTAAGCATTGTGGGGAGGAATAATTTGCGCTCCACTGCCCGACGGGCGGCACTGGATAGTGTCATTCCATGTGATTGTACAATGTCTTTGATGTCTTCAATCCATTTTCGTCTTGGACATCCTCTTGGTCTTGTCGCAGATGATCTCTGATGTAGGGCCAGTGATGGTAGTTGATGGTGTTGCATTCTAACGACATGACCAAACCATTTGATTTTCTGTCTTTCAACAAATGTGGCACACGGTGTTGATCCCACTGTCTGTCTAATAACAGCATTTCTTACTTGGTCTCGGATTGTTAACTTGGAAGCTCTCCTCAGGCATCTCATCTCACAGGTGTTGATTTGGATAAAGTCCAAGTTTGAGATCAGTATGAATCAGGGTTGGTATATGTAGCATAATTGCTAACCACCATTATTCAGTTGACAAGCCTTCAAGCCAAGAAGAGGAAACAATATAAAACAATTGACTACACAACCGCAAACTGAAACTAGGACTTAAAGCTTAACATCGAAACTGGAACTACATAAGTGACAGATGACGTGGATTCTTGGAAAGATTTCATCAGCCAAGGCTTAAAAAACCATTGGATAGGAGGAGACATGTGACACCGCTTTCGCGCCAACGCCTGTTTAGCATATGTTAATATTTCATCAGAATATGGTAAGCCCGCACTTTTTCTGCAACCAGCCTGATGAACAGACGTGGAAAGCTGGTGTGACCAAATTTTCAAACATGGGACTGCAGAGTGTCTAGATCCGAGGTAAGCTTGTAACTCCCGAGATTAGACTAAGAACCCGATGTATCAGGTATCAAGTAATGGTATCCAGTGTTTGTAATGTCAATTGAAATGTATTATTATTAATTAAAACCTCTGAAATGTAAAAATGCTCGACTGTAGATTCTGACGACGCAGAGCCGTTCCCGGGCAAACTGACACTCTAATACTCTCTTCAATGAAACTGCAATCTCTGATATTCTTAAAGATAAATATTAACTTTAAGAAGTGCATTATACTACTCCATTCTATTCTGAACAACTGTACGAAGTGATGATTCTAAAGCAATCTTGTGCATTTCAGCAGAAACACTGATAAAAAATGCTATCACTATCTACAGCTAAAATGACAGTTCGTGTACTAGAATAAGTGCCTTGTTTTAAAACAGACTTATCTATGTCTATTTTCAATTTAGAAAGTTGAAAGAGAAATCAAATCTTCCATTTCTGCTTCATCTATTGAGGAAATAGGGTTTAATGGAATAAATATTTATATTTATGTCAAATTTAATTAGATAAGGGCACACATGAATTGCATTAAATGAGACAGTTGTGCTTCGCGGAACACTATATCACGCGAAGTGAACTTAACTCATTAATCAACATAACTTAAAAAACAACACTCAACACCACAACAACAACAGATAATGGGAGAGAATTATTAGACACAGAAGAAGAAGAAGAAGTTAATTGGGAAAACACAGAGAATTATTTATACACACTATAAACACCATTGAGTGGAAGAAATGTTATAAATGTATGTCATTTATTTACATGCATCTTGACATATTCTCACTCTTGTCATTGTCTTACTGTATACGTTCACTGACCCCAGGTCAAATGAGAACTTACATACAGCAGGAACCAGTTGATACAAGGCGTACACAGTGTGATAAACTCTGACCACCCCAAATTAACCCAACACTAGATTAGAGAAAAAAAGAGAGGAGGGGAACTAGTTCCTACTTCAGGAATTTAGATTTCTTCCGACCTACTTATAGAATATTGTATTGGGAAGATTGTATATATTTATGTGAATTTTAAAGTGATCTTGGTGGCTACCAACAACCACCCAACACATCAGCAAACTAACCACCCAAATCAGACCTGAAAGAGGGAAGCCGAGAGAAAGAGATGAACCACAAGTGAGATGGAAGATGACTTGGCCATGAGCAAAGTATGGGGAGGCCTTCAGAGGAGCTATACGGGCAGACCTGAAGTGGATCCATCAGTCAATGGACCCTGGCTTACTTAATATCCCAGTCACCAGGTTACCTTTCTAATTGGTACACACCACACCCAATTTCAGGAAACTGATATTTAATTGTTGATTCATCATCTTCACACTTAACATGTACAACATCAAAATGTTTACTATGTTTTCACACTTGTTGACCTCTCATGTATTGATGCTTGTTTATTGATGGTCTGTGACAATGGTCCAATATGCAACTTTTCTAATATATCTTGTGTAAATCACAATAGAGATGTGTGTACTGGCCAGAAGGCTCAGGCCCAGTCAATAAATGATTAACATGAATTGACCTTCTGTTAATTTATCAGTTCAAACCTATCTGTGTTTCACCAGCTTCTTTGTACATCATGTTGTCAGGATCTAATGTGATTGATTATGTGTTTGATTGTTTAAAAACAAATTAACTCTTCATGACTTACTGAATGGGGAAATAGAAAGACTCTTGGTCTATCAGCTGCTCAACATCCAGGTTTTCTTAACATAAATCAGGCTGAGAGAATTCTCCAAGCTTTCCTCAGATTTGATAACAAGAAAAAAAGGGGGCTCCAGAGCTATAAGAATCATTGGAGAAGGGGCAGATTCCCAGTTAGTAATTACCATTCTCACCAGGGCCATAATCTATATCTCCTAGACTACTTAATAGAACGAGGCCTGCAGATAACTCGAGGGTCATATTCTGGGGTTATTGAAGATAGAAGAGGAGGGGGCCCAACTTCTTTTGTTAGAAATGGGGCATGCACCAAAGTGATCTCCTACTCCCTTCAGAATATATGACAGTATGAATGTGCTGTTTATTATCTGTCGTTTTGCGGGCATGGTCGGTTCTTAATAACTTAATTCACCGGACTACCCGCTCAATACACTACGCTCATGTACAATACACCGAGCCTACAAAAATACACACTACTTACATTCCCATTAAGAACACTCCTTCTGTAATACGTCTGAGTGCAGAGTTGGCTCCAGGTTTGCGAACAAACTCCACAATGCCTTCCCCCGTAGATTTGCCTCGGTCATCCACTATCACAACACAGCGTTCCAGCTCACCAAACTGTGAGAATGAATGCTCCAGGAGTTCATTTGACACAAAGGGGTGGAGGTTCTTCACCTTCAAGGCTGCGCCATGGGTGGCAAAGCGAACTCGGAGAACACGACCCTTTCTCTGGCTGCCATCCAGACCAGCCTTGGCAGCTTCTGCATTCTGTCGGTAATCCTGGAGTAATAACAAGATACATGTAGATTCAGTGATACAAAGACCCGCTGAACAACTCAACGTAAAACTATGGTAGTTGATTTTTTTTAAAACCTCAGAACTGTGGTATAGTTACAAATACACACTGAAAACCTCTGTGAAGAAATGTGTGATGATAGACACACTGAAAGCCTCATAAAAGAACTGTGGTAGTGATACAAAGGCACACTGAAATCCTCAGAGAAGAACTGTGGTAGTGATACAAATACACACTGAAAGCCTCAGTGAAGAACTGTGGTAGTGATATAAAGACACACAGAAAGTCTCAGTGAAGAAATGTGTGATGATAGACACACACTGAAAGCCTCAGAATTGTGGTTGTGATACAAAGACACACTTAAAACCTCAGTGAAGAGCTGTGGTAGTGATACAAAGACACGCTGAAAAACCCAATGTAGAACTGCGATAGTGATTTAAAAAAACACCCTAAAAACCTCTGTGAAAAAGTGTGTTATGACAGACATACTGACAGCCTAATACAGGGGGGAATCTTGGGGTTTCCAGGGGGGGGGGGGGGGGGGGAGAATGAAGATTATTTCAAGATCGCGTTAATACAAGAACCGATTACTTGATCTTGTTTTTCCCTTCATACTTTACGGTTCTGTACGTCTCACCCTTCTAAAATTCATTTTATAAAGTAAGTAGACCCACAAATCACGTTTTATGTGGTCATCTAGACTTGTTTTAGTATGTACGTCCATTATTACGTATACTGTGTAGGGGCGGGAGGGGGAAATTTTAGGTAGGAAATACGAAAGGGGGGAATGACGTTCTGAAAATATGGTGACGGGGGGCACAGGCCAAATACCAAAGGGGGGGGGGGGGGGGGGGGAATGACTTTGTGAGAATATGGTGAAGGGGGGCACGGGCCAAAAAAGGTTGAGAACCACTGGCCTAATAGAAGAACTGTGGTAGTGATACAAAGACATTGAAAGCCTCAGAACTGTGGTAGTGATTCAAAGACACTGAAAGCCTCAGGGAAGAACTGTGGTAATGATACAAAGACACTGAAAGGCTCAGAGAAGAACTGTGGTAGTGATACAAAGACACACCAAAAGTCTCAGTGAAGAATTGTGTGACAGACATACAGAAAGCCTCAGAATTGTGGTACTGATACAAAGACACACTGATAGCCTCTGTGAAGAACTGTGGTAGTGATACAAAGACACACTTAAAACCTCAGTTAAGAGCTGTGGTAGTGAAACAAAGACACAATGAAAGCCTCATTGAAGAACTGTGGTAGTGAAATAAAAGACAGAAAGAATAATGAAGAACTGTTAGTGAAACAAAAACACACAGAAAGCCTCAGTGGAGAAATGTGGTAGTGAAGCAAAGACACACAGAAAGCTTCAGAACCATGATATTGTTACAAAGACACACTGAAAGCCTCAGTGAAGAAATGTGTAATGATACAAAGACACATTGAAAGCCTCAGTGAAGAACTGTAGTAGTGATATAACGACACACTGAAAGTCTCAGTGAAGAAATGTGTGATGATAGACAAACAGAAAGCCTCAGGGAAGAACTGTGGTAATGATACAAAGACACACTGACAGCCTCAGGGAAGAACTGTGATAGTGAAGCAAAGACACACAGAAAGCCTCAGAACTGTGGTTTTGTTACAAAGACACATTGAAAGCCTCAGTGAAGAACTGTAGTAGTGGAAAAAAAGACAATGAAAGCCTCAGTGAAGAACTGTAGTAGTGATACGACACACTGAAAGCCTCAGTGAAGAAATTAGTAATTTTTTTGGGCTCTCGCTTGCTTTGAACTCAAGCGTAGTCCATGCATACTATTTCAAGTAGTGTTGGATATGTAATGATACAAAGACACGCTGAAAGTCTCAGTGAAGATCTGTGGTAGTGATACAAAGACATGTTGAAAGCCTTAGTGAAGAACTGTGGTAGTGATACAAAGACACACTGAAAGCCTCAGTGAAAAACTGTGGTAGTGATATAAAGACACACTGAAAGCCTCAGTGGAGAACTGTTCAATGATACAAAAACACACTGAAAGCCTCATAGAAGAACTGTGTAATGAGATAAAAACACACTGAAAGCCTCAGTGAAGAACTGTGTAATGATACAAAGACATACTGAAAGCCTCAGTGAAGAACTGTGGTAGTGATACAAAGACACATTGAAAGCCTCAGTGAAGAACTGTGGTAGTGATACAAAGACACATTGAAAGCCTCAGTGAAGAAATGTGTGACGATAACACACATAAAGCCTCAGTGAGTAAATGTGCAATGATACACAAACACACTGAAGGCCTCAATGAAGAACTGTAATGATACAAAAACACACTGAAAGCTTCAGTGAAGAACTGTGGTAGTTATATAAAGACAGACTGAAAGCCTCGGTGAAGAACTGTGTAATGATACAAAGACACACTGAAAGCCTCAGTGACGATCTGTGTTAGTGATACAAAGACACACAGTCTCAGTGAAGAATTGTGGTAGTGATACAAAAATACACTGAAAGCTTCAGTGAAGAACTGTGAAGAACTGTGGTAGTTATATAAAGACACACTGAAAGCCTCAGTGAAGAACTGTGTAATGATACAAAGACACTGAAAGCCTCAGTGAAGAACTGTGTAATGATACAAAGACACACTGAAAGCCTCAGTGAAGAACTGTGTTAGTGATACAAATACACACAGTCTCAGTGAAGAATTGTGGTAGTGATACAAAAATACACTGAAAGCTTCAGTGAAGAACTGTGGTAGTTATATAAAGACACACTGAAAGCCTCAGTGAAAAACTGTGTAATGATACAAAGACACACTGAAAGCCTCAGTGAAGAACTGTGTAATGATACAAAGACACACTGAAAGCCTCAGTGAAGAACTGTGTAATGATACAAAGACACACTGAAAGCCTCAGTGAAGAACTGTAATGATACAAAGACACACTGAAAGTCTCAGTGAAGAACTGTAATGATACAAAGACACACTGAAAGTCTCAGTGAAGATCTGTGTTAGTGATACGACACACTGAAAGCCTCAGTGAAGAACTGTGTAATGATACAAAGACACACTGAAAGCCTCAGTGAAGAACTGTGCAATGATACAAAGACACACTGAAAGCCTCAGTGAAGATCTGTGTTAGTGATACAAAGACACACAGTCTCAGTGAAGAATTGTGGTAGTGATACAAAAATACACTGAAAGCCTCAGTGAAGAGCTGTGATAGTGATACAAAGACATTGAAAGCCCCATTGAAGAAATGTGCGATGATAACACACAAAGCCTCAGAACTGTGGTATTGATATAAGGACACTGAAAGCCTCAGTGAAAAACAGTGCAATGATACAAAAAGACACTGAAAGCCTCAGTAAAGAACTGTAATGATACAAAAACACACTGAAAGCCTCAGTGAAGAACAGTGTAATGATAGAAATACATACTGAGAGCCTTAGAGAATAGATGTGGTACTGACCTTAAAAGACTAAACAATTGGAAAACATGAAGTGTCACAAAGCTTTACAAAACCACAATTATAAAAAAAAACAGGACATTGTGGTGGTAAGCCTTTATCAGTTAACACCAAGAAAACAATACACACAAAACAAATTACAGTACAGCAACTACATCAGGGCATAATATTATGGAAATGTGTAAACTAAGCAAGCAGAATGGAATAAAATATGTATCATATAATTTAGAGGCTACGGATATGAAAATTCTATTTTCTATAACTGAAGCTTTGAAAAGCTGTCCTACACTGTGTGTATTTCAACTGTTTACATTTGCTCAGCATTACCGCAGTTTAACCTATTTAATTTATGCATAAAACCTTGATGAAGACTTGGAGTTTTTCTGCATACAATATAACACTAAAGGATATCCCCATCATCGAAGTACACTACACATTTACATAAGAGGCAATGAGTGAATTTCAAAATATTTTCTTAATTTGTTTAAGAGAATGCATGTGTCCAACAGTGAATTCACAGAAATGACTAAAAAGAGAATTATGAACAATTCCATACTTTTCATTGAGTTGGTTGGTTTTGAATGCTTTAGAAGATTGCATTTTAGCTCTTAAAAGTCTGATGCCATTTTTGTTCCCACTCACTCACTTTGAACTCAAGGTAATCCATATAAGCTACTTCTAGTAGCACTGGGTTTAATTTTGCATGTGGATTAGCTTTCCCTATGACATTCCAATTTTACAGCTCCTTGTAATTTACGTCCTTAACTCAAGGATGAGAAGTAATATTTTAGTCCAACAGACAAGTGTAGGAGTTGAACTCCCTACCTCAGCACACCGGATGTTTAAGAAGGAGTCCTCTTATCCACATGCTATACATGACTGCTGAGTGTCACTTGTATGTATTGGGCCTCATCACTGACTGCATCTTTGGATTGTCAGCAGGATGCACTCCACAGACTTGCGACTTGGAAGACCTCCACAAGATGAGCAGTTGGATCTCTTACTATGGTACATACACATACAACAGTATCACATTAATGGCATGTGGTGTGCAGGTTCGCATGGGTAAGAACGCTTGTGGCGCTGATGCCGAGGTTAGCGGTTCAACCCCTACACCGGACAGCTGAACTAAAATGTTGACCTGTCGTCCTTCACTTTGGGATGTAAATTACAAGTACCTCTGAAGTCGGAGTGGATTCACCTGATGGCGAGGGACACTGTTAATCGGGAAAGCTAATCCACATGCAAAATTCAGTCCATTACTAGTGTAAATAGTGTGCATCGACTACGCTTGAGTTCAAAGCGAGCAAGCACCCCAAAAAAATGGCATGTGGCAAGGACATTCACATTACTTGCACATGCTTCCTTTCAACCTGCACAAGGTATATGCGGCACGTATTTTCTCTCTCTCTCTCTCTCTAATTCTCTTTAATGAATGTGAGTATGTAGGTATGTATGTGTGCGAGTGTTTGCCTACCTGCCCGCCACATACCATGATAATATGCATTGTTTATGCTCACAACATTTATTTGGCAATGTTTTTTTTTCTATGTGAGTGTAACATGTACGACAGATAATTCATGTAAGAAAGATGAGTGATTGGAAGGGCTGAATGTTAGACGGGCCCGCATGCACAATTTGTGACTCTTTGAAAATAAAGTTGTTCGTTTGTTCCTTCATTAATATGTCTTTGATCGGCAGTGATCATAGCACCCAAATAATTTAAATGACTTGTTTCAAACTGGTTCTATTCACTCTGATGTTGCATTTGAGAAGATATTTGTTAAATTGTAATTGCAATCAGTTTTGTTCTGTTATTTAGACTAAAGCCTTTATTTTACTTAAAAAAACACCAAAGAAACTGACATCAATAGTCAGCAAATATGTACTATTAAATGTGTGGATGAGGGTCATAGTGGCACACACATATATTGTCTAATACTAACTAAACAAAATTCTGAATGTGAATCGAGTTGAAAATAATACTCTCATAGAGACCACAGTTGGTACAAACAGAAAGGAGTCTTTTGGATCCACTCTCATCTCATCTCATCATGTTCCTCTTGTACCTTGCGGTGTCGAGGTGAAGTATAAACATCGTGAGAGTGCCCGATTATGGGCTTCATATATCGACATTCCCATGGACTGTGCTATTCCCTCCGTCCAACGTTTACGTGGTCGGCCTCTTCCTCTGTGGGACCACAACTTTCAAAATATTTGTCTCTGTTGTGCATCCACCTCTGAAGTGGCCAAGGATCTTACATGTTTCAATGACCTCCAAGAGTGATGCCGATGGCACCACAGCTATCAGTTATCAGTTGGGGTATCTTCGTTGCATTCCGGACATGTCCATAGGTGCTCAGATCCTCCCCCCAGCATATTCATCAGCGTCCGGTGGCTAATAGTGCCAGTTCTGTGTTGGTTGACGAGGCGCTTTGTTTTCCCGATGTACCTCTCGTGTCTGGCTGTGCCGATTCTTACTCCCAGGTCTTTCATCCTGGACAGCGATGTGGAATCACTGACGTCAAAGTCCTCTGTTCTCGCCATGTCCTTAAGGACGTTAATAACATCGGCACGATCCATGGGCTGGCCATCTAAAGGGGGTGCAGAGCCAGCCAGTTTGTCAGCTCGTTCATTTCCCTCGACTCCTGCATGTCCCGGGACGAAGATGAAGGTAACTTTACGGACAACAGACTTCCGCAGCGATTCAGTCCACTGTCTACGTACAGATCCAGCTTCGACCTTCTGAATCATGCTCATTGAATCACTTAGTACACACACGTTGGTATAATGCTGTGATTCCAGCCATATGAAAGCCTGTGTAACTGCCATCACCTCCATCGTCATGCTGCTCGTGGTCATAGAGTGGGCACCACTGGATTCTTGAACGGTTCGGCCCGCTAAACGGGCTGTAAATGCCCACGCACTTCTCTGCTGCTTTACCACAGATCCATCTGTATAGATGAGCACTTCGGGGCTATCTGGGTGTTCATAGATAAGCGCGTTAACCTCTGCATTGACAGCGGCAGGGTTCTGCTCTCTGCACCGTCTGTCGAGTGTGATAATGCAGGAGAAAGTGCACTTAAAAGCTGGAGGCACCGGCACCCATTCCTTGCCGGGGTTGATACTGGTAAGACTGCAGACCTGTCTGACGACATCTTCCGCCCGACCCATCCATGATTTGCCCCTCTTTAGCCTGTCACCCTTTTCTCTGAATATAGCGTCATGCAGAGGGTGCTGCTCATCTGCACTTATTTTTAAGTATGCATGAGCTCTCCAGATCTTGATCCTGTGTTCCATTGTCGGGAAGTCAAGGAGGTATCTCATTGCTACACAGCTGGTGTCTCTCGTGCAGCCCAAAATGATGCGCATGGCTTCGTTTTGTACCTTTTCAAGTCTTCCAATTTGTGTAGGGCTGACAGTGAGGATGGCCAGGGCATAGTCGATGCGTGAAAGCACAAGTCCTTGGAACAGAAGTATTAGCAGTCTTTGCTCGATATTGGCAGTCGCCATGACGTCATTGCTGACAAACCTTTTCGAGCCTTCATTATGACATAATCGACATGATCTCTGAAGGACAGGCTACGATCAAGCCTCACGCCAAGATATGTCATTGACTGGGTTCTACTCAAACTGCTCCCATCCATTCTTACTGCCGGCAGGTCTGTTTTCACAATATGGTTGTTTAGTGAGAACCATGTAACCGTTGCCTTTGCAGGGTTGACAAGGGCATCGGCATCAGCACACCATGAGGAAATTCGATCTAGTTCGCCCTGCATATCATTGGCAACCGCCTGGTGCAACCAATGTTGGACAGGTCAAGGGGCCAAACAAAGAGATACACAAACTTGGTGCTTTGTAGGTAGACTCGGGATAGTTAAAGGCTAAGGTAAGTGAACCTAAAAAAATGCTTGTCGGATGTCCTGAACCTGCAGAAAAGTGCAACCCAACTCACTGCACTGCTTACAGCCAGTGGGAACTGGACAATTCTCAAGTAACTACAGAGCAGAGATAAGATGCCTTGAAAACTGCAGAAATTATAGAGAAAAATAGTTTTCTTCACAGATGCGAAGTCAAGTTTCAAAACTGAAGAGAACAAACAGTGCAGAACCTAAGAGCAACACTACAATCTATGGACTACACTAGAAATCCAATACTCATAATACGATAATACAATGGATCCCAACACACTGCAACATTCCTGGGAATGAAGAGGATAACAGACTGGCAAGGGAAGATGAATGACTACCACAGCGGGATATAACCATAACCTATGAATGATGAGGTCAAGAGGTTTAAGAAGCACCTATAGAACAAAGTGAGAATCACATCATCCAGGCCACCAGACAGACAGTGCATATTTTATATTACTTACTGTTATCAACTCAGCCAAAGTGAACGTGTAGATTTTGCACAGGACATAGGCTGAAATTGAAGTACTATTTGTTCAGTAAACTAAAGATAGGAGATAGTGATGAATGTAACTGTGGAATTTGTAAAATGGCAGGAACATTTGCTGCAAGAGTGTCCAACATAAACAAGAACAAAGAAAATCATTTGGGTCTATTCCCAGTCCATTTGAAGACAAGTCACAAACTGTGGAGACGTCAACAAGCTCAATGTATATCATTTAAATGCTGCCACGGTGTATGTAGAAGATGAAAATATGGTTACTGTTATTGCACTGCTGTCCCCACTATATATAATGATTCATCCATATTGAAATATAATGTTCAAAACATTATAAAAATAATAATAACAATATATTTTAACATATTAACATCACATGCAATATAATGCAAACTGAAAATCATTGTAAATTAATTAATGTATTGTATGTTCATGTCCTACTGAGTGGCATATAATGATTCATCCATATTGAAATATGTTCAAAACATTATAAAAATAATAATAACAATTAATACAATACATTTTAACATCTTAACATCACATGCAATATAATGCAAACTGAAAATCATTGTAAATTAATTAATGTATGTTCATGTCCTACATACCAGCCTAATGAATCCAAATCCTCTGGATGGATTAAGGTAGATTTCCGACACTTCTCCGTAAGCCTCGAACATTTTTCTGAAGTCATCCTCTGTTATGTCTGGAGTCAAGTTACCAACAAACAATCTACACCGCCCCGTAAATTTTTTCTCACCAGTTGTTCCCGCAGTTGATGGGTCTGAAGTGAGCTTATCTTCTTCGTTACCTTTCGTTTCTGGTTTATTTTTATCAAAATGCCTATTATCATTTCGATTTCCCGACCTGTCCCTATTCTGGTTGTCATTGTTGCGCTGCTGGTTCGATCGCTGGGCGTTAGAAGTTTGCCCACCTCGATTCTGGTTGCTGCTGTTGCTTTTTTGCTGTTGATTAGCGAAGCTATCAGACGACCTCTTTCCATCTTTGATATTTGGGGTATTACCGCTAGAAGTTTTGTTTTCTTTCTTGACCTGGTTGTTTTCCTGCTTGGCTGCAGTATTATTCACACCCGGTTTCGACATGTTTGTTTTGAAAGAAACTGTTTTTATTGACAATCCTTAGTATCCGTAATTTCACCTACTGAAAATAGCAAATGGCGTCCGTCAACTTCTGGCTTTGTGACTTCAAACGAGGCTGATCCATTATGGTCGTAAATTCAAACGTTCGCATATTTACTTTTGAAATACACATTCGCTACCGCCATGGGTTGTAGTTATTAAGCCTTTTTGAAGCACGATGTAATAACTATCGTCTGTCAAGACGGCAAGGTGCCAGTGATGATGATGATGATGATGATAACACTCGAAGTGGATAGAGTTATTAACTCAGTTATTATCTGTTATCTGTTAGGGTAACCAGAGAGACGAATGGAGACGGATTGTATCTGCAGCAAAGAGCCTCAATGGCTCGGAACGCTGAAGAATAAGAAGAAGAATCTGTTCTAGGGTGTCATCCCTGCACTCCGGACATGTCCATATACTGTTTAGATCCTTTCCGCAACGCATTGTCAGGTCCGGCGGCTACAGTGCCAGTTGTATGTTGATTGACGAGACCCCTCGTTCTCCCGATGTGTCTCTCGTGTCGATACAAGCTGGCGGAGATGTAAAGAAAGCGATCGGAGCACCCACGGAGTTAGTTAGTTAGTTAGTTAGTTAGTTAGTTAGTTAGTTAGTTAGTTAGTTAGTTAGTCGACAGATCATCCTCATTGCACATCGAACCATTCAGTCCATAAGTGCTCGGATCCCTCCTCATCAAATCCCGCAGCGTGTAGCGGCTAACGACACCAGTTCTGTGTTGGTTTATCAATCTTCTTTTTGGCTTCCTGCGTAGTGTTCTTGTTTGGCCACCCCTCTTTTAATTTGCTGTTCTCGCATTCTGACCATGGTTGTAGATTCACAGTCATCACTTGGTTCTCGCAAAAGTCTCACATCACGTAGAGCATTCAGAATGTCAGCCTGGTCCATGGCACGTCCGCCCTCCACAGTAGCCTCACCTGCGAGCTTGTCAGCCCACTCATTTCCTTGTACTCCCGCATGCCCTGGCACGAAGATGAAACTAATCTTTGCCAGCCGAGACCGCTCCAGAGACAGCAACCATTCTCTTCGGATCCACCCCCTCTCTATCCTCTTGAGCATGTTCATTATAGTTCCATTGCCTCCAGCTACAGACCAATTAGCCTCACCAGCTGTCTCTGCAAAACACTGGAGCGCATCATCAATCACAGACTACAGTGGTACATTGAAAGTGAAAACATCCTTGTGCCACAACAGGCTGGCTTTAGGCAGTGCTACTCTACGGAAGATCAGACAACCTATCTCTCTCAAGAAGTTGAGGCTGCATTCCAAGAGAAGAAGCTGGTATTTGCGGCATGGATAGATCTGAAGAAAGCCTCTGACAAAGTCTGGAAAGAAGGTCTTATGAAGAAACTGAGAAACTGTAAAGTCAATGGAAGAATGTACAAATGGGTGAAAGCATACTTGCACAACAGAAGAGCCCGAGTACAGATAGACGGTCTCAAGAGCAAGAAAGTACTATTGCGTCACGGTGTTACGCAGGGTGGAGTCTTTCCCCCCTTTTTCTAATTTTCATCAATGATCTTGTTGCTAATCTACCCGATGGAATTAAAGCGGCAATGTACGCTGATGACCTGGTTGTGTGGAGCACAAATGAACATGCATCAGTGGCCACAATATTGCTACAGAGAGCTGTATATAAATTTGTTGCATGGGCGGATAGATGGTGTGTCAGCATAAACATTGACAAGTGCAGCACCACTCTATTTACCCTCTCTCCGAAAGAAAAGGCAGGGATCATCCAGATAAATGGAACGCCCCTAAGAGAAGATAAAGAACCAACATTCCTTGGTGTAACATTTGATGACAGGCTGACATGGATAAATCACATCAAAAAAGCTGTAGCAAAAGCCAGAAGGAAAATAGCCATCCTGAGAAAGCTAAGTGGAACCACATGGGGAGCCAGTGGGAGAATACTTAGCAAAGTTTATCAACATAGCATACGACCACACCTGGAATACGGATCGACTGCCTGGTGTTCAGCATCAAAAACCACACTACAAGAGTTGGACAAGGTGCAAAATCAAGCTCTTAGAGTCACCACAGAAGGGATGAGTTCAACCCCTATAGTAGCAATGGAGAAAATGGGGAGGACACAAGCACTGAGAGAACGCAGAGATACAAAAACACTAATACAAGCAAACAAGTTCCTCAGCTTGCCAGGCCACCCTATGAAGAGCCGATTTGAAAACTTAGCTAAGGGGCGGTTGAAAAGAAATAGTTTTGTCCACCAGGCCAAACGACTCTGCAGAGAAACCACCGTCCATCCCACAGTTGGTATTCCACTGACATCTATTCCAGAGCGACCTCCATGAAATGATGAACATAGACTATCGCTACAAATCCAGACAAAAGTGAGAGGAATATTTGACAAGGAAGAACAGAACAGTGTACAGCGCAGAACAGCCACTCTCAGCTTCCTTGATGACGAATACCCACAGGACCTCTGGATCCGAGTCTACACATATGGGTCAGCGCAAAATGCTGTTCGAAATGGAGGAGCGGGAGTGTATATAGAATACCCAAATAATACTAGGGACATGGCCAGAGTTCCAACAGGAAAGTACTGCCATAACTATGATGCTGAAATTGAGGCAATCAAGATAGCAATAGAGAAATTACAAAATATCAGCCATGGCAGACAACCTGTGGTGATATTGACAAATGCAAAATCAGTAATAGAGGCACTTCTGTCTGGGAAATTACCAGTTCTAAGGACACTACTTTTTGAACTTAGCAGTCAGCATAAGGTCACCATACAGTGGATACCATCCCACTGTGAAGTACTCGGAAACGACAGAGCTGATCGATTGGCTAAGGAAGGAGCAAAAGAAGAACAGCCTGATGTGCCCATTAAATTCCACCAAAAGAAAAGAATGATCAAATCAGTCAGAAGGCCACCAAACCCTACTCAAGACGACTACCACGTTATGGACAGACAAGAACAGGTCATTATTCTGCGCCTCAGAACAGGACACAATAGATTACGCAACCACATGTATACAAAATTCAAGATTGGTGACACAGCCATGCGCACATGTGGTTTGGCGTCGCAGACAGCAGAGCACATATTCCAGGACTGCCCAAACTACAACATATCCAGGCGAACCTTCTGGCCTAGAGAGACAACAGTGGAAGATAAACTCTATGGACCGCTGAGTAAACTAAAAAAGACTGTTAGATTCATACAAGAGACAACATTGCAGTTATAGACATATTTCAAGCGAACGAAAGAAGAAGAGGAAGCATGTTTATTGAGTCGCTAAGGAAACATGCCCTAGTAAATGTCTGTGTCTCGAGCCATGTTATTGCTTTACTTACTGCCATGACTTCCATAGTCAGGCTACTCGTGGTCTCAGCAAAAGCACCAGAGTCCTCCTTCACAATTCTCCCTCCGGCCTAAGCCGTAAAGGCCCATGAGCTTCTCACATGTCGGACGACCGATCCATCTGTGTAAATGACAGCATCACCGTCTAGCGAATTCTCGAAAATCAACGCTTGTACTTCCGCCTCCACAGCAGCCGGATTTTCTTGTCTGCATTTACTGTCTAGTTGGGTGCAAACTGAAAAGGACGTACAGAAATCTGTTGGCACTTGTAACCACTTCTCGCCAGGTTCTAAGTCCTCAAGTGAACACACCTGTTGAAGAATGTCTTCGGCTTTACCCATCCACGGCCGTCCTCTTTTTAACCTGCTGCCCTTCACCTTCATAATTTCACTATGCAGTGGATGTTGTGTGTTTGCGTTAACTCTGAGGTAGGCGCGTGCCCTGCAAACTTGTATTCTCTCTTCAATGGTTGGAAAATCAAGAAGGTAGCGCATCGCCCTGCATGCTGTATCTCTTGTACATCCAAGAATAATGCGCATAGCTTCATTCTGTATCCTTTCCATCCTTTCTATCTGCTTACGGCTGAGAGTCAGGATTGCCATTGCATACTCAAAAACAGACATGACCAGCCCCTCGTACAGAAGACATAGATGGCGCTGCTCACAGTTTGCTGCCGCCATCACCCGCATTGCAGCCAAACCCCGCTTGACCTTCGTTATCACCTGGTCTATGTGTTCATTATCCCCAGGTACTTAATTGCCTGCGTTCTTTCTACCGTTTCTGAACACAGCATTACAGTTGGTGTTGGAGTGTTGACAATATGATTATTCAACGAGAACCAAGTCACTGTTGCCTTTGTTGGGTTGACCATTGCCCCAGCTTCATCACACCAAGTACTTATGCGACTGAGTTCGGTTTGTAGTTCCACAGCAACCTGCTCTCTATCCTTACCCTGACGATACACTAAAACATCATCGGCATATGACAATGTCCTGCCAGGTCCAGTGATCTGCTCATTGGTGATTCTCACTGTGTAGGCGTTAAACAGTACCGGAGATAATGGTGATCCCTGTGGTAGGCCAGGATATATTGTTGTTGGTTCCGAAGTCCAACTGCCACATCTAAAAACTACTTTCCGTTGGAAGAGGGCTGCAGCGATCCAACTAAGGAGGAATGGACTTACTTTTAGTTCAAGAAGCTGAAGCATTAAAAAATCCAATGGTACTCTGTTGTATGCGTCCTCAAGATCAATCGCTGCAGCAAAGGTTTCAATGCCTGAGTGGACACCTTCATAAACATCATGGGCAAAGACTGCTGCATTGGTCCAGGTTTCTCTTTTTGGACGGTACCCACCCAGGGTAGGTGGGAAAACACCTTGCCTCTCTAGCTGGCTTGATATTTTCCTGGCAATTACCTTCTCCAGCAGCTTGCCTATTGTATTCTGCATGGTTATAATTCGATATCCCTGAATTTTTGTGTGGTATTTGTCAGGTTTCGGCAAGGGAATCAGATAGCTGTGTAACCACTCCTCCTTGATGCTAGCACTCTCTATACTGTTGTTGTACATGTCTACTAGTTTCTCTAGCTCATTGTCGGTACACCTATTGATGTCGTCGTATCTTATGCCATCAGGCCCTGGAGCGCTGTTTTTTGATCGTCGAAGTACAGCCTTGATTTCTTTCTCTGTCACTGTGTCTTCATCCGAAGTGTTCTGGGCCTTGCACCTCTCTGAGTTGACCTCCTTGGCCAGATTTCGGCCTCCCATGTCTGTCTGGTTGCTCTGCTCTAGATAGCGTTCAAAGAGGGCTTTGCCCTTGTCCTCGTCAGTCCTCTGCCAGATGAGTTCAGCACCTTGGAAGTCAGAAATGCTCTTATTCTTGATTACACCACTCATGCTTTTATGTAGTCGCCAGAACAATTTCAGTGACTTGTCTGTGCTTACTCTTTGACACACCTCTGCCCATTTTTCGCTTTTAACCACCTTGACCAGTTTTTTTAAATAGCTTACTTTTGTGTGCATCTCTCTTTCTAAGTGCATCTCTGTTCTTCTTGGCATTTTGCCATCTTCTTACAGCACTACGCTTATCCACCAAGGCCTTCTCCACCTCGAAATTCCACCAAGGTGGCTGCTCCCAGCTTTTTTTTTTCCTGCCCTGAAGCTTTCTGCGCTTGTCACGTCTTATTTTACTCACCACATCTTGCCCTTTACCATTAACTTGTGCTGCCTGGTTCTGCCTTTCTCCACAAATATGCTGCAAGGGTGGTGGTCGCTACCGTGGTGCCCTAGGACACCCCATCTACACACTGTAGTGAGTGAAGGAGAAACCAGCGCCAGGTCAATAGCACTGTCCTCATCACCTGGACGGCTTGCTGTCCTGGTGACATAGCAACTGTTGATACAGACCAGGTCAATGGTTTCAAGTGCAGTCTCGAGCTTCTCCCCCTGTGTGTTGGAGGAAATGTTTCCCCATGATCTGCCTTTATCGTTGAAATTGCCACAGAAAATAACATTTCTCTCGTGACCTAATATGTCACTTAAGCACTGCCACTTCTGGGAATCCGTTCTCGCGTTGCGGGCATAAACATTAACAAACACAAATGGTAGACCGGATTGAGCTCTTACCGCCTGTACTTGTATGTCATCACTGTCCCAACTGGACATGTCTAGCTCTGACGCAACCATACTGTCGCGGATGAGAATCGAAATTCCCAGATGTCGTCTGTTGTAGAAACATTTGAAGCCGGCAATTCGGAGTAGCTGATCACCCAGTCTCGTCTCCTGGAGCGCTACAATGTCATTCCTTTAAACCAGGTTTTCTAGAATAGGAGCCCGTTGTTTTATGCTGGCGCAGTTCCAATATAGAATGCGGATATTCCTGAGAACCAGACGGTCACACTTGAGTCTAAAACGCCTTAAACCAACTTCTCCAGCAGCTTAAACTCCAACGCTTACCTTGCCGTTTGCGGCCTGCTAGGCGCCCACGTCGCCTTGTTAGGTTGACTGCCCACCGCTCGGAGAACACACGTTGTTCCGCGATGTTGAAAATACCGAACACCACAGAACCACACATGCTGCGAAAAGTTCACTCAAGGATTGCTTCTCTCGATGCACGAAACTCCGTAGCATCGGCGTAGGTCTTGAGTAGAAACTCCTGGTTTTACATCCTGGCACACAAATTACACGCAAGAGATGAAAAAATCCATCTCCTACGCGAAAACGTTAACGGTCACAAAACAACAAGACCGTCCGACGCCATCATGCACGCTAAGATGGTCCATCTTGCACGCTAAGATGTCACCCACGGATCTGTCCGTGAAATGGTGACGATGATCCTCACTAACCACTAAGGTCTAAGGCAGACGTGGTCAGATATCCTTGGGGTCGGGTCTATATTGTGGACACGTATTGTTTGGCGCTCTTAGAAGTAGGGGCAAGAATTAGAGACTAGAGGGGGCACTAGACAACATAAATATTGAAAGCTATAGTTACCGACCGGGATTCGAACCTGTTACCTCCAAATGATGACAGGGCCTCACTGTCGTAAGAAGTGTACTTCGGCGCATGACCAGCTAGACACCCCCCCCCCCCCCCAAAAAAAAAGGTGTGTTCATTAGCCAGGTCATTTGAAGATGGCAGATTCGAATCCCAGTTTCTATTTTTTTTGTTTTGTTCGCATAACCTTTACAGACATCGCTGTCAACATCAGCATTTTCCAGCTGATTATTGATTTCTTGGCACAAGATTACGCTCCGTAGTTTGCCATTGCTTTCTGAGCGGCTGGCTCACATACCCGTAAGTCACCAACGCGGCGAGAACCGCTACCGATTCTCGCGCAAGTTACGTTCCTCACGTGGATATACGGGATTACGGAGAAAGTCGCTAACACCTAGGCCAGGGAGATCGCCGGTTTCTATTAGTGTCAAACAAATCGTGTGTGTTTATTTATTAACTGTCTTAGTGTCCTCAAAAGGTTTCTTACTAGGTATTAGTCTATAAGTGCTCAGACCTTCTCCCCAAAGTGAATGCATTTACATTTGGTTGCCTCCATATAAAAATCCATATCACAGTAACCAACTGAGGGAAAATGATGAGATTTAGCATATAACCTTATCAGTATGGCCTCCCAACCAAAAAAATTTTATTCTGGAGATTGTACAGCAGATTTCAATGTTTGTTTATGTGCGGTATATAATTTACGGGTCAGAGATTAAGTCCATAATTTTAAAAGTATTACACCTTCAACGAGAAAATCAGTATTCAATGTTGAATATTCTCCGTGTTTCACGGGATTGGCCTTATGGCAATAACCCCGCGCTGTTTAAACTAGGAGTGTTCAGAGGTATCGTCAATATGTGGGTTCTTTCGTGAAACCTTATTATTATTTTTTTTTAAATCTTACCACTTATCGCTATCGTTGGAATGTGTGAATATTGTTCAATGAGATTGAATGTGAAATTTTGTACACTTCAAAGCATCGCTATGAAGTTGTACACATATTTTTGTCAAGAAGATAATCGCAGGAAATTGTTTTATACTATTACAAATTCCAAAAAAAAAGAACAGTGCATGCACTGGGTTTGAGTAAACGGTCATTTCGTCGATGGGTGCAAGAATCTGGAATTAAACTACCACGTAATAGCCAAACGGTAGGTAGAAAGGCAATTGTAGACAGCTTTGACAAGGATGTCATAAGGCGAGCTATTATAAAAATGTTGGATGCCAAAGAAACAGTGACTGTAAGAAAACTTAGGGTTTGGTTGAGAAAGAACGATAACATAGAGCCATCCAAAACAACTTTGTGGAAAAATATAAGGACATTAGGCTTCACTTTTAGAAAGTACAAGTATGCGAGCAACCTCATTTAGGAGCCATGAGAAGCATATACCTACGTGAAATAAGGGAAATGCGCAAAGAAAATTATGGCATAGTGTATTTGGATGAAACGTGAATCAAAGCGCACCACACAAGTGGTAAGGAATGGCAATCTGTGGATGGAAAGATAAAGCGATATGTGCCCAGTAGTATAGGACAGCATTTGGTCATGGCCCATCCTGTTAATGCGCATAATGGCTTACTACAGAATGCTGGACTCGTGTTCGTATCAAAGCATACAGACAATTGGGATTATCATAATAAGATGAATAGTAATGTATTTAGAGATTAGCTCGAGAATACAGTGCTTCCATCCCTAGATAGACCGTCGCGTCCAATTATGGACAATGCATGATATCAATGTTGTTGCCCAAGAAGACAAAATACCTAAGGCATCGAGTACAAAGAGAGCAATAAAGATATTGCTCCGAATAGAAAATATACCATTTCCAGAAACGTATTTCTAGCTACAATTGTTGTCCCTTGTAAAACAGATGCCAAGAATCAAGAAATATCAAATCGACAAGTTGATAGAAGAGCATCATCAAGGGTGCTTACGCCGTACCATTCTTATTTTAACCCTATAGAACTTGTGTGGGCTAAAATTAAAGGACAGGTGGCAGCTGACAATACTATATTCAAATTGTCTGACGTTAAGATAATAATCCAGTCCGCGCTATTAAATATCGATACAAGTTAGTGGAAAAAATGTGAGGATTATGTGTTGAAAGAGGAGGATGACTACTGGAGAAAGGATGGATTTAATTTTATGCAACCGAGAGCAGTCATCAACCTACTGGAATCGAGCGACACAGATTCAGGTCTGGGCAGATCGCTGACATTAATCCACATGCACACCTACTTGGATATTTTTGCTCCAACTATTCAGAAGAAGAATTGCAGGCCCTTAACATGACAGCATCGGCACAAACAATACAACTTGTCAATAGCAACAGTTTGTATTCCACAGCGATGAATTTTCAATTCCGTAAGCCCTCAACGGTGACAAACATCTGGCATTGAAAATAAAAAAGCTCTAGACTCATTGAATACCAGCCGAATAGTAATATTGTGGTGGGAACTGACATATTGTGGCATAACAAGAAACGTGAGAAGAAACACGTTGTCAAATGAATAGACAACACACGAACATACGAATAATTCTATAAACTTCAATGAAAAGAGGACCAACATCTTGACCGTTATGAAGAAAGCCCACTATAGAGACATTCACAGCTATATTCGCCGTGCAAAACAGGTAATCGTGTTCCATCTCATCAGAGTAGACATTACACCCACTCCCAGACGATTCCGGATACGCCTTGTATCTCTATCTGAATTGGCGGGGCATTCATTAGTGTAAAACAAGTTTGTTAGCGAGAAATCACTAGTTTTTCACCAAAACTTGGGCAACTTTCCAGTTGCCATTGAATGTGTTTTTTTTTTCACTCCATTTTTTAAATTTAGGAGAATTCCTCCTCCTCCATTCTCTACTGAATTTTTGGCTGATCCATCTGTATATGCATGGGTCCAATTGCTACTTGGGTAATGTTCTTTTATGTAGTTTAGGGTTATTTCTCTTCTTTCGGTTTCATGCTGAGTGTTCTTTTTCTCAATACCAGGAATGTTTTCTATCATCTCAGGCAGTTGCTGCTGTCTCCAAGCTGGGAAGTTGTGTGCATTGTAAATGGGCTTGACTGTTGATATGTTAAGTATAGGATCTGCCCTAATCCTTCGTTTTGCAGGTTCTACAAAGTTGCTACGCTTCAGTCTTCCCTTTCCAAAACCATTAAACCTGTTATACATAGGGTGGTCTGTCAATCTTCTAAATTTGTCAGCTTGTTGCTGGGCTCTGCTATCTCTTCTATCCTGCATTGGTTGTAAACAAGTGATCTTTTCTAATTCATTAATAGGCGTTGTCTTCAGGCTTCCAGTTATGATTCGCATTCCTTGATTTTGGACTCTACTTATTTTGTTAAAGTTTGACTTAGCTGCTGTTGCCCAAGCTGCAATGCCATATTCCAGTACTGGCCTCACCCGTCAAGTATATAATTTCTTGAGAACTTTCTCATCTGCTCCCCATGTTGTACCAGCAAGATTTTTCACGATTGCCATTCTTTGCCTTGCTCTTGTTCGATTTTTCTCAACCTGTGTCTTCCATGTCAGGCGACGATCAAAGGTGACTCCTAGATAGTTTGGATTTTCTTCATGGCGCAATATTTTTCCATTCAATACCAGCTTAGGTTGCTGAGTTTTAGTTGAGAGGGAGAACACTGTGCATGTTGTTTTCTCCTCACTTATCTTCACTAGCCATGATTTTGACCAGTCCTCTAGCGCTAATAGGGCTTGCTGTATTCTGCTGTTAGCTGTACTAATATATTCTTCAGATGTCCATATGGCTAGGTCATCTGCAAAGGATGATGTGTGTAATCTGGCTGGAAAATGTTCCATGATGTCGTTTATATATGCTAGGAATAATGTTGGTGAAAGAACTCCTCCTTGGGGGACACCTTGCCCCAACAGCATCATTTTGCTGGTTTGTCCTTGTACTTTTGTCCTGGCAGTTCTGTTCTCAAGGTAGTGGCTGATCCATTTGTACATTTTCCCACAAACATGCATTTTTTTTACAGTTTTACTTTCAGTCCTTCCTTCCATACTTTATCAAATGCTTTTTCTAAATCTATCCAGACCGCTAGTGTGTGCTTTTTCTCTTGGAAGGCATCCTCTATTTCCTGAGCTATATAGGTTATTTGATCTTCAGTGGATCTGTACTTTCTGAATCCTGCTTGGTGAGGTGTTAAGAGTTGGTTTTCTTCCAGATGCCATGTTAGCCTGCCATTGATAATGCGTTCCATTAATTTTCCTACACAGCTAAGAAGACTGATAGGTCGATAGCCATTTGGTTCTTCCAGGTCTTTTCCTTTATTTGGGACTGGTATTAGTATAGCTTCCTTCCATGCCTGTGAGACTATTCCCCTCTTCCAGCTGTAATTTAGGACTGCTAGTAGTTTCTTTTTTGCCTTAGTGCCTAGTCCTATTAGCATTTCATTTGTGATTCCATCCTTTCCTGGTGATGTCTTCTTTTTTAGGGTATTCATTGCCTGTTCCATTTCTTCCATTGTTAGATTTGCCATCACATACTCTGCTGCTGTCTCTGTATATCTATGATGTATCTGTTTATCTTTGATTGCTTTCTTCTGTTCGGCTGTAATATCAATGTGGTTTGCACTGGCATAGTGTTCCATTAGTGCATTTGCAGCCTTTTTTCCTGTAAACAAGGCATTTCCTTGTTTAATTGTTATTTGTTTGTTTCTAGGTCCTTCATTGTTCATGGCTTTTACTAGTTTCCATAGTTTGTTTCCATCCCTGTCAAAATTCAGGTTTTCTGTTTTTTTCCTCCAATAATCTCTTGTTGTTTGATTTACTGTTCTTTTATATTTTGCTGAGATGGCTTTGAGAGAGATGTCCGCTTCAGTTGTTTGTTCTATCTCTGCGGTCTTCCTAGCATCTTCAACTTTGTCCTCCAAAATTTGTAGTTCTTCAGTCCAGTATGGTTTGTAATATTTCCTCGCTCCTCTTGGAATAGACTCAGTGGCCGCCTGTATTATTGCTCTGTTTAGACTTCCCACCATTTGCTTCATGTTGCCATATCGTGTATTTATGTTTTCACAATATTTGTCTGTTAGTGTGGCAAATCTGTCCCAAATTTGCTCCTGTGGAACATACTCCATATTCATTACAAGCTTGATTGGTCTGTGGTCACTACCTGCTAATTGGTCAAGCACATGGAGGTCGATTTTGTGGAGGATGTCTCCTGTGCAGAAAGCTAAGTCTGGAGTCGAAGTGGTAATCCATCTTCTGGAGTAGAAGCTCGGTGTGTCATCCGCTTTGTTGAGTAGATGGAGATTTGAGTCTATTTCCCAGTCCTCCACTTCATCTCCTCTTTTGTCAGTATCTGGGTATCCCCATCTTTCTGAACGGCTATTAAAGTCTCCGACAATAATGCAATTTGTGTCAGTTATTGTCATGTTTGAGAGTGTAAGATCTTTATCTGCTGGGCTATAAAGATTGTAAATTCTTATTTTCACGTCCTTTATCATTATATCAAATCCTATAATTTCTGTTTGGTTGTCAGAGATCACAGATACTTCGCTGCAAGGTATTGTATTTCGTGTAAGTATTAGAACTCCTCCTTTATGTCCTTCGCGGTCGAAACGTGTGGCCTGATATCCCCTGACTGAAAATTTGCGCTTGGTGTTGAGGTGTGTCTCTTGAATGCATGCGACATCTATTCTATCTTTATGAAGACGCTGTGTCAGGGATTCTTTTTTGTTATAAACTCCTTCGGCATTCCACTGTAGTATGTTGAGTGTCCTTGGTATTTGGTCAATAGCTCTTAACCTACTCCTCTGTGCCTTGACTCCACAGCACAGGGGAAGGTGACCACCAGTAGTCATGGGTGGACCCCCTCGAGGCAGGGGGCCCGGCACTATCGCCGCCTGATGGGACTTCACGGGATTAGCACCATAACGATTAATTTTCATCTGTGGCATCATGAAATGATAAAGTTACGTTGCACTTCTTTGTCAAGCCTGTGGCTCAGTACATTCGATTTCGACAAGCATTTTTCGGGATGCTTTCCCTAGCCTTTGACTGTCCCCAGTCTACCTACAAGGCAGCAGGTTTGTGCGTCACTTCGTCTGGTCCCTCTCCCTTGACCTGTCCGACATGGGTGACCCTACCAGTAGCTGTGCTACCGTCGGCATAGCTCTTGGGGTCATTGGAACGCGCAAGCCCCTCTACCTCGTCAAGGTGGACGCACGACAGAGGGGCAAATGATACTATTTCAGACTCTTCCACAGATGTCTCGATTGGAAGAAAAATATGCAGACCCCCGTTTTTCTAAATGTTCTATTGACTCAATATCGGCTTCCTGCAGAAACTTTGCAAAGGGAGATGGTAAAGTGGAGATGACTTTGTACATTATCATTAAATTTTTAAGTTTATCAAAGCTTTTGTCTACCTTTGCTGCGGCTAGCCATCTGTTGAATACACTCTGTACGTTAGAAACATAGTCAATGAACGTTTCAGTTGGTTTAGGTTTTAATTTGGAGTATTGAATTTGATACCCTGGGGCGTCTAGTAAAAAATGTTGCATAATGCGTTGTTTAATGTAGTCATAATTATTTCTGAGCTCTTGGGGGATAGATTCTATCACTTTTAAAGGCTCCCCCGAGAGGTTCTTCATATAGACCACCGCCCAGTGTTCTCGTGGCACCTCCTGGAATTTAAACTGGAATTCCTCCCCCGATGTGTCTCCACCTTGCCGTGGTCGGGGAGCTTGCGTGTCCTATCGACCCCATGTGCTTGCCGATGGGTGAAAACTACATATCGGACGGCTCGTGGGATAGGGACCAGACTAAGAGAGACACAACCTGCTGCTCTGCAGGTAAGACTGAGGATAGCAGTCAAAATCAGGCAAACGATCCCTAAATCTCAGTCCGGGCATAACCTCTAAGGCTCCCATCTGAGGTGTATGGCTGAACGTCTCTAAGCCATAAACTCTCGGAAGTGAGAGCCTGGCCGACACAAACCTACATCAAAATTGTGATGATGTACTGAGAACGCTACATGCTCAGCGCAGATTCGTTCGATGGCTATTAGCTGGGGGATATGAGGTATCCCCGGATGAAAGGGCCTGACCGTCACTCGCCCACAGACGCACGGAGGTAAGGTGCTGAGCCGGCAGCACATGTAGCCTACCTCGTGAGTGAGTACAAAAGGTGGAAAAACACCTCGGTCGCACGTCTCGCAGACGCCCGATAGTCTGTAACCGCACTCATGGAGTGAGTGTAGTCAAAGGTGGAAAATTGTCTCGTTGACACGAAATGGAACGCCTGTCTTGCGAATCCATTACGTGGCAGCCCGAAGCGAAAGCTTGCTGTGTGGAAGCCGAAACAAGAGTCTCGAAATCCGAGGAAGGCTAACCTTATTAAAAAATGCCCGCCGGAAGCCGGAAGTGTCGTCCTACGGGTGGCAAACTAAAAATTGACACTACCCATTTACGTCCGAGTGAAATGTCTCGTCCGAATGTCTCTCGTGCTAGGAACAGCTCTGACTACCTAGTTTCCGAATGCCGCTCTTGTTCGTAACAGCTCTAACTAGGTAGTTTTCCGAATGTCTGTCGTGCCTGGAACAGCTCTGACGGGCGCAACGACAAGCACATGTCCGAAAGGCTAGCCCAGAACCAGGGCGTTATGTGTCGGCCCTGCAACTATGGAAGCAACCTTGGATGGCGGAAAATGCTATGGACTGTCCCTGCCTTCCTTTGAGGGATGACCGTTGTCTTCGACCGTTCTAACTTGGCCAGCATGGTTGTAGATGGCACCGCAAAAGTGAGAGTCTCCCAGGAATGCTACCTGGTCAAAAAAGCACGCTAAAGTCGATGTGTTGGCCTACGGGTTTCGGCCCAAGGGCGCATAACAGACACACCGCAATCACATCTGAAAAAACACTCCGGATGAACGAAAAGAAGAAGAAGAAACTGGAATTCCACATTTTCAGTCCATGCAGATATGGTATTGCCTTGACAATAAGGTTTCACCAGCCCTTTGTACTTGTTAAACTTATTCTCCTCTTCTTTACTTTTTAACTTGGTGGTGGCAATCTGTACGTGAGATTCAATCTCCAATTCCTTCATCTTCAACTGCGTTTGTGATTCAATCTCCAGTTGTTTTCCTTTTATTTCTAATTCCTTTAATTTTGTGGCCTCAGCCAGTTCTACTTCTTTTAATTTCGTGGCCTCAGCCAGTTCAGCGAGATCTTTCTGATGCTGGCGTTCTTGTGCTCGCTCATCTCTATATTTATCACTTGCCCATTTTTCTAATTTCTCACCTGTATATCCGAGGTCTTTACCCGCCTGTATACATTCTCCTAATGTTGACATTTTGTTAATATTATAAACACTCACATATATACTGGAATTAACAATAAATGTTATAGAATGATATTAATTATATACAGCACTCAAATTGAGATGCCCTTCTAATCTGTTTATCAAAGCTACAAGTATACTTATCTGCAAAAACTGGAACTTTCTTGGGTCTATAAGAAGTTCTTCTGAATTTCAGGTAGAATTGATGTTCTAATTACGTCTGCTCGGCATTCTGTTATATAGAGCAGCAAAAGTTACTATTTTGAAATTACAGTACATACAAGTTATTATCACACTCAAACAATGTATGTGTAATGATTCGCTCCGAGGGGATGCTGAAATGCGAAATTAATTAATTTATATTTGTCTGTCGTTTGTCTTGTCAATGTCGTCGTGTCTTCACCTCTGTTCGACCTCACCTGAAACGTCTTTGTGAAACATGTTCATATTCATTCTTTCACAATTATCACAATTTTCACCCATGAACTTATCTCTCAATTCGCTAAACACAATTTGCCGTAATTTTAGAAATCAATTTTCTGATCTTATTTTTCAATAGATTGAATACAATTCGACACACATTTCGTATTTTCAATGAACACTCCTGTACACCCTCTCGGTCATTCCATTCTGTGTAGGTTTGTGAACACTACTTCGGTTCCAATTTTACGTGGGTTTAAAGATTAGTTCTGAAAACCACTACGAACATTTACTTTTGGGTAGGTTCAAGGCCCACTTCTGTACACCACCTTGGCTCCTTTGGGTAGGTTCAAGGCCCACTTCTGTACACCACCTTGGTTCCTTTGGTAGGTTCAAGGCCCACTTCTGTACACCACCTTGGTTCCGCCTGTCAACAACCTGATTTCATACAACCATGCGGTCCCTTCATTCACCCCTCGTAATCACAAACACATCGTTGGGTAAATGGACGATCAGGATTCATGTTTATTATATATTACAAAGCTCGCTTTCCGAGCATACACATTTAACATTCGTTACGCAAATACAATCTACTATCATTGGCTAAGTGTAACTATGCCCTCCTTAAACTATACACTGGCAAGGGAAAACACATATGTCCTGTCACACCAACTGTCCGTCCCGGTCTGTCTGAATTCACATGTCCAGTCCAGTTCCTCGTCCCCCTTTCTCGTGCCGTCCGTTGTGTGGCGTGCTGGATGACTTGCCACGTCTTCGTAGCCTACAGCTATACTAGAGTTCAGTCTGTTTACGGGTAATCCCCGTGCCTACAGTACTCTGTCCTATTTCGGGAATTAATCCCGGTAAGTCCCAGTCATGTCCTAACTATGACACATGCGTGTCCTGTCTAGGTCTGGTCCTAACACTAGTTTGGAGTGCTATCTCCTTCTACTGTCTTTCTCTGTCTATACTCTTGTACAGAGTCCCTATTATGTCCTGTCTTTGTCCTTTACTTTCCTCCGTCCTTGTCCTACTTGTATCTATGTCTATCCGACTTCTATCTATGTCTATTCTACTTCTATCTCTGTCTCTCCCAGCATCTTGACAGGGCCATTTATTCGTCCTGTCTCTCTAAGGACATTCGGGATATTTCTTTGGCTTTTTTCTCATCCGCTCCTTAAACGCGACCAATCTCGCAAGCTCAACTCATACATCTCAAACTGTAATAACATACTTTAAATGCAAACAGCTCTTTCCGTGTCTAAAGCTTCATTACTAATGGAAAGCTCTTCGTTACAGTGTTAAATACAGTTGAAGTGTCTAGATTTTTTTGGAGCGTCTAGTTGATCATGCGTCGAAGTACACTTGTTCCTTCAGCGAGGCGCTGTCAACATTTGGAGGTGACAGGTTCGAATCCCGGTTAGTAACTACAGCTTTCAAATTTTATGTTGTCTAGTGCGTCCTCTGATCTCTACTTCCTTCTTCTCCTTCTATGAGCGCCAAACAATACTATATGTGTTTATTTATGAACTGTCTTAGTGACCTCAAAGGTTTCCCCAATTGATTTTCTATGTAATTTTTTTTTTTTTCTTTTTTTTTTTTTTAGCATATCCTTTTTACAGGACTTAGCTGTCAACACCAGCATCTTTCAGCTGTATGTTGATCTCTTGGCAAGATTACGCTCAGTAGTTTGCCATTGCTTTCTGAGCGGCCGGCTCAGTATCCCGCATGTCACGAGCGGGGGTCGAACCGCCTCAGCTCTCGCTCCGCTACGAGACTCTGCGTGATAAACGGGATTACAGAGAGAAAGTGTTGTAACCCCACAGCCAGAGAGACCGGCTTCTATGTAATACGTGTACTAAATTGAACCGACCAATCATTTCTCTTCTTTAAATGTTTGTGAATATACTGGAGACAGCATTACGGTCTGATGTGTTTGTGTGTTTGTTATTTGACTTATGCTGGTTTAATATAAAATTATGAGACCTATGGTGCTCTCTCAATGGTTTGATATGAATTCTGTCCGTATTCCATAGTTGTAGTTTCATCTGTATGATAGACATGGTTAATGAAGACACTTTTATTTTGGAGTGTCTAGTTAGTCATGTGTCGAATTACACTTGTTCCTGTAGCGAGGCGCTTTCGTCATTTGGAGGATACAGGTTCGAATCCCGGTCGGTAACTATAGCTTTCAAATGTTATGTTGTCTAGTGCGTCCTCTGATCTCTACTTCCTTCTTCTCCTTCTATGAGCACCAAACACTACTGTGTGTTTATTTGTGAACGGCAGTGAGTGTTGGTCGGATTTGTTGTTGCCACCGCTGGTGTAGCGGTTAGGGCGTAAACCTGACAATGACATGAAACGGTCGGAGAAGGGTTCTATGCTAGTTCTCGACGTTCGCTACAGGAGGGTAATCATGGCCACCTACTCTTCCGCGCACTCAGACCTACAAAAATGCGTTGGACACAGACTAAGGGCAGGTTGCTTCTACGAGACTTGCTGTTTGTTGTTGGTTATTAAGTCCACGGACAAAATAACTTATCAAAGAAATATTACAATCAATAGTGACAACTTGAAAACGTTTATGTAACACCCTGATTCTATAATTAACAATAACTTTTAAAAAGAAAGAAATAACTTTATTTTCAAAGGGTTTGAGAGAGAGAGAGAGAGAGAGAGAGAGAGAGAGAGAGAGAGAGAGAGAGAGAGAGAATGAATGAGTGAAGCATTTAGTGTGTTTGTGATTGTGAGTGGTTATGTGTGTGTGTGTGTGTGTGTGTGTGTGTGTGTGTGTGTAAGGAAGCGTGTGTGGGTGTGTGTATGTGCAACTATGTGAGTATTTCTGTATCTGCGTGTGTGAAAGTGTGTATGTGTCTATTTTGTGTGTGTGTGGGAATGAGTGTATGTGTGCGCTTTGCTTTATGCATGAATGAGGATACATGGGTGTGTGTGTGTGTGAGAGAGAGGGAGAGAGAGAAAGAGAGAGAGAGAGAGATAGATAGATAGATAGAGAGAGAGAGAGAGAGAGAGAGAGAGAGAGAGAGTATGTACACTGTATTTATAAATACAATTTTGTTAGTGTGTTTGTGAGTGGTATATGTGTATATAGCTGGCTCCGTGGCGAAGAAGTTTCGGGCGCAGTTAGTAATATCGCATCCATCCATCATATGCCATGCCGGAAAGCGTGGGCGGTCATGACTCGCCATCTCACTCTATCAGCAGAGTCGTTGATCAGCTCAGTGCTCCTGTCTCGACTATGCCATGTGGCCAAGCCATCCAGGTATTTACTTCTCAGTCTTCTCCTTGGTCTTTCCCTCGATCTTGCCAGTTGTCACCAAGTTCTCCAATTCATTTCTTCTCATAACATGCCCCAAACGTTTTGACTGTCTACGTCTAATTTCTCTAATCAGTATACGATTTTCATTTGTTTCCTGTAGTACTTTGTCATTCGTTTTTCTGTCTGTCCATGGTGTTCTTTGCATTCTCCCCAGAAACCACATTTCCACAGCCATCAGATGTGTTTCAACTTGACTGCTCATTGTCCAAGTTTCACATCCATACAAAAGTACAAGCATGTATCCCCTCAACACTCTTTTTCTCGTTTCAATTGACATCTTTTTATTGGTCAGTATGTTTTTCATCTTGCTAACTAAAGGCCACTTTCGCCATGGCGATTCTTGTTCTAATCTCTTTAAGTCATCTCCCCGCATACCGCGTTCGAAACACAGCGGCGGGCGATTTGGCAGTAGGCCGCCTTGCGTTAGGTTTTTATAAAATAGTATGGGTATGGGTATGGGTATGGGTATGGGTGGTGGTCGTTCAGAAAGCAATGGGAAACTACTGAATGTAAAACTTGCCAAAAGATTACAAATAGCCAAAAAAGGCTGGGGTTGACTGCGACGTCATGTAAAGGATATGCAGCTAACTAACTAATATTTATATACATTTGTGTGTTATTGAGTGGGTGTATAACTGTGAGAGTTGTGAAAATTATGTATGTACGTATGCATGCATGCATGTGTGTATCTAGGTTAGTAATATGTATGTGTTTATTCATGTGTGCGTGTTTATATGTGTATATGTGTGTCTGCCTGTCCCATAATGTGATAATATGCAGTGCTTATGTTCACAGCACTCATATGACAATGTTTTTTTCTGTGTTAATGTAACATGCACAATAAATAATAATTATAAGAGCCATTGTCTTCTATTAAGAGCAGGATAGGGCAGGCAAAAGCCGCATGTCAGAAAATGAAGAGTATCTTATGCAATAAGTCACTATCAATTAATGTAAGAAAGAGAGTTCTAAAATACTATATAGAACTAGTTTTGCTGTATGGCAGCGAATCTTGGAATGTAAATGAACAAATTAGGAAGAACTTAGAAGCAACAGAAATGTGGTTTTTGAGACGAATGTTGCGAATTACTTGGACTGGCAGAGTAACTAACGATTGCCTGAAAGAGGCTAATGAAACTAGAACACTATATACAACAATAAGAAAGAGACAAACAGCTTTCTTTGGTCATGTGATGAGAAGAGAGACATTGGAGAACATCGTGACAACTGGAAAGATCGATGGGAAGAGAGGCAGAGGCAGACCAGGAGAAATTATGCTTGATGGATTGAGACAGTGGCATGGAGGAATATCTTCAGCAGAGTTGATCCAGAACACCAAAGACCGAGATCTGTGGAGAGCCATGAATGCCTACGCCAGCTGGCAGGGCACTTGATGATGATGATTGTCATCTTTGGACAACAATTACCTTCAAATTAATATCCTACTTATGGTTGACTCGGTCACAGGATTATTAATCTGAGCCAGGATGGACCCTAATATAACTTTTCTTCTAATGTTTAACGGGGTAGGGATAATGTATAATCTTTTTCTTCTTCTTCAACATTCCGAGCCATTGAGGTTCTTTGCTGCAGATACAAGCCGTCTCCATTCGTCTCTCTGGTGGACCTTCTCTTTCCAGTCGTTGATTCCAAGTGCTTGTAGGTCTGTATGTATATTATCTCTCCACCGTCTTCTTGGTCTACCTCGGGGTCTACGGTCATTTATTTCTTGAGTGTAAGCGAGTTTTGTTTCCCTATTATCTTCCATTCTTTCTATATGCCCCAGCCATTGCAGTCAATTAGCCTTCATGATACCAGTGATTAGCGGGGACTTAAACAGATCATAAATGTCTTTGTTGCTTCTTCTTTTCCACTCTCCACTGTATGTATCCCTAATGGGCCCAAAGATGCGTCGTAAGACTTTGTTCTCAAAGGTTCATAACAAGGCTTCGTCTCCTTTAGTTTATTCCAGGTTTCAGAGCCATACAGCACAACTAGTCTGATCAGTGTGGTGTTTTGTAAATTGTGATCTTGGTCTTACGAGATAGCGCCTTTGATTTTAGCAGATGTTGTAGTGCATAGTATATCTTATTTCCAGAGTTGATTCTAGCTTGTATTTCTTTTACCTTATTATGTTGGAGCAGTTGAAGATTGTACCCAGGTATTTGTATGTTTCCGTTCTTTTAATGGTCATATTATCTATTTGTATGTGGCCAGAGTTTTTAGCCAATCCTTCTCTTGAAATTACCACATATTCTGTCTTATCTTGGTTGATAAACAGCCCCATTTGTTGAGCTTTGTCCTTTAAGTGAGTCAATATTTCCACTGTCTTTTGTTCATTTCCTCCTATAATATCTATATCATCTGCATAACCAAGCAGTCTGGATGTTCCTCCAATAGCAAATTCCTCCTTTACCTTCCTTACAACTTTCTCTAGAGCCAGATTGAAAAGGAGCGGCGATAGTGCATCACCCTGTTTCAAGCCATATGTTATTTGGAAAGGGTCTGATTTTCTGCCTTTATATGTTACTATATTATAAGTATCTTCCATGCATAGTCTGGTCATGTTGATAAACTTCCTTGGTATTCCAAATTCCTGCATAGCATTCCATAGACTATTCCTATGGACACTATCATAAGCCTTTTTAAAATCCACAAAAATGTTATGGGGATATCTTTTATATTCCCATTTTTTCTCGGCGATTTGTCGTAAGATAAATATCTGATCTATTGTTGATCTGTTTTGTCTTAAAGCCGCCTGGTAGTCACCTAATATGTCTTCTGAATATGGTTTTAGTCTAATTAGTAATACCGCGGATAGTATCTTATAGCTTGTGGACAGGAGTGATATTCCTCTATTATGTTCACATTGGAACTTGTTTCCTTTCTAAAAGATAGGTATCAATAATGACTCTTACCAGTCATGGGGTAATTCTTCTGTCCTCCAGATTATTATTATTAGTTCGTATAGCTTTAGCTGTAATGCATGGCCGCCTGCCTTTATAAATTCAGCAGCAATTTCATCAGCCCCAGTTGCCTTATTGTTTTTATGTCGTGTTATTACATATAGGATTTCTTCAAAAGTAGGTTCTTCAATTTGTGGTTCACACGTTAGAACCGCTTCCTGCGGGAAAGTGTTACTTGGAGCTTCACAATTTAGTAATTCAGCAAAGTATTCTTTCCATGTGTTACACATTTCCTCATTGGTATTTATCTGCCATGGACCGATATGAGGTAGACAGCGGTAAACTGATAGAGTAAGAATAAAAAAAATATGTCCTCTTTTGTAAAGACAAAAATGGGAATATGATAATGCCAATTACTCTTCTATGGTAAACATGTTCTTACTCTATCAGTTTACCGCTGTCTACCTCATATCGGTCCATGGCATTATCATATTCCCATTTTTGTCTTTTAAACCATATGTGTTGTGTTGGTACCCTCGTTTCTTTGACGTCATTTCTTTAAAAAAACTTTCTTGATTCGTTTTTCTGGTGATTAGTTTCCATATCTTTGATTATATTGCTCATATATTCTCGCTTCTGCTGCCGAACTGTTTTTGTAGCCTCATTACATTCAGTTCTATATTCCAGTTTGGATGTTGTTGATGCCATGTAACCACAACTGCCTGGCATTATTTTTCCTAATGACTGCTTCTTGATTGAACCACCTGTTCTTTTTATGCGTGGTTAACACACCGAGACATTCTTCTGCGGTAGTTTGAATTGTATTCTTGATGTTCAACCAAGTTTGGTAAACGCTTTCCTCCAACGGGTTTTGTAGAATTTCAAGTTTACATTTTATGTCATCTGCAAATTTCTCTTTGACAGTACTTTCTTGTAGTTTTTCTTTGTTATATGTTGGGTGTAACCTTTGTAGTTTAGCATAGAAAGCTCTCTTAAGTTTTATTTTAAACTTTGCCCCAACGAGGAAGTGGTCGCTGTGGCACTCAGCTCCTCTATAACTTCTAACTTGTTGTATGTTTGATGCATTTTTGTTGTTAATTAAAATGTGATCTATTTGATTATAGGTTCTCTTGTCACATGATTTCCAAGTTTGTTTGTGTATATCCTTTCTTTGCAGTCTGGTACTGCTGATCTGCAGTCCTTTGGCTTCTGCTAGGTTGATGACTCTCCATCCATTATCATTTGAAGTTGTATGTAGGCTTTCCATACCGGCAACTTTTTTTTATGAGTTTGCTCTCTACCTATTTTTGCATTGAAGTCTCCCAGCACAATCAGGATGTCCTGTTTGGGAGTTTCTTCTATGACATCTTCCAGATCATTATAAAAGTCTTCTTTAATATCATCTTCTTTCTCTTCAGTAGGTGCATGTACATTGACCATCGTTATATTTTGCCATTTACCTTTTATTCGTAATTTACTAATCCTGTCATTAACAGCTTAAAAGTTTGGAATGTTCCCCCATAACTCTTTTTTTGATGACAAATCCTGTTCCCAATTCATGTTTATTTTGGGGGTTTCCTCCATATATTACAATCATTCCATTTTGCTCTAGAGTACCCTCTCCTGGCCACCGTATTTCTTGAATTGCTGTTATATCCATCTGATATTCAAAAAGCTCCCGGGTTAGTTCTTCGGCTGCTCCAGCTCGATATAGTGTCCGTACATTCCATGTTTCAAATCTCAAAAGTCCTTTAACGTTCCAAGGTCGTTGTCCAAATAAGTCAGTCCGAATTCGAGGCTTATTTATCTGTTTCGTAACAAAATAGTTTTTACAAAGGTGGGGATGTTAACCCCACGTTTCAACCCCCAACCTGAACGACCAGGGTGTTTCTCTTTGTCTGTTCTCTACCCTTTGACCTGTCCGGCTTGGGAGGCCCTGCTGGTAGCTACGCTACCGCCGGCATAGCTCTCAGGGTCATTGAGAAACTCAAGCTCCCCCACCACGCCAAGGTGAAAACATCATCGGGGGAGATAATGTATAATGGAATGGAATATATAATTTGAGTTGAGTTGAGCTAAGAACTGACATCACTGTACTCAGGAATTCTTATATGCGTTCTGTCCTCTCGTTCAACAGCCAGCGAAGAGTCACACTACTAATCGTTCCCACCGCTGATTGAAAGTTCTCCTGGTCTTCCCTGTCAGTTTTGAGATTCTACCAGAACCACTCCCGCATGGCCTGGGCAAAAAAATCCATACAATGCTCACAATCTGTGACCTCTGAATCGAGGTGAGCCATTCCACACGGAACATTCCTTTCTCCACCTTACTAAGCATACTCTTTACTCTGTGAACACATGATGAAGACAATCAGACAATGTGTGTTGATCTGTCACCGTGTTGCAGTGGCCTCCTCTCCTCTAACCAACGGGATACCGCTGAAATATATAATTGATGTACAAAAAATGTGTAGTTGGAAGGGTCGAATGTAAGATAGTCTACGTAATCAATTTCTGACCCTTTGAACATAAATTTCGTTCGTTCGTTCTCTCTCTTTCTCTCACACGTACATACATGATTACATGCAAACACAGCTGTATTAACGTATACGAAACTAACGGCGCATTATTAACACACACATAAAGGGAAGCAATCTTGTGAGTTTTATGAAAGCTTGTCAGACGCGAAAATTGGTAAGTTACAAAGCAATGATGATTTGATTGCGTTTGTTGTCCGGTTCGCTGGTTATTCTGCCACAGTGCTCCTGATTCTATAAACATACATTATTTTTCCGTTGAACTTAAGTAACTGCAAGGTAGTTTTTCATTTTTGCGCAGATTTCTTGGACGGTTGATTATGAAAGCACCCCCGGCCTCTGCCGTAGAAGACTTTTACTAGGCAGTGAGTCCTATGACAATTTTAATTTGAGTATTTACTAATGAGACCGCCACAGTAGATAGGCCTTGAAATTCAAAATCTAATGGTACCACAGTGATGCCTGTATGTCACTTATAAGTGAAGATATTCACAATTTTGTGAAGGTGAGACGAGTTGCGATTTCTCATGCTATTCACCCGTAAGAGAACTCTCCAGTGTGTCCGATTACCTCCTCCAGCTGGTGTGCGTGTGTGTGCGTGCGAGATTGTCTCAATCTGTCATATGAAAACTAACTTCAAAAATATGTTCCGTCAGGTTAAATGATTACAAAATAGTACAAGTATACAAATAAATTATTAATTATTTTTAAACTTGTGTTCTCTTTAACTTTAGTAGGTCAAATCGCACGTTTTGTGTGTTGAAAAGTGTAGCGCAATCGAAATGCAGCGGCTGTCATGACCCGTGGGTTTCTAATTCACAAAGTCACATCTTCGCAGAAAATCTGTTTTTCAACCACAATTCGAGCAAGTTTAGAGATGAAACTATACTGATTCAGGGGCAATATTTTATATGGCAATTAAATTCCACATTAAACAGAGACATCTAGTGAATCCATCGATTCCGATATGCTCCCCGGCAGTCGGCAGCTTGCACAGATCCATAGAGCACACTTTATTCACAAACTTCCAGTTTCTTAGTTCTATATAATATGTTAGTTCGAAATGTTTAATAGTTTCTATTATATCACCTAATAATTTTGTGAGAAATTAAAAAAGAAAAAATGCCCAGACGGGAACAGAACCCCGGTCTCCTGCGTGACAGGTGGACTGCTTATGACTACGCTTGCGAGAACACAATAATCGTTCCACAAAGATATTTATATAGTCAAGCCGCCGTTTTGGGTTCATGATCATAACATCATTGCTTGTTTAGTTAGTTAGTTAGTTAGTCGACAGATCATCCTCGCTGCACATCGAACCATTCAGTCCATAAGTGCTCGGATCCCCTCCTCAGCAAATCCCGCAGCGTGTAGCGGCTAACGACGCCAGTTCTGTGTTGGTTTATCAATCTTCTTTGGCTTCCTGCGTAGTGTTCTTGTTTGGCCACACCTCTTTTAATTTGATGCTCTAGCAATCTGGCCATTGCTTGTTTGTCAACCACAATTAAAGCAAGTTTAGTGATGAAACTTTCCAAATTTCTGAAAAATTTGATGCAGAATTCGAAGATCCATCTATAATTGATGGTTTTCTATTGAAAGCGCCAGAAAAAAAATTAATTACGGTTCAGCGTGCCATTTGCATTTTTCTCCACGTGCGAGGTTGAATCAACCAAACGATTCATAGGCGCATTATGAAAACTGACTTCAAAAATATGTTCCGTCATGTTAATTGATTAACAAATAGTACAAGTATACAAATAAATTATTAATAATCTTTAAACTTGTGTTCTCTTTAACTTTAGTAGGTCACATTGCACGTTTTGAGTGTTAAAAAGTGAAAGTGTACATGCCATTCCAATCGATATGCGCAGTCGCCGTGGCACATGGCCTTGCATTTCCCCATTCACAAAGGCATGCTTCGCAGAAAATGTTGTTTTTCATCCACAATTTAAGCAAAATCGGCATTGAAACTTTCCAGATATATTTAAAATTGTATGGAGAATTCAAAAATACATCTATAATTGATGATTTTCTTTAAACAGCGCCAGAATAGTGTTACAAAGTGTACATACCAGTCAGATCAATATGCACAAGGAACAAAAACACGCCTTCGCAGAAATGTTGTTTTTCTCCACAATTTAAGCAAAGTCGGCGATGAAACTTTCCAGATATATTTAAAATTGTATGCAGAATTCAAAAATACATCTATAATTGGTGATTTTCTATAAACATTCCCCCCCCCCCCCCCCAAAAAAAAAAAAAAAATTAATTACGGTAAGTATAAAATATATCTTTATTTATGTAAAAGGTCATGAAGATTTCAACCAATCGCCGTGCACGGAATATTAGGCAAACCTTTCCTGGAAAACCCAGGATGACGTGTATTCTTGTCACGTGAGATATGAATGAATGAATGACGTCGAAAGAATGCATGGTAAATTAGAGAGCGTTTTCCGGGACAAGATTTTCCTTGGCGGAACGACTTCGTACATGATTTTCGTTTTCACTTGGGGTAATGGCATAATGGAACACTACTTTTACTTTTACTAGTGTCCTACCTATCATGATTTTAAATTTGAGTATTTACTAATGAGACCACCACAATAGATAGGCCTTGAAAAACAAAATCTAATGGTACCTCAATGATGCCTCTATGTCAATTCTAAGTGAAGATATTAACATTTTTGTGAAGGTGAGACGAGTTGCGATTTCTCATGCTCCTCATATGGTTTTAGAACACTCCAGTGTGTCCATTACCTCCACCAATGGTCTGCGCATGTCCGTACGTGCGAGATCGTCTCAAACGGATATGACAACTGACTTCAAAAATATGTTCCGTCATGTTAAATGATTAAAATATAGTACAAGTATACAAATATATTATTATTAATCTTTAAAATTGTATTCAGTTTAACTTTAGTAGTTCAAATTACACTTTGAGTAGTCCGATCGATATGCGCGGCCGTCATGACCTGTGGGTTTCCAATTCACAAAGTCACATCTTCGCAGAAAATCTGTTTTTCAACCACGATTCGAGTAAGTTTAGCAATGAAACTATACTGATTCAGGGGCGATATTTTATATGGCAATTAAAATTCACATTAAACAAAGACATCTATTTGATCCATCGATTCCGATACGCGATCGTTCCGCTGCCTCTGTGGGATGCGCTCCCCGGCAGTTGGCAGCTTGCACAGATCCATAGAGCACACTTTATTCACAAACTTCCAGTTTCTCAGTTCTATATAATATTTTAGTTCGTAATGTTTAATATTTTCTATTATATCACCTAAATAAATTTCTGAAAAATTAAAAAAAACAAATACCCAGCGTGGAATAGAACCCTGGTCTCCCGGGACACTTACGACAATGCTAGCGAGAACACAATGATTGTTCCACAAAGATTAATAATATAGTCAAGCCGCCATTTTGGGTTCCCCATTCACAAAGGCACTTATCATGATCAGAACATCTTCGCCTGTTTTTCAACCACAATTGAAGCAAGGTTAGTGATGAAACTTTCCGAATTTCTGAAAAATTTGATGCAGAATTCGAAGATCCATCTACAATGGAAGGTTTTCTATTGAAAAAAAAAAAAAATACCATTCAGCATGCCATTTCCATTTTTGATAAATTTTTCTCCGCATGCGAGGTTGCCTCAACCAATGGGTCATAGGCGGATTATGAAAACTGACTTCAAAAATATGTTCCGCCATGTTAAATGATTAAAAAATAATACAGTATACAAATAAATTATTATTAATCTTTAAACTTGTGTTCTCTTTAACTTTAGTAGGTCATATTGCACGTTTGTGTGTTTTAAGTGTTACAAAGTGAAAGTGTACATGCCATTCCGATCGATATGCGCATGCGCAGCCGCCATGGCCCAGCCTGTGGGTTTCCCCATTCACTTCGCTGAAAAGTTTGTTTTTCATCCACAATTTAAGCAGCGGCGGCGATGAAACTTTCCAGATTACACTAAAATTGTATGCAGAATTCAAAAGTACATCTATAATTGATGATATCCTATAAACAGCGCCAGAATAGTGTTACAAAGTGTATATGCGCAAAGAACAAAAACACATCTTCGCAGAAAATGTTGTTTTTCATCCACAATTTAAGCTGTATCAGCCATGAAACTTTCCAGATATATTTAAAATTGTATGCAGAACTCAAAAATACATCTATAATTGATGATTTTCTATAAACAGCGCCAAAAAAAAATTAATTACGGTAAGTATGAAATATATTCTTATTTATATAAAAGGTCACGATGATTTTAACCAATCGCTGTGCACGGATTATTAGGCAAACCTTTCATGGAAAACCCAGGATGACGTGTGTTCTTGTCACATGAGATTTGAATGAATGAATGATGTCGAAAGAATGCATGGTCTATACAAAGCGATTTCTGGAGACACGGTGAATCATCGCCGGGTGGCTCCGTATATCACCTGTTTTTTTTCCATTTCCAGTAGCGGCACGATGGAACACTCTACTTCTACTTCTACTTCTGTCCTCTCCTCTAGTCTAAAATTTGGTGTAACTGAGGCAAAGCTGTGGAAATGCAAATTGTATAAAATAACACAAAGTAATTGTCAACAACTCATGTGTAAGGCATCATCAGATTACTTCTCCCACACCACACAACAAACTTGCAAGTCGTGTGAGAGGAAATAAATGATACATTTTATTGCCGTTGGCTCTTTACAAGTACATAACAGTCGCTATCAAAACCACACACAAAGCCACAGAATTACTATCCCTAGTTTCTAAACCCTAATGCTAATTCTATCTATTTGGTTACACAAATCTCCTATCAATACTACAACGAGGTGCCCGCTACAAAGTCAGTCCCCAGTCTGACTAGCTTGCTCGCGTGGTTACACACCACGCGGAAGGACCTTGAGGTGTCCTTCGGCTTTCTGCGTGCCGCTCTGTTTGGCACGCTTACATTAGCTATTTTTTGTTGATTAGCAATCGTGGCTATCATGTAGGCGCCGTGATTCTGTCGTGACCAGAGTGCTAACTATCTGGTCACCGTCTCCGCGTCTCATGAGAGAACTAGTTAATAGTCCCCCATTCTATCACCTACCCTGCCCTTATTCCGGGGCAAGGTATCACCTCTAATCTATCTGAGGTTGACCACTCTTCCCGGTGATGTTCTATCTTGAGGCAGACCTCTGGCCTCATAGTTCAGTCTTTGACAGTAATGCAGCTTTACAGAACAGAATTACGAAACATACAGGACATTGCGGCGGCTAGCCTTCATCAGCAAACAAATACATATACAAAATACAACATATATCCCTTATTATGTTGGAGTAGTTGAAGATTGTACCCAGGTATTTGTATGTTTCCGTTCTTTTAATGGTCATATTATCTATTTGTATGTGGCCAGAGTTTTTAGCCATTCCTTCTCTTGAAATTACCATATATTCTGTCTTATCTTGGTTGACAAACAGCCCCATTTGTTGAGCTTTGTCCTTTAAGGGAGTCAATATTTCCACTGTCTTTTGTTAATTTTCCCCTATAATATCTATATCATCTCCGTAACCAAGCAGTCTGGATGTTCCTCCAATAGCAAATTCCTCCTTTACCTTCCTTTCAACTGTCTCTAGCACCAGATTGACAAGGAGCGGCGATAGTGCATAACCCTGTTTCATACTTATATTATTTCATACTTACCGTAATTAGTTTTTTTTTTGAGCTGTTTATAGAAAATCATCAATTATAGATGTATTTTTGAACTCTGCATACAATTTTAAATATATCTGGAAAGTTTCATGGCCGACAAGGCTTAAATTGTGGATGAAAAACAACATTTTCTGCGAAGGTGTGTTTTTGTTCTTTGCGCATATCAATCAGACTGGCATGTACACTTTGTAACACTATTCTGGCGCTGTTTTATAGAATATCATCAATTATAGATGTACTTTTGAATTCTTCATACAATTTTAAATGTATCTGGAAAGTTGCATCGCCGACGCTGCTTAAATTGTGGATGAAAAACAAACTTTTCTGTGAAGACGTGCCTTTGTGAATGGAGAAACCCATGGGCATGGGCCATGGCGGCTGCGCATGCACATATCGATCGGAATGGCATGTACACTTTCACTTTGTAACACTTAAAACACACAAAACGTGCAATTTGACCTACTAAAGTTAAAGAGAACACAAGTTTAAAGATTAATAATCATTTATTTGTATACTTGTATTATTTTTTAATCATTTAACGTGGCGGAAACATATTTTTGAAGTCAGTTTTCATAATCCGCTTATGACCCGTTGGTTGAGGCAATCTCGCACACGGAGAAAAATTTATCAAAAATGGAAATTGCTCGCTGAACCGTAATTAATTTTTTTTTCTGGCGCTTTCAATAGAAAACCATCCATTGTAGATGGATCTTTGAATTCTGCATACAATTTTTCAGAAATTCGGAAAGTTTCATCGCTAAACTTGCTTCAATGGTGGTTGAAAAACAGGTAAAGATGTTACGATCATGATAAGTGCCTTTGTGAATGGGAAACCCAAAATGGCGGCTCAACTATATTATTAATCTTTGTGGAACAATCATTGTGTTCTCGCTAGCATAGTCGTAAGTGTCCCGCCTGTCACGCGGGAGATCGGGGTTCTATTCCACGCTGGGTATTTTTAAAAATTTTTAAAAATTTTCAGAAATTTATTTAGGTGATATAATAGAAAATATTAAACATTACGAACTAAAATATTATATAGAACTGAGAAACTGGAAGTTTGTGAATAAAGTGTGCTCTATGGATCTGTGCAAGCTGCCAGCTGCCGGGGAGTGCATCCCACAGAGGCAGCGGAACGATCGTGTACGGAATCGATAGATCAAATAGATGTCTTTATTTAATGTGAATTTTAATTGCCATATAAAATATCGCCCCTGAATCAGTATAGTTTCATCGCTAAACTTGCTCGAATTGTGGTTGAAAAACAGATTTTCTGCGAAGATGTGACTTTGTGAATTGGAAACCCATTGGTCATGGTCATGGCGGTCGGGCATATCGATCGGACTACTCAAAACGTGCAATTTGAACCACTAAAGTTAAAGTGAATACAATTTTAAAGATTAATAATAATATATTTGTATACTTGTACTATATTTTAATCATTTAACGTGACGGAACATATTTTTGAAGTCAGTTGTCATATCCGTTTGAGACGATCTCGCACGCACAACATGTACAGACCATTGGTGGAGGTAATGGACACACTGGAGAGCTCTTAAAACCGTATGAGGAGCATGAGAAATCGGAACTCGTCTCACCTTCACAAAAATGTGAATATCTTCAATTAGAATTGACATACAGGCATCATTGAGGTACCATTAGATTTTGTTTTTCAAGGCCTATCTACTGTGGTTGTCTCATTAGTAAATACTCAAATTTAAAATCATGATAGGACACTCTACATATAGTTATTCTAGAGCTAATACTAGCATATATAGCGAATATTTGAAAAATGGGTTTTTACTTATGAAACTATCACAGTTGGATACAGCTTGACATGATGAATTGAACGGTATCTCAATGAAGACAGTACATTAATTCTAAGCAGAGTTGTTAATATTTTTGTGTCGTGATCTACATCCAGGAAGTGCAAAGGAATCTGAGTAAATGAGGCAGTACTGATCACGGCTCAGTAAATTGGAAGCTGAGAAATTCTGCCTTCTATTACTGTGGCTTGTTTATGTTTAAACGGACAACATACATAGTACCATATATCATTGCGTCCGGGGTGGCGAGGCCTAATTTAACATATTATCTATTTTTCGGTAGGATATGCCGTGACCTAATTAATATTCAATTCTTCTTCGTTCATCCGGAGTTTTTTTTTTTTTTTTTTTTTTTTTTTTTTTCCGGATGTAATTGCGTTGTGCCTGTTTACAGCAGAGCTGCGTTCTTGCGCCGGTAGGCCGACACATCCGACTTCTGCGGGCATTTGTTGACCGGGTTAACCTTCCCGGGGATATTCAATTCAATTTCACTTAATTCAACATTATTTTAAAAGGGTCACAAATTGGGCACGCAGGCCTGTTTTACATTCGGCCCTTCCAATCACTCATCTTTCATTCATCAATAGTGCATGATACATTCACATAGGAAAAAAAAAACATTGTCAAATGAATGTTGTAAACATAAACAATGCAAATTATCATGTTATGAGGCACAACTCCCATCCACCCACACATCACCCCACCCACCCACACACCCCCACCCACACACCCCCACCCACACACACACCCAGGGACACATACATACCCCACTAACCCAGCCATCCCCTTCTCACACACTCCCCCCACCCACCCACACTTCCCCCACCAATTCCTCCAACCCACACAAACACCACCCACCAACCCACACATCCTGCGCCCACCCACATATACATCCAAACACACACACCCATCCCCCACCCACATGTTTTCTACCCACCCACCCACATCCCCCAACCCCCATCCCCCAACCACACCACCTTCGACCACACATTCCACACCCACACAACATCCCCCCACCAACTCACATATGCCACACCCACCCACCCACACATTCATTATCCACTCATACATCCCCCACCCATACACACATATCCCCACCAACACACATCTCCCTACCCACACACAAAAATAGCCGCAAATCGATTGATAATCATTAAATATCATGTGCATTGTGCTAATTATTGTCAAACAAACCTGTCAAAATGTATATTTTATTATACGGAATGGTAAAAAGAAAGTCACAGCCACATTCCTGTTTCGATAGGTTGTGCAGTGACCTAATTAATAATTAAAAATAGCCGCAAATTGATTAATAATTATTAAATATCATGTGCATTGCTAATTACCGGCAAACAAATCTGGCAAGATGTATATTTTATTATGCGGAATCGTAAAAGGAAAGTCATGGCCACATTCTTGTTTCAATAGGATGTGCTCTGACCTAATTAATGATTAAAAATAGCCGGCCATTTATATTAATTAAATGTCATGTGAAATGTTCATTGTAAGTCAAAGAACAATTCATGAAAATGTACTCACATTGTTTTGATGTACCCACTGCATTCTGACAGCTTTCTTTTGTTGATTAAATATCATGCAATAATGTAAGTAAATAAGTTTGTAACTGCTGCATAAATTAAGCAGTCACTTTCACTAATAAATGATTTCTACTTCTGCTCTATAATTACACTTTTCTGTATCTAAAAGTAAGCAATTAATAATTAAATACTAACTTTAAAAAAAAAAACCATATCTTATTTCACAGTATTTTATTTAAATAATTATGTACTGCTGTGCTGCTAAGAAAAAAAAAGTACTCCGTACTTACACTACCTACAAATTTACAGACGGGTCTGAAAACTGGTTTTCAAAATTATTTTCAGTCATGTCAGTGGGTGAAAAATTATACAAGTACACAGATAAATTACTGTTACAAATGAAACTTGTATTCTGTTTAATTTTAGTAGTTAAAATGCCAATTCCAATTATAAAATAAATTCGAGTCTGCTCTGCTATACTACACAATGCTAGCGGCATGGGTCCGCAATTTTGAATTTTGCGATATCAATATCCCATTGTTATGGTATAATTGGTTATTGTTTTCTGAAAAAAAAGTAAGAGGTAATTGTTGAAACTCTTCAAATAGCTGTAAACACGAATGCAGAATTCAAAAATGGATAAAAAAGTCAACAGTGATTTACGATACGGGAGTTATGAGTAAAATTAGCTCACTGTGTGACAGATATTTCAAATAAATTTACAGAGACAAAAGTTTTAGGTGAAAAACGCATGCAGTTTAGCAGACAGACCATAGTATAAGAGTAGTTTCCCCCTATCTGTGACGTGTTGTTTTCGGATACATTAAATCACAAGCAGGCGTGGGTACATTTGCCATAAACCAGAAGTGTCACAGACAATTTTCGTTGAAAAACGCTTATACCACTCCAACAACTGACATTGCTACTAATACATGCTTACCAAGCTCTCTGACCCTCATGGAAAGAGCGCTTTTATTAGTTCAAAACCAATCCTTGTTGCCCTTCATGGGGCGCGGCGTTCCCATTGGTGACTCTGGATAACTTTGTGCTGATCGCATGGTCTTACGTGCCAGCGACGCATCTGTCAAATGTCTGCCCTATTAAATGTCGATGGTACGTGATGCCTACCATGTGGAATCAGGGTTCTATTCCGGAGAGGGAGCATGAGAAATGGCTATCACATTCAAGGAAGGCAGCAGGTGCGCAACTTACCCACTCCCGGCACGGGGAGGTAGTGACGAAAAATAACAGTACGGGACTCTATCGAGGCCCCGTAATTGGAATGAGTACACTTTAAACCCTTTAACGAGGATCTATTGGAGGGCAAGTCTGGTGTCAGTAGCCGCGATAATCCCAGCTCCAATAGTGTATATTAAAATTGTTGATGTTAAAAAGCTTGTAGCTGGATATCAGGTGCAGGCGGATGGTCTGGCTCGTGTCGGTTCACTGCCCGTTGTTCCTGCCCTACCGTCTGCTGGCTCTCTCCTGTGGGTGCTCTTCGCATCCCTGAGTGGCCAGCGCGTTTATTTTAAAAAACTTAAGAGATATCACTTATCAGTTGGGGTATCTTCATTGCACTCCGGACAGGTCCATAGGTGCTCAGATCCTCTGCCCAGCATATGCAACAGCGTCCGGGGACTAATAGTGCCAGTTCTGTGTTGGTTGACGAGGCACCTCATTTTCCCGATGTACCTCTCGCGTCTGGCCGTGCCGATTCTTACTCCCAAGTCTTTCATCCTGGACAGCGATGTGGATTCACTGACGTCAAAGTCCTCTGTTCTCGCCATATCTTTAAGGACGTTAATAACATCGGCACGATCCATGGGCTGGCCATCTACAGGGGGTGCAGAGCCAGCCAGTTTATCAGCTCGTTTATTTCCCTCGACTCCTGCATGTCCCGGGATGAAGATGAAGGTGACTTTATGGACAACAGACTTCCGCAGTGACTCAGTCCACTGTCTATGTACAGATCCAGCTTCAACCTTCTGAATCATGCTCATTGAATCACTTAGTACACACACGTTGGTATACTGCTGTGATTCCAGCCATATGAAAGCCTGTGTAACTGCCATCACCTCCATCGTCATGCTGCTCGTGGTCATAGAGTGGGCACCACTGGATTCTTGAACGGTTCGACCTGCTGAACAGGCTGTAAATGCCCACGCACTTCTCTGCTGCTTTACAACAGATCCATCTGTATAGATGAGCACTTCGGGGCTATCTGAGTGTTCATAGATAAGCGCGTTGACCTCTGCATTGACAGCGGCAGGGTTCTGCTCTCTGCACTGTCTCTCGAGTGTGATAATGCTTGCTTGCTTGCTTGCTTGTGTTCGTTGGCTTGAGCTCCAACGCGAAGTCCTGTATGTCGGATGAAGGCATCCTGTTGTCCAACATCAGTGCGATGTCATACAGGACCTGAGTTTTGCGTGAGTATCCATTGTCCCATGTCTGGCTTATTGGTGTGCAGACTGGTGGTTCTTCGCCGTACAGGCAGACACTCTCCGACTTTGGAGGAATCGGCGATCCTACTGACTTTAGCCAGGACCCCGAAGGGACCTGTTGCCCAGGACGCTCGACGAGGACGCGTCAATAGGTCTTGGCCAGTTTATAACCCGGCCCTGGTGCCTTGGAAACACCTCTGCGTCCCTGTGATAATGCAGGAGAAAGTGCACTTAAAAGCTGGAGGCACCGACACCCATTCCTTGCCGGGGTTGATACTGGTATGACTGCAGACCTGTCTGACGACATCTTCCGCCAGACCCATCCATCATTTGCCCCTCTTTAGCCTGTCACCCTTTTCTCTGAATATAGCGTCATGCAGAGGGTGCTGCTCATTTGGACTTATTTTTAAGTATGCAGGAGCTCTCCAGATCTTGATCCTGTGTTCCATTGTCAGGAAGTCAAGTAGGTATCTCATTGCTACACAGCTGGTGTCTCTCGTGCAGCCCAAAATGATGTGCATGGTTTCGTTTTGTACCTTTTCAAGTCTTCCAATCTGTGTAGGGCTGACAGTGAGGATGGCCAGGGCGTACTCAATGCGTGAAAGCACCAGTCCTTGGAACAGAAGTATTAGCAGTCTTTGATTGATATTGGCAGTTGCCATGACTCTCATTGCTGATAAACCTTTTTGAGCTTTCGTTATGACATAATCGACACGATCTCTGAAGGACAGGCTACGATCAAGCCTCATACCAAGATATGTCATTGACTGGGTTCTACTCAAAATGCTCCCATCCATTCTTACTGCCGGCAGGTCTGTATTCACAATATGGTTGTTTAGAGAGAACCATGTAACCGATGCCTTTGCAGGGTTGACAAGGGCCCCAGCATCAGCACACCATGAGGAAATTCAATTTAGTTTGCCCTGCATATCATTGGCAACTGTCTCTATCTCGACCCTGTCGATACACGAGAATGTCGTCAGCAAATGACAGAGTCCTACCCCTCCCGTCCAACTGTTGTTCAGTGATCGGCACCGTATATGCGTTGAATAGTACTGGTGACAGTGGTGAACCCTGCAGCAATCCTGGACATATCGTTATTGGTTCAGAAGACCAACTCCCGCATCTTAGCACCACCTTCGTTTGGAGCAGAACTGCAGCTATCCATCGTACAAGGTGAGGGTGCACTTTCAGTCTGAGGAGGGTTTGCATCAAGTGCTGAAAGGATACTCTATTGTATGCGTCCTCTAAGTCTATGGCGGTCACACATGTCTCTTCTCTGACCTGAAATCCTTCGTAACATCTTGAGCAAAGACCGCCACATTCAGCCATGACTCTTTGTTAAATCTGTATCCTCCAAGTGTGGGCGGGAAGCAGCCGAGTTGTTCCATGTATGTGTGCTACAATTTTCTCCAGTAGCTTGCCAGCAGTATTCTGCATCATAATGATTCCGTAGCCGCTTATCTTGGAATGGTCTTTGTTCGGTTTTGGCAGCGGCAGCAAGTAGCTGTGTAGCCATTCCTCTTTGATCTGACCCCTCTGGATACTGATGTTGAATTCTCTGGCCAGTTCTTCCATGTCATCATCTGACATCACCAGTAGGTCACCATATCGGATGCCGTCTGGGGCGGTGTTAGGTGATTTCTTGAGCATCGCACGTATTGTCTCAGCTGTGATTATGCATTCTTCGTCTGTCCCGACCCCCTCGCACAACTGAGAGAGTGTCGTTGTGGTCCTCTCGTATTTTTGGTCAGCCTGCTCTATGTAGCGTGCAAGAAGGGCCTTACCTTTATCCGCATCTGACTTTTTCCATGTGAGGTCTAAGCCTTGAAAGTCTGGAATACCCCTACGTTGTGGAGCACTGCTCATGCTCTTATGGAGGCGCCAGAATGTCGTAAGAGATCGCTCGGAGCACACCTTCCTGCAGAACTCGTCTCATTTCTCAGCCTTGGCCTGTTTGGCGCAGGATTTGAATAAAGTCATGGTCCTATGGACCTCAGTCTTCAGGTTCACCAACTTAACCTGTGGCATGTTAGCCTTTCTGGCTTTTTGCCAGTCTTTGATAGCCTGCTTCTTTCCCAGCCATACCTTCTCGACCTCTCCATTCCACCATGGTGGCTGCAACCGTCTTTCTTGTCTACTGCGGAAGGAAATTAATTTTCTTCTTCTGATCTTGCTTATGGCGTCTTGACCAGTGTTGTCGTACGGGAAGGCATTTGTCTTGTTTCCTTGATTCCTTTCCCTGTCTTTCTCGATCAGGATGATACAAGGGTAGTGGTCACTGTCGCGGTATCCCAGTGTGTCCCACCGGCACACTGGTGTGATGGTGGGTGACACCAGAGCCAAGTCAATGACGCTGTCTAGAGTCACCTGGTCGAGTGGCTATTCTAGTGAACTTCCCATCATTCAGACAGACTAGGGCAGCAGATGCCATGGCGTCCTCCAGATCTTCTCCCTGTCTATTGGTGATGCAATTCCCCCATTGACTGCTTCTGGCATTGAAGTCCCCACAGTAGATGATATGCCTTTCATCCATATCGAACAAACTCTGCCATTGTTGCACGTCGACCTTACCTTTTCGCGCATAAACGTTCACGATTACAAGCTGCACTGGCATCATTATTCTTAATGCCTGCACTGTTCCAGGCGGACATATCGATCTCAGACACCAGTATGTTGTCGCGGACAAGAATGGCCTGTCTGAGGTGCCGCCTGTTAAAGAAGCCCTGAAACCCCGCAACATTGACTGTTCCGCCACCGAGCTGTGTTTCTTGTAAGACTACAATATCGTTTCCGTAGAGTAGTTTTTCAAGAATGGGTCGACATTGACTAAATGATGCACAGTTCCAGTACAGTACTCGAACGTGTCCGATGCCCAATCTGTCACATTTTAATCGCCTTCTGCGTGCTCCTGCCCTTTTACCACGCTGTGACCTTGCCGGTCGTCTGGTCGTCATGTTAGGCTTAACTATCACCACCGGGCGCCGATGATACGCCGAAGGGAGTCCAGGCGCGCGTGCACGAACTCCGTTGCATGGTCCGAACTCCATTTCACCTCGAAAAACACACTTAATCCATAAACATTTTGGAAAAAAAACCCGTTCCATTTTATGGGAGAAAGAAATGTCCCGCCATCTTGCTCCAAGGGAACTCACTCCTCCGGTTCAAAGCAAACCTCGGCTGCAGAAATAATGGTGCATGGATTAATGGAATAGGACCTCGGTTCTATTTTGTTGGTTTTCAGAACTGGAGGTAATGATTAACAGGGACAAACGGGGGCATTTGTATTGCGGCGTTAGAGTTGAAATTCTTTGATCGCCACAAGACGAGCTACTGCAAAAACATTTGTCAAGAATGTTTTCATTAATCAAGAACAAAAGTCAGAGGCGCGAAGACGATCGGGTACCGCCATAGTTCTGACAATAAAAGATGCAGAGTAGCGACCCCAGTGGCACAAAATGGAATACCGCTTGGCTAGCAAATCCACTACATGGAAAGACCGAACCATGTGGGCAACGACAAAGGTATGAAAGCGCCCTAGTGGCATAAAGTCAGTATTGAAAGCTCATTGAGTAAGCGTTATCAAAGGTGGAAAAAGCGCCCCAGTGGCACAAAATGAAATAGTGCTTGGCTGGCAAATCCATTACGTGGAAAGTCCAGATTGAAAGCCCACGTGAGGGCGACATGAACGATTGAAAAATGACATAGTACAAAATGGAATATTGCTCGGCTAGCAAATCCATAACGTGGAATGTCTATCAAAAACTCGCTGTGTGGATGCCATCTGCAGACTGATCTCTCCTGTTTTCCGGAGGAACAGCTTGCGGTGGACAAGGGGCCCAATATACAAAGTGAGGCTAAGCAGCCATGTGCAGGACGTGACAATTCCTTGGGTGAGCCCAGTCCAGAGCGCTATGTGTCGGCTCTGCAATTATGGAAGCCTCCTTGGATGGCAGGGAATGCCCATAGTCTGCCCCTGCCTTCCCTTGAGGGTTGACCGGGATGTTTTTGGCCATTCTAGCTTGACCAGCTGGGATGTAGATGACACTACAGCAGTGAGAGTCAAATGTCCTTCGAAACACCCTGGAAGGTTAACCCGGTCAACAAATGCCCGCAGAAGTCGGATGTGTCAGCCTAAAGGCCCAATATCGCAGCTCTGCTGTAAACAGGCACAACGCAATCGCGTCCGAAAAAATTTTCCGGATGAACGCAGAAGAAGAAGAAGAAGAAGAACAAAACCATAAAGTAGTTCTTCGTTCCAAAGTACATAAAGCAGAGTGTAAACAAGACTCTTTACTCCCAAGGTAGAAGAAAAACAAAGCATTTCTTCACTCCAGGATAAAAAATAGAAAAGAATAAACAAAACATAAGATGCCTCTAGCCCCAGGAAAGAAGAGAAAGGGCTAAATAAGACTAAGAGGAGGTCAGCATGGCTGAATGGATAAGAGCGCTAATTCTTAAACATCCAGTGTGCTGTTGCTGAGGCCGGGGGTTCAACTCCTATACCGATCAGTTGAACTAAAATGTTGACTTCTCATCCTTGAAATGGGGATGTAAATTACTAGTACCTTTGAAGTCGGAGTGGGTTCTCCTGATGGCAGTGGACATACTGGTAATAGGGAAGGCTAATCCATATGCAAAATTCAGTCCAGTGCTTCTAGAAGTAGCTTGTATGGACTGCGCTTGAGTTCAAAGTGAGTGAACGTTAAAAACAAACAAACAACAACAACAGATGATCAATTAATTTTATTTTCATTATCAGACACAGGCAATGACAAGATGGAAAGTGAGGAAGCTATACTGGAAAATGAAAACAATTTCAATGTGGAGTTGGAATCAACTCTGAGAGATAGAGACCCACTTCAGGCAGGGGAGGGGTTGCCTGACAATCGTGACCCCGACACATCCAACCCACAAGAAGTTTCACCTGCATATGTCACCCAAGATGAGACTGATACTGTAATGTCAGGTGACAAATTGAAGAGCCACGTAAATGAAGGTTTTGAATCATCCAGTTTCAGCACTGAAGAGCCCATGGTTCAAGGTGAGAGTTGCAAGAGTGAAGAAGCTGCAGGAACTTCAACTCCATTAGGCGAATCTCCAGAAAAGGGCCTCCAGGATTATGAAGATTTTGTTGGAAATGATATTTCATATGGGGAAGGTAATGCCCAGTTTAAAGATTATGAAAATGACACTATTGAGAAAGAGCCTCAGGCAGCTTCAGATGCAGAATTCCATGAACACATGGAAGTGGATACTTGTGCAGAAACATCTTCTGCAGATAGATCAGAGCAGACAGGTATAATTGAGCAAGTGAATGTTAATGATAAAATTGATCCCTCTGTTCAGCATCTTCAGGCAGGTGATGAAGAAAGAGATCATGAACAATATGAAAGGAATACCATTGAGTATGGAACCTCAAAGGCAATTGACCCTTTTGTGACAGATCAGTCAGGGCCTTCCAGATGTGTGCCTCCTGATTCTGCAGATTTTGTGGGTGATTTGTTAGAAGAACACAAGGATCTTACAGATAAAGGTTCTTCAAATGAGGATATGGAGGAAGAAGTTCTGTGTGTGGATTCTTCAACTCAGGATAGGAAAGTTGATTTATCACACCAGGGCAAGGGCATACAAATGAGGGGAGTGGAGAATGTAGATGTGGTTAGGAACAAAGATGTTACAGATGTGAATTCTGGAAACCAGGATAGAGGTAGGGATGCTGAAGGAACAGATGAGGCAGCATTACTCCAAAAATCTGGTTTATCTTCTGTAGTTTGCACTAATGATTCAGCTGTTTCTGATGATATCTTTAATGACACTTATGCTTCTTCAGATCAGAAGCTTACTGATGTTGGCACATCCAAGGATGACTTTGGTGTAGCACTTGGAGAAGAACATGTTACAAAAGAAGCCAGTTCTGAAGCTGGTGGTTCCAGTAGGAAAGATATAAGATCAGATAGTCCAGGATCTAAAGATGTTGAGGCAGATAATGTGATGGTTGATGCTGAGATGCCTGTTGACAACACATTACCTGGGTCTTCTGCTGCTTCAGCTGAATGTCATGCTGTTGATGTAGCACCCGAGGATGAGAAGATACATGCCGAGGTGAATATTTCAGAAGGTGATAGAAAAAGTAGTTCTGAATCAGATGGTGAACAGTCTGTTTCATCTGCACATATACCTCCATCTGAAAGCCAGAATAATTCAGTTGTAGATGCTTCTGTTCACAATGACAGTATTTCCAAAGAAGATGCCATGGAAGTCACAACAGAAGTCATGGATACAGAACCAGCAAGTATGCAGTCCCTAGATACAACTGTGGCTTCTGAGTCACCTTACCAAGACCCACATCTTCATGGTTCAAAACCTGATGCAGAGCTGCTACATGGTGAGCAGAGTGATATGAAGTCCTTAAATACTTCTAGGAACTTAAATAGAACTCCTGAGCTCAAGGATGTTGTTGAATCTGCAATAAACTCTTCAGAAGCAGCACCAGAGATATGTGTTGTTGAAGCTCGTTCCACACCAGCTGCTACTGATTCCTCTAAGAGAAACAGCACAAACGACAAAGGCAATTTCGACAGTAGCACAGATGTCAGTTGCGATAGTATTGCTTCACCTATCGGCCAGGGTACTAGCAGCAACTTCCTTACCCAGGATGCCAGTCCAGAGTCTGAGGTACAGGATAACAGCACCACACCACAAGTAGCCAATACGAGTCCCACACCACAAATACCAGATCCTGGTACAAAGCTGAAGGAAGCAGCCGTAGTTCCTAAGGCTGAAGCTGATTCTGATAAGTCCGTCAAGAAAGAAGCACTGCAAAAGAACGTGGTACAGCCCAAAACTGAACAAGCTCAACCAGTCATTGCTAAAAGACCTCAGCGAGCGAGGAGAACAGGGTACAAGATGGAAGAGAAGGCAGCAGCTACTCCTATAATAAGCGACACTTTAGAGACCAGGGTTAACGAAAATGGACGACAGGTTAAAAACTCAACATTAAGTAGCAAGCAGGAGCTGTTGGAGGATGATAACAAGAGCACAGTGAGTCTTTTATTATATTCATTTACTATTGTGTCTATTAATATTTCTTCTCTTATTCTATATTAAGTGACTTGTTCTGATTGTGGTTTTGCTTTTTAGTCTTTTCATGCTGGCATAGTGGTTAGTGAGTTTAGTTGAGTTGAGCTAAGAAACGACATCACTGCACTCAGGACATTCCCATACGCGCTCCGTCCCCTCATTCAACAGCCAGCAAAGAGACATACTACTAATGGTTCTAACTGGCATCTGATTGAAAGTTCTCCTGGTCTTCACTCTCAGTTTTGAGATTCGTCCAGAGCCCCTGCCGATCCCCTGCCATACCATTCTCTCCGCAAATGGCTTCTGTCTGTCCCACTGCTTTCTTAACCTGGTCCCACAGGCACCCACCACCTCTCCCTTGTCCATAAGTAATCTGCCACCGAGAGGTGCTCTCCCCGCCAGCCTATCAGCCTGTTCATTCCGCTGCACTCCTGCATGACCAGGGCAAAGATTAATACAATTCTCACAATCTGCGAGCTTGAAGCGAGGCAAGCCCTTCTAATTAAACATTCCTTTATGCACCTGACTAAGCATACTCCGTGAGTCCGTAATGTGTGGTTGGTGTGTTTGTCTGCCAAGACCGTAGTCTGTCCGATTTCAATCCGAAGCAGAGGCAGGATGATGTTTCTGATGAGTATGGCTGTCGAATAGACCCATAGACCCAGCTCCATAAAAGTAAGTACCCCGGGAAGGTTAACCCGGTCAACAAATGCCTGCAGAAGTCGGATGTGTTGGCCTAACGGCACAAGAATGCAGCTCTGCTGTAAACAGGCACAACGCAATCACGTCTGAAAAAACTCTCTGGATGAACGCAGAAGAAGAAGAAGAAAATGAGTAGCAGTCAATTTTAATTGGGGGAGGGGGGAATTAAGGGGGGAGGATTTATAGGGAGGAAATAATAAAAAGGGGGGGGGGGATGACATTCTGAACATATGGTGAAGGGGAGCGTGGTCCAAAAAAGGTTGTGAACCACTGATCTAGAATATGGAAATCCTAACAGCTCACACTGCAACACGCCGCAATGGCATTATCTGCAATGGGACTCCCTGCCTCTTCTTGTGGGAACTATGCCTCCCAGTACACATGTATTTAAGCCGCTGTGATGTTTAATATTGATGTATATAGATACTATCAAACAGCGAACACAATAAGACAAAAGTTAGGTTAGTTACAGAGCCTTTACAGGACGTAGCTGTCAACTACAGTTTTTTATTTTGCTGTTTGTGATTTCTGGGTAAGTTTATGTTCAGTAGTTTGCCATTGCTTTCTGAACAGCCGGCACTCATACCATTGTATGGAAACCAATTCAAGATGGTCTGCTTGCAGATAGCAGCTGTGTTTCGGGATTACAAATTTCATTTGTAACCCCTTCGACACAGAGCTGGCCAATAAGACAAACAAAACATAATTTATTAAATAAATTTATTTTGCATTAAGTACTTGTCATTCAAAGAGAGAGAGAGAATCAATCAAACAAATTATTAAAAAAAACAAAACAAATTATGCACTCACACATATATGCACCTCCCACCCTCCTTCTGCATTATGATGTAGTTGAGAGAGAGAGAGAGAGAGAGAGAGAGAGAGAGAGAGAGAGGGGGGGGGAGAGAGAGAGAGAGAGAGAGAGAGAGTCACAAATGGGGAGTTCAAGGAGAGAGCTAGACAAATATCTGTGAACCAAGAGGTGGGGAAAGGAAGCTGGCACTGGATAGGACATGAATTGAGAAAACCTGAGAATAGTATAACTGGAGACACCTTTGTCTGGATTCCTCAGGACGAAAGAAATTAAAGACATAAAAACACATGGAGTAGAGAAGTAGAGACATAAATGAATAATATAGGGAAGGCATACTTAGAGCTGCATGGGATAGCTATGGTTTGGGTGAATGAGTGAGTTGGTTGAGGATCTATGCCCCAAAATGAGATAAAGGCTGAGAGAAGAGAAGAATGGACGAAGCTGCTTGGGATATCTATGGTTTGGGTGAATGAGTGAGTTGGTTGAGGTATTGTTTTGCAGTGAGGTAAAGGACAAAAGAGAAAGGGAGGGAGAGGGAGAGAGAGAGAGAGAGAGAGTCTGCAATGGGCAGCTGCAATGAGCTTGCTATAAGATGATAATGATGATTCAAACATTACTAAGAGTTGAGTTGTGTGGTTGAAAGAGTTCAAGATATCATTAAACAAGGTCCATTTAATGTGAGTAAACATGAATTAAATGTCAATTACAACAAGAAAAAGAGTGTTGAAGTGCTATTTAGAACCTGCACTTTTGTGTAGAGTGAAACGTGAACAGTGAACAGACAAGCTGAAAAACATCTAATGGCAGTGGTTTCTGAGGAAAATGCAAATAATACCATGGACAGACAGAAAAACCATGAGTGAGTTCTACAAGAAATAAATGAAAATGGTAAACTGATAAGAGAAATTAAACTTAGACAATCACGATTTTTGGGCATATTATGAGAAGAAATAAACTGGAGAACTCGGTGACAACTGGCAAAATTGAGGGGAGAAGAACAATGTAAAGGCAGAGAAGTAAACATCTAGATGCTTCGCCACATGGCACAATCAAGATAAGAACAGAGTTGATCCATGACTCTGGTGATCGTGTGAGATGGTGAAACATGACTGCCCGCACTTATTGGCATGGCACATTATGATGATGAAACAGTCATTCCAAAAAGGCACCCCATGAAAGAAAACGTTTGTGAAACCTCTGTGCTATGCAATTTCCTACAACTTTTGTTAACAGTGTGTTGCTATTTATTGTTGCAGATTACTTTGTCCAGCTCAGGTATGTCACTTTGTTTTTCTATTTGTTACTAGAAAACCTGTTGCTGTAGCTTGGTAATTTAGTGGCTAGGTGTATAATCTTTCCATTAGGAAGGGTTGAGCTTAGACTGTTTGCCTTCAAAAAAGCCAAATTTTTTACTTTGCAGGTAAAACATGTTTGTTGTTATACTGTATGACTATAGAGTTACCTCCTTTATGTTTGTTGTTATACTGCATGCTGATAGAGTAATCTCCTTTATGTTTTTTGTTATCATTGGCACCTTTCCGTCTTGACAGACGATAGTTTAGTACATTGTGCTTCAAAAAGGCTTAATAACTACGACCCATGGCGGTGGCGAGTGTGGCTGGTAAGGCCAATTCTTGCTGCAAATGTTTGCCCACAGTAGATGCATGTGAAAACATGGTAATTTCCACCATTGTGCACTATCTTACGTCTCTCATGCTCTGTGTGTGCTTTATCTGGAATCATTTTCTCTTTTGTCTTTATTCCATTTCTGATGTTTACCCTCCATGCAACACGTTCAGCGGCGACTTGCTCCCAATGTGCATTATCTATGCCTGTATCAATCATGTCCCGCTTACACACATCTTTGTATCGTAGTAGAGGCCGACCCTGAGATCTCCTACCCGTCTGTAATTCACCAAAAAAGATGTCCTTTGGTATTCTACCATCATCCATCCTCCTAACATGTCCTATCCATCTAAGTCTACGAAGACTGAGCATGGAATACACCGTCACACAACCTGATCTTTCCAATACTTCAGTATTTGTGATTTTGTCTTGCCACTTAATACCAAGTATTCTTCGCAGACACCGCATATGAAAGCTGTTTAAACGTTTCTCTTGGCGTGAGTAAGTTGTCCAGGTTTCACTGCCATAAAAAAGAGTACTAAGGACACAGGCTTGGTAGACGAGGACTTTTGCTTTGGCAGTAAGCTTCCTGTTCTCCCAGACTCTTTTTGCTAACGTGTTCATTGTTGTTGCTGCCTTGCCAATCCTGATGTTGATTTCCTGATCTAGGGATAATTTGCTATTTACCTCTGATCCTAGATATGTAAAATGGTCTACTATCTCCAGTTCGGCGTCGTCAATAATGATTGATGGTACACCATGTGCACCTTGTGACATAATCTGTGTCTTCTTTTTGTTAATTGTTAAACCAAATTCAGAACAAGCATTGGAGAATGCAGATAGTAGATGTTGTAATTCTTCCTCAGAGTGGGTCGTAATCGCAGCATCATCCGCAAAAAGCAACTCTCTGATTAGTACCCTCCTAATTTTGGTCTTGGCCTTCAATCTCTGAGCATTATAGAGGCCACCATCTGAGCGTGAGTGAATGTATATACCGTCATCCTGATCACGAAAGGCATATTTCAGTAGAAGTGAAACGTATATCCCAAAGAGGGTGGGGGATAGTACACAATCTTGCTTAACTCCACTCTTGATTTCAAACTCTTCTGAAGTTGAGCCATCAACCTTGATTATACCCTTCATGCCTGTGTGGAACGATTCCACAATGGACAGAAGAGTTGGTGGGCATCCAATCTTCTTTAGTGCTTTGAACAGACCCTCACGACTGACCAAATCAAATGCCTTTGTGAAGTCGATGAAGGCAATAAACTGGCTGATTTTGTTCCCGGCATTTTCTTGCATCTGTCGCAATGAGAATATCATATCAATAATAGACCGGTTCTGACGGAAGCCGCACTGTGATTCGGGGTAGACTTGATCTCTCAGGACTTGAAGTCTGCGCAGGACAATTCTGGCAAATACTTTCCCAACAATACACAGAAGTGAGATACCCCTATAGTTGTTACAGTCACCCCGATCGCCCTTGTTCTTGTACAGCGTTATGATGTTTGAATCTTTGAAATCCCGTGGGACTTGTCCTTCTCGCCAGTATAGCTCTATTAGCTGGTGGATCTGTAGAGCGAGTGTGTCTTGCCCACTCCTGATTACCTCTATTGGAATCCCATCCTTACCTGGAGCCTTGCCAGATGCAAGCTCATTTATAGCACACTTAATTTCTCTTATAGTGGGAAGTGTGTCCAGGTGGTCAAGAGTTGGCAGGACCTCTATGGCGTTGAGGGCATCATCCGCTAGCTTGGTTTCACTTGAGTAAAGCTCTAAATAGTGCTCGACCCATCTATCCATCTGCTGTTTCTTATCAGTGACGATTTTTCCAGTCAAGGTTTTCAGCGGTGCACTTCTTTTGATCATTGGACCACAGGCTTTCTTTATCCCTTCATACATGCTTCTGATGTTTCCCTTATCACTTGCGATTTGAATGGACTCACATAACTTGATCCAATAGTCATTTGCACACTGCCTGGCAGCCTTTTGCACATCCTTCCTAGCTTGCTTCAGCTCACTCAGAATGTTACGCGTTGGTCTTTCCTTGTTTCTTAAGAGAGCTTATCTTCTTTTTATCAATCAAGGGCTGCAGTATCTGGCTGTTTGCTGCAAACCAGTCCTGCCTCTTATGATCCACAGTGCCGTAAACCCCTACCGCTGTTTTATAAATAGTTTCCTTAAAGGGTTAAGTTTACTCCATTTATCATTTACTATACAATTTTCTGATGTGTTATTGAAAGCGTCTTCAAGTTGCTGTTGAAATTCAAAGCACTTTCCAGGATCGTGAGTGTTAATAATATTAATCCTGGGGCTAGACTTGTGTTTAGCTGTGTAGATTCTCTTTGGTCTCAGTCTAACCCTTGCAACAACCAAAGAATGATCTGTATCACAGTCAGCACTGTGGTAACTTCGAGTTAATGATGTATGGTTCAGATGTTGTCTCCGTGTGATAATGAAGTCCAGCTGATGCCAACGGCCGGATCTTGGATGTTTCCATGTGACCTTATGCAGCTCTTTTGTTTTAAAAAAGGAGTTTGTAATACATAGGTCATTTCTAGTGCAATGCTCCAGCAGCCTTTGCCCATTATCATTCATGCGACCGATGTTTTTTCCAAGGCACACTGGCCATGAACTCGAGTCCTTGCCCACATGAGCATTGAAATCACCGAGCATATAAATGCACTCAGATTTTGGAACTGTCTTGATCACAGAGTCTAGCTGCTCATAGAACGTATCCTTCACATCATCAGAGGAAGCGAGTGTCGGTGCATATGCAGTGAGAATGGTGGCAAATCCACAAGAGGTTGCCAAGCGCAATGATAATAATCTTTCATTACCTCCAGCTGGGATATCAATCATTCCCAGTAGCGAATTCTTCACTGCAAAGCCCACACCATGTTGCCTTTTTCTCCCTGCCCTCTTCCCTTCCAAAAAAAAAAGGTGTAATTGTTTTCCCTGAGTGACCCTTCCTCAGCGAGGCGAGTCTCCTGCAGACCAGCAATATCAATGTTCGATTGAGTTCAGCATCAATCACAGCCCTTTTTCTCACATCGTCAATATTTGTTAAGTCAGTGGAAAATCCTGAACACATGGTTCTCACGTTCCAGGTTGCAAGCCATAGCTTGAGGTTTCTATTATTCCTATTATTAGTACCTGGTGCATTGGTTTTACAGCCTGCGATTAAGATTTTGTCCTAGCCCCAAGCACCCATTGAAGCAAGCAGGCTGTGGCGGATCAGCACCCAATTGGCCGGGGGCTGCCCAGCTTGAGGCGGGCGGTAGCTGATCAGTGACACCTGTAGGTGTCTCCCACCGTCAGAGGCAACGCGTGGTGCCCCATTTCTACGCCAACTGACAAGGACTTATAACCCGTAACAGTTGCCTCTCGCTTTGATTCAGAGGCCGGTTAAGACCAGGGATGGAGTTATTGCCTCTCCATAGCACAAAGCCTGGGCTAAAATAAAGAAACCATGTGTTGCCCATGCAGCATGATTCCTCTCTCGGCCTGCCTAGTTCACTCCAGAGGAAAGTTAACACCTATACATCTGGAACAAGACAGGATAAGGCTTGTACCCTCCCAATTGCGCTCTTCCGCCCGAAGCCGTTGGCACAATGTGGGGTGTCGGGTTTGGTAAGCGCCGTCCAACATTCGGCGCTGACAGAAAGCAGGTAATACCATCTACTGTCATACGGTAGCTCAGTCATATCTGACTAAGACCTGACTCAATTTTTGTTATACTACATGGTCATACAGTTATCATCTCCTTTATGTTTGTTGTTATACTACATGGTCATACAGTTATCTCCTTTATGTTTGTTGTTACACTACATGGTCATAGAGTTATCTCCTTTATGTTTGTTGTTATACTACATGGTCATAGAGTTATCTCCTTTATGTTTGTTGTTATACTACATGGTCATACAGTCATCTCCTTTATGTTTATTGTTATACTACATGGTCATAGAGTTATCTCCTTTATGTTTGTTGTTATACTACATGGTCATAGAGTTATCTCCTTTATGTTTGTTGTTATACTACATGATCATACAGTTATCTCCTTTATGTTTGTTGTTATACTACATGGTCATAGAGTTATCTCCTTTATGTTTGTTGTTATACTACATGGTCATAGAGTTATCTCCTTTATGTTTGTTGTTATACTACATGATCATACAGTTATCATCTCCTTTATGTTTGTTGTTATACTACATGGTCATAGAGTTATCTCCTTTATGTTTGTTGTTATACTACATGGTCATAGAGTTATCTCCTTTATGTTTTATGTTATACTACATGGTCATAGAGTTATCTCCTTTATGTTTGTTGTTATACTACATGGTCATACAGTTATCATCTCCTTTATGTTTGTTGTTATACTACATGTACATGGTCATACAGTTATCATCTCCTTTATGTTTGTTGTTATACTACATGGTCATACAGTTATCTCCTTTATGTTTGTTGTTATACTACATGGTCATAGAGTTATCTCCTTTATGTTTGTTGTTATACTACATGATCATACAGTTATCATCTCCTTTATGTTTGTTGTTATACTACATGATCATACAGTTATCTCCTTTATGTTTGTTGTTATACTACATGGTCATAGAGGTATCTCCTTTATGTTTGTTGTTACACTACATGGTCATAGAGTTATCTCCTTTATGTTTGTTGTTATACTACATGGTCATAGAGTTATCTCCTTTATGTTTGTTGTTATACTACATGGTCATACAGTCATCTCCTTTATGTTTATTGTTATACTACATGGTCATAGAGTTATCTCCTTTATGTTTGTTGTTATACTACATGGTCATAGAGTTATCTCCTTTATGTTTGTTGTTATACTACATGATCATACAGTTATCTCCTTTATGTTTGTTGTTATACTACATGGTCATAGAGTTATCTCCTTTATGTTTGTTGTTATACTACATGGTCATAGAGTTATCTCCTTTATGTTTGTTGTTATACTACATGATCATACAGTTATCATCTCCTTTATGTTTGTTGTTATACTACATGGTCATAGAGTTATCTCCTTTATGTTTGTTGTTATACTACATGGTCATAGAGTTATCTCCTTTATGTTTGTTGTTATACTACATGGTCATAGAGTTATCTCCTTTATGTTTGTTGTTATACTACATGGTCATACAGTTATCATCTCCTTTATGTTTGTTGTTATACTACATGTACATGGTCATACAGTTATCATCTCCTTTATGTTTGTTGTTATACTACATGGTCATACAGTTATCTCCTTTATGTTTGTTGTTATACTACATGGTCATAGAGTTATCTCCTTTATGTTTGTTGTTATACTACATGATCATACAGTTATCATCTCCTTTATGTTTGTTGTTATACTACATGATCATACAGTTATCTCCTTTATGTTTGTTGTTATACTACATGGTCATACAGTTATCATCTCCTTTATTTTTATTGTTATACTACATGGTCATAGAGTTATCTCCTTTATGTTTATTGTTATACTACATGGTCATAGAGTTATCTCCTTTATGTTTGTTGGTATACTACATGGTCATAGAGTTATCTCCTTTATATTTGTCGTTATACTACATGGTCATAGAGTTATCTCCTTTATGTTTGTTGTTATACTACATGGTCATAGAGTTATCTCCTTTATGTTTGTTGTTATACTACATGGTCATACAGTTATCATCTCCTTTATGTTTATTGTTATACTACATGGTCATAGAGTTATCTCCTTTATGTTTGTTGGTATACTACATGGTCATAGAGTTATCTCCTTTATGTTTGTTGTTATACTACATGATCATAGAGTTATCTCCTTTATGTTTGTTGTTATACTACATGGTCATACAGTTTTCATCTCCTTTATGTTTGTTGTTATACTACATGGTCATAGAGTTATCTCCTTTATGTTTGTTGTTATACTACATGGTCATACAGTTATCATCTCCTTTATGTTTGTTGGTATACTACATGGTCATAGAGTTATCTCCTTTATGTTTGTTGTTATACTACATGGTCATAGAGTTATCTCCTTTATGTTTGTTGTTATACTACATGGTCATACAGTTATCATCTCCTTTATGTTTGTTGTTATACTACATGGTCATACAGTTATCTCCTTTATGTTTGTTGTTATACTACATGGTCATAGAGTTATCTCCTTTATGTTTGTTGTTATACTACATGGTCATAGAGTTATCTCCTTTATGTTTGTTGTTACACTACATGGTCATAGAGTTATCTCCTTTATGTTTGTTGGTATACTACATGGTCATAGAGTTATCTCCTTTATGTTTGTTGGTATACTACATGGTCATAGAGTTATCTCCTTTATGTTTGTTGTTATACTACATGGTCATACAGTTATCATCTCCTTTATGTTTGTTGTTATACTACATGGTCATACAGTTATCTCCTTTATGTTTGTTGTTATACTACATGGTCATACAGTTATGTCCTTTATGTTTGTTGTTATACTACATGGTCATAGAGTTATCTCCTTTATGTTTGTTGTTATACTACATGGTCATAGAGTTATCTCCTTTATGTTTGTTGTTATACTACATGGTCATAGAGTTATCTCCTTTATGTTTGTTGTTATACTACATGATCATACAGTTATCATCTCCTTTATGTTTGTTGTTATACTACCTGATCATTCAGTTATCTCCCTTGTGTTTGTTATACTACGTGGTCATAGAGTCATCTCCTTTATGTTTGTTGTTATACTACATGGTCATACAGTTATCTCCTTTATGTTTGTTGTTATACTACATGATCATACAGTTATCTCCCTTATGTTTGTTGTTATATTACATGGTCATAGAGTCATCTCCTTTATGTTTGTTGTTATACTACATGATCATACAGTTATCTCCTTTATGTTTGTTATACTGCACGACTATAGAGTTATGACCGCCCACGCTTACCGGCATGGCACATGATGGATGGATGGATAGAGTTATCTCCTTTATGTTTGTTGTTATACTACATGGTCATAGAGTAATCTCCTTTATGTTTGTTGTTATATTACATGGTCATAGAGTCATCTCCTTTATGTTTGTTGTTATACTACATGATCATACAGTTATCTCCTTTATGTTTGTTATACTGCACGACTATAGAGTTATCTCCTTTATGTTTGTTGTTATACTACATGATCATAGAGTAATCTCCTTTAAGTTTGTTGTTATACTACATGATCATACAGTTATCATCTCCTTTATGTTTGTTATACTACATGATCATAGAATTATCTCTTTTATGTTTCTTGTTATACTAGATGGTCATTCAGTTATCTCCCTTATGTTTGTTATACTACATGGTCATAGAGTTATCTCCTTTATGTTTGTTGTTATACTACATGATCATAGAGTCATCTCCTTTATGTTTGTTGTTATACTGCATGACAATAGATAGCGATATCATTTAGTCCATAACCGAAAATCGGAAACTGCGCCTGCGAAGGATTCATTGTGTCTCAAAAAATGGCTATGTAAAGACCATACATGCTTCTGACATAATTCATTCATTCAAATATCTTGTGACAATAAAGAACGCCATCTTAGTTTCTGCAGAATAGGTCCGTCTAATATTCTGTGGTTGAAATTATCGTGACTTTGACATAAATTTAATTATTTGGTTTACAGTAAGTAATATATTGTTTCTGGCGCTGTTTATAGAAAGTCATTAATTGTAGATGGATTTTCGATTTCTGCATCCATTTTTGCATATATTTGGAAAGTTTTATCGCTGAACTTGTTCGAATTGTGGTTGGAAAAAAAATTTCTGCGAAGATGTTGTTTAGCTTTTGTGAATGAGAAACCCAAAATGGCAGCTGCGCATATCGTTTGAATTGGCATGTACACTTGTTAACACTCAAAACGTGCAAATTGAACTACTAAAGTTAAAGAGAATAAAAGTTTAAAGATTATTAATAATTTATTTGTATACTTTTACTATTGCCGCTACTCTTCAATCTGGCTCTAGAGAAAGTTGTAAGGAAGATAAAAGGAGAAATGTGATATTGGAGGAACATCCAAGCTGCTTGGTTATGCAGATGATATAGATATTATAGGGGAAAATGAACAAAAGACATTGGAAATATTGACTCACTTAAAGGAAAAAGCCCAACAGATGGGGCTGGTTATCAACCAAGATAAGACAGAATATATGGTAATTTCAAGAGAAGGAATGTCTAAAAACTCTGGCCACATACAAGTAGATAATATGACCATTAAAAGAACGGAAACATACAAATACCTGGGTACAATCTTCAACTGCTCCAACATCATAAGGGAAGAAATACAAACTAGAATCAATTCTGGAAATAAGATATACTATGCACTACAACATCTACTAAAATCAAATGCGCTATCTCGTAACACCAAAATCATAATATACAAAACACTGATCAGACCAGTTGTGCTGTATGGCTCTGAAACCTGGAGTAAAACGAAAGGAGACGAAGCCTTGTTACAAACCTTTGAGAACAAAATTTTAAGACACATCTTTGGACCCATTGGGGATACACAGGGTGGAGAGTGGAAAGGAGGAGGTGACAATGACATTTATGATCTGTTTGGGTCCCCGCTGATCACTGGTATCATGAAGGCTGATAGACTACGGTGGCTGGGGCATATGGAGGGAATGGAAGACGGTAGGGAAACAGGGCTCGCTTACACTCAGGAGGTGAATGTCCGTGGACCCCGAGGTGGACCAGGAGGACGGTTGAGAGATAATATATATACAGACCTACGGGCGCTTGGAATCAACGACTGGCAAGAGAAGGTCAACCAGAAAGACGAATGGAGACGGATTGTATCTGCAGCAAAGAACCTCAATGGGTCGGAACGCTGAAGAAGAAGAAGAAGAAGAATACTTTTACTGTTTTCTTATCATTTAACATGACGGAACATATTTTTGAAATCAGTTTTCATATCTATGACCCTTGAATTTTGTCTAAGACACGTGAATTTTGGACACACAGGAGAGTTGCACGGAATGAGTTTCTTGAAAAAATTGTTTTTTGAAGATCTCGACACTCAAATGTCACCACAGGAGGGATGAGATCAACCCCTATAGTAGCAATGGAGAAAATGGGGAGGATCCAAGCACTGAGAGAGCGCAGAGATACAAAAACACTAATACAAGCAGAAAAGTTCCTCAGCTTGCCAGGGCACCCTATGAAGAACCGATTTGAAAACTTAGCTATGGGGCGGTTGAAAAGATGTAGTTTTATCCACCAGGCGAAACGACTCTGCAGAGAAACCACCGATTAGCCCACAGTTGGTATCCCCCTGACAACTATTCCAGAGCGAACTCCATGGAAAGATGCACATAGACTATCACTACAAATCCAGACTAAAGTGCGAGGGATATTTGACAAGAAAGAACAGAACAGTGTACAGCGCAGAACAGCCACTCTCAGCTTCCTTGATGACGAATACCCACAGGACCTCTGGATCCAAGTCTACACAGATGGGTCAGCACAAAATGCTGTTCGAAATGGAGGAGTGGGAGTGTACATAGAATACCCAAATAATACTAGGGACACGGCCAGAGTTCCAACAGGAAAGTACTGCCATAACTATGATGCTGAAATTGAGGCAATCAAGATAGCAACAGAGAAATTACTAAATACCAACCATGGTACACAACCTGTGGTGCTAGTGGCAGATGCAAAATCAGTACTCGAGGCGCTCCCGTCTGGGAAATTGCCAGTACTAAGGATACTACTTTCTGAACTTAGCAGTCAGCACAAGCTCACCATGCAGTGGATACCATCCCACTGAGGAGTACCCGGAAATGACAGAGCTGATCAATTGGCTAAGGAAGGAGCAAAAGAAGAACAGCCTGATGTACCAGTTACATACCACCAAAAGAAAAGAATGATCAAATCGGTCAGAAAATCACCAAAACCTGCTCAAGATGACTACCACATTATGGACAGAACAGAACAGGTCATTCTTCTGCGCCTCAGAACAGGACACAATAGATTACGCAACCACATGTATACAAAATTCAAGATTGGTGACTCAGCCATGTGCACATGTGGTTTGGCATCGCAGACAGCAGAGCGCATACTTCAAGACTGCCCAAACTACAACATATCCAAGCATACCTTCTGGCCTAGAGAGATGACAATGAAAGATAAACTCTATGGACCGCTGAGTGAACTAAAAAAGACTGTTAGATTCACACAAGAGACAACATTGCAGTTATAGACATATTTCAAGCGAACGAAAGAAGAAGAAGAAGAAGAAGAAGAAGAAGAAGAAGAAGAAGAAGAAGAAAAAGAAGAAGAAGAAGAAATTTGAATATCTCCACTTAGAATTGACATACAGACATCGTTGAGGTATCATTAGATTTGGTTTTTCAACGCCTATCTATATGTGGTGGTCTCATTAGTAAATAGCCAATTTGAAAATCATGATCAAACCTGCTACAGTAGAGTTATCTCCTTTGTTTGTTGTTACACTGCATGACTATAGAGTTATCTTTATGTTTGTTGTTATACTACATGATTATAGAGTCATCCCCTTTATGTTTGTTGTTATACTGCATGGTCACAGAGTCATCTCCATTATGTTTGTTGTTATACTGCATGAGTATAGAGTTATCTCCATTATGTTTGTTATACTGCATGATCATAGAGTTATCACCTTTGTTTGTTGTTATACCGTATGACTTTAGAGTTGTCTATTTATATGGAAAGATGAAGTGGCTTAGAGGTATTGCGTCTGCATAAAACATAAGAACTACTAGCTCGAGTTCAGTTGTGGACTTGTATTGTTGTTTTAACAAAATAAGTTGCCCAACGATGACTTCCAAAACCAAGATTTGTGGATTGGTTGTCTGGTCTTCTTAAATTTGACATCATCATCGGGCTATTTCCACACATGCTCTGTCCACTTCTTCAGTAGCCAATGAAGAGTTCAATATGGATTGGTTGTCTAGTCTTCTCAAATATGACATCATCATTGCACTCGCAACATTCCCAGTTTATTTCTTCTCATAACGTGCCCAAAAAAATCTTAACTATCTACGTCTGTTTTCTCTAACCAGTTTACAGTTTTAATGTGTTTCTCGTAGTGACTTGCTCGTTGGTTTGTTTTGTCTGTCCATGGTATTCTTTGCATTTTCTTTAGAAACCACATTTCCTCTGCGGTTATGTGGAATATATCAGTTTATGTTTTATGTACACCGCATCATTAAAAATCTTCCAAAAGAAAACAGAACATCTTACATCTTGCTCATCAATTTTGCATATGCTGCAGTACTGGTATGGGACTTACATACAGCCATTGTTACTTTAAACACGTCGTTGCTGGCTTAAAGTCTATGCCGAGATAGTATTTATTTTCAACTGCAGAAATACTGTCAGCAGATTCTTCTTCTTCGCTGCTCTTTTGCAGGGACTGCATCACACCTAGGTGTACAACTCTTCGTCTTCTTCTGCGTTCGCCCGAAATGTTGTTTTAGACATAATTGCATTGTGCCTATTTACAGCAGAGCTGCGATATGTACACCTTTCAGCCGACACATGGGATAACTAACTTCAGGCACTTGTTGACCGGGTTACCTCCCCGATGGTTTACAACCGCTGATTCTGTGTCCGGCTGTGGCCTGCGTTTGTGGAAGGTTTGTGCTCTGTAGACAGATTTCATTCAAGGGTCAGCGTTTGTGGAAAGTTTGTGCTCTGTAGACAGATTCCATTCAAGGGTCAATGTTTGTGGAAGGTTTGTGCTCTGTAGACAGACTCCATTGAAGGGTCAGTGTTTGTTAAAGGTTTGTGCTATGTAGACAGACTCCATTCAAGATAGTGGGCTCTATGTACTCATGGGTTGGTTTTCTTTCCTCACAAATTTGCCATGGCAGTCAACTTACCGACTACTGTTAATGATTGCTTGTTGCTGTCATTCGAATTTAACATCTACATGAGATTTGCTGTTAGTGCTATATTGTAATGTTTACTTGGCTTGCCTTTATTTTGTCTTGTTACAGACACAAAGAATGAATATTGATCCTTTAGTATCATTATTGGTGCTATACTGTAATGTCTTTGTTTGGTCTTGTTACATACACAAAGAATGAATATTGATCCTTTAGTATCATTAATTCATTATTGGTGCTATATTGTAATGATTACTTGATTTGCCTTTGTTTTGTCTTGTTACAGACACAAAGAATGAATATTGATCCTTTAGTATCATTATTGGTGCTATATTGTAATGATTACTTGATTTGCCTATGTTTTGTCTTGTTACATACACAAAGAATGAATATTGATCCTTTAGTATCATTATTGGTGCTATATTGTAATGATTACTTGATTTGCCTTTGTTTTGTCTTGTTACAGACACAAAGAATGAATATTGATCCTTTAGTATCATTATTGCCGGTCTCTCTGGCTGTGGGGTTACAACACTTTCTCTCTGTAATCCCGTTTATCACGCAGTCTCGTAGCGGAGCGAGAGCTGAGGCGGTTTGACCCCCGCTCGTGACTTGCGGGATACTGAGCCGGCCGCTCAGAAAGCAATGGCAAACTACTGAGCGTAATCTTGCCAAGAGATCAACATACAGCTGAAAGATGCTGGTGTTGACAGCGATGTCCTGTAAAGGATATGCTAAAAAAAAAAAGTATCATTATTGGTGCTATATTATAATTTTTACTTGACTTGCCTTTATTTGGTCTTGTTACAGGCACAAAGAATGAATATTGCTCCTTTAGTATCATTATAACTCAGTATCACATATCGATATCATATCAGCGGTGTCTGCGAAGAATTCTTGGTATTAAGTGGCAAGACAAAATCATGAATACTGAACTATTGGAAAGATCAGGTTGTGTGACGGTTTATTCTATGCTCAGTCTTCGTAGACTTAGATGGATAGGGCATCTTAGTAGGATGGATGATGGTAGAATACCAAAGGACATCTTTTTTTGTGTGAATTACAGATGGGTAAGAGATCTCAGGGTCGGCCTCTACTGCGATACAAAGATGTGTGTAAGCGGGACATGATTGATACAGGCATTGATAATGCACATTGGGAGCAAGTCGCAGCTGAGTGTGTTGCATGGAGGGCAAACATCAGAAATGGAATAAAGACAAAGGAGAAAATTATTGCAGATAAGTCACACACCGAGCGTGTGAACGAACGAACAGACTTTATTTTCAAAGGGTAACAAATTGGGCACGCAGGCCCGTCTTACATTCGGCCCTTCCAATCACTCATCTTTCTTTCATCACATTACATGTGAGACGTAAGATGGTGCATGATGGTGGAAATGACCACGTGTTCACATGCACCCACTGTGGACGAACATTTACAGCGCGAATTGGCCTTATCAGTCACATTCGCTGCCACCATGGGTAATAGTTATTATGCCTTTTTGAAGCACAAACTATCGTCTGTCAAGACGGCAAGGTGCCAATGACATGATTGAGTATCATTATTGGTGCTATATTGTAATGTTTATGTGACTTGCCTTTGTTTTGTCTTGTTACAGACACAAAGAAAACAGAATCTCGAAGGAGTAAATCATCAAGATCTAGAACACAGACTTGCTTAGTTTGTCAAAAGGTGTGTATTTTTCCACTTGAGTTTATTTAATCACTGGTTTGATTGATTGTCCATGACTAGGGTCCACATAGGGTCGACATAGTGTCGGTAATTTACGGCAGGCATTTAAATCTGTTCAAAATGTGGCTTTTAAAGTTGTGAGATCTGGTCAAGCTCTTCTTCTCGCTTGTTGTTTTTCTACAAAAGAAGTCTGGCTTCTGGCTTTTTAGATGTTGGTTGCTGTTATAGAGAACTCATCACCATCATGTGAATTACCATCTGGCTTAGACAATTCAGTTCTCTTCACAAATCTTGGTCCTTGGTTTTCCAGATCAATTCTGATGATGATATTCCTCCATACCACCATCTCAGTCCAACCAGCATCATGTCTCTTGCTCTACCTCTGCCTCTTGTGCTACTGACCTTTCCAGTCATCATGAGGTGTTTTTTCATTCTCTCTCTCTCCCCCCCCCCCCCCCCCCCCCAGCTTTGAACTCAAGCTTAGTCCATACAAGTGCTACTACTTCTGATGCACTGGACTGATTTTTGCATGTGGATTAGCTTTTCTTATTGCCAGCGTCCCTTGCCTTCAGGCGAACCAACTCTGACTTCTGAGGTACTTGTAATTTAGATTCCCAAGTCAAGGACAAGAAGCTCAACTGACCGGTGTAGGGATTGAACCAGCTGCCTCAGCCAGCATCAGCACACTGGAAGTTTAAGAGCAAGCACTCTTATCTATCTAGCCATGCTGACCTCATGTTTTCTAGTGCTTCTCTTCTCATTATATGACACCCCCCCCCCCCCCCCCCCCAAAAAAAAAAAAAAAAAATAATTTCTTAATTAGGGCACTGTTTTTATCTGTTTCTTGAAGGAGTGCCTCATTTGTCTTTCTGTCCATCCATGGTATTCTTTGCCTTTTCCCAAGAAACCACATTTCTGTTTCCATTAGATATTTCTGGGGCTTCTCTTTATGGTCCATGTGTCACATACATACCACAATATAGACAATAGCACATTAACACTCTTTTTATCATTGCAGATGGCAGCATATTCAGTTGGTGAATATGTTTTCCATTTGGCAAAAGCTTTTTTTGCCATGGCAATTCTTGATCTAATCTCTAGAGGGCATTTTCTATAAGACGTTATTACTGCTTCTAGATAGTTGTACTGATTCACTTGTTCAAGAGTTTTCCTATTTATTTGGATGTTACATTGTTGTATATCTGTCTTTTTGGAGATGAGCATAATATCTGTTTTGCCACAATTTAATTTTGATCCTATTTGCTCACTGTGTACAGTAATAGTATCCACTGAATCGCCATGTTTATTAAAATCATGATTCGAACAGATGAAAGTTAAATAAAACTGTGTTGGTCATTGAGGCCGTGAGGAGAAAGTGAACCCAACTGGAAAATGAGACGGTTGTCCAATTCTAGCTTATAGAATGAACTAGTCAGATGTCAAGTCATGGGAAGAATTAATCAGATTCCAACTAATGGGGTGAACTAGTCACATTAATGTTTATAGAAAAGACTCATCGAGACCCAACGCAAATGCTGTAAATAATTAACCCAAATTTTGTAACAAAAAACAAATTATAGGTCTGTGTTGTGATAGTGCCTCACAATTTGTAGGCCTGAGAGCAAGGAGGAATAGGTGGCCATTCTGTCCCTCACTTTGACAAGTGATGAGTCCAGGCATCAAATCTGCGCATGACCATGTTCATGACATTACCACTGCAGTTCGCGATCACCTTCACTAGAGCGTCCAGAATATTTGAAATGACACCAATAGCATAACAAGACAGTCCCTGTTATGGTAACTACAGGGGAAAAGACATGGACAAATAAACACATTATTCTCAAAAATAACATCTCCACTGCCTCATGCTCCACGGGATTAATGGAGTTAAAGAAACATTCACCTGTGACAGAAATAATTATTTATGTAATAAATGAATTAAGTAAACATTATATTTTGATTTTACATCAGGTTTATACATTCTTTTAATGTCTTACATCCTTATATTTTCAGATCTGCAAATGCAAGTACAACATCGTACGAAATGGGGATGTCAAACATCTATGCGATGATCCCTGTTTCAAACAGTTCAAACAAACTCCTAGCATATTCCTGAAAGGCCCTGACAACTCAAAACCGTCCAAAAAATCATCTAAGTCTTCTGAATCTACCCCACCGGTACAAGTTAAGGACACCGCAGTTATTGATCAACACGAAATGGAGTCCCGACAAAATGTTACCTACAAAACATGCGCCGTTTGCCAGCTGTTAAATTTAAATGCATCGCAGCCATTTTGCAACTGGAAAGGCCTGGACTTTTGCGGAGAGTCGTGCCTAGGAAAATTTCAAGCTAATCTCAACTCTGTGTGTTCTTTCTGCCATACCGTCATCCCTGAAGCTATGAGGTCTGGATGTTGCGTGAAAATTGGAGCTGACATGCACCTGTTCTGTAAGCAGAGATGCTGTAACGAATTTAAGAAAAAATTAAGACTGTGCTCCTTTTGTCAAAAAGATGTTGCGGGAATTCTCGGGGCTTTCTCAGCAATGGTAGGAAAAGCAGGAAAAGTTAAAGAATTTTGTTCACAGGCATGCATGAGGAAACTTGAAGCCAGGATGAAAGAATTTGACCTGATTCTTGTGGAGAAGGGAAGCTCCATTTCCTGTTTCACCTGTAGAAAATATAAACCTTTGAAGTACAATGTCTGGCTCAAAGGAAAGTTACACACACTGTGCAGCAATGCGTGCTTGTCTGTTTTTAAGCATACAAATAACATCAGCACAGATGCATGTGACAGTTGTGGTGCTGTTTGCTCCTCGGAGGAGACCCAGACTCATTTTGTGCAGTATGCAGGGCAGCTGAAACAGTTCTGTAGTGATGTGTGTGTCAGTAATTTCAGCAAAGCTAACAGCCGGATGGTGTCATGCGATTGGTGTGTCGCCAAGAAGATGAACTTTGACATGATAGAGAGACAGGGTGCAGAAAACAAGTTCATGATGTTCTGCTCTCTTAACTGCCTGGCACTTTGTCATGTTAAGATACCAACTAAGACAGGTCAGCCTGTTGCTTGTGATCACTGCAGAAAGGTAATCTTTTGTTTTTTTTTGTAAATAAGAAATCCGGTCTCTGTGGCCAAAGCCTTGTGAACACGGTCTGTGAGCCGCGTACCAGGCGTTCGAAACTCAGCCGCGACCAATATGTGCAGGAGACCATGTCGCGTTGTGTTATAACGTGCTGGTATGGGAGCCGGTCGTTCAGAAAGCAATGGCAAACTACTGAACGTAAAAACTTGCCTAGTACATCAACAGCAGCTGAAAAATGCTGGTGTTGACTGCAACGTCTTGCAAGGGATATGCAACATAAAAAAAAAAAAAAGGAATGGAACTACTGTAGCTTAGTGTAGCCTACTCATCTGTCAGGTCATTGTTAGGTTCAAATTCCCTGCAGAGTTTATTGTTCTCATTACCACATGTTCCCCTGGACACTGAATTAGTTAAGTTAGTTGTGTATCCTTTACAGGACATCACAGCCAACCTCAGCATTTATTGGCTGTTTGTAATTTCTTGGCAAGTTTACTTTCAGTAGTTTTCCGCCGCTTTCTGAACAACCGACGCTCATACAATTTTATGAAAACCAGCACAAGGCGGTCCGCTGACAAATCTCCCGCAGCTGTGTTTCGAACCCGGTATGCAGGATTAGAATTGTGCCCAGAACCCCTTCACCACAGGGCTGGCACATTGGATTAGAGACAATGAGATTCCTCAGTCCCGTGAAGGATACATCACCAACTGATGCCCACTCCCAGCCAGTCTGTATGTGCTGTGCTAAACCATAACCTGGTGACGCCTTTCCGCAGATGCCAAGATACAGTGCCGATCTTGCACACCTCACTGGTTTTTGAGCTTGGAGAAAGATGGTACTTTTAAAACCAGATCGCCCGGGAAGGTTAACCCGGTTAACAAATGCCCGCAGAAGTCGGATGTGTCGGCCTAATGGCGCAAGAATGCAGCTCTGCTGTAAACAGGCACAGCGTAATCACGTCCAAAAAAAACAAACTCCGGATGAACGCAGAAGAAGAAGACTGAAGAAGAAGAAGAAACCAGATCGGGAGAAAAGCATTTGCATCAGCTTCACTCCAGTACATGCGAGCCCTTTTCAGGGCTTTGTTAATTAGTTAGTTAGTTAGTCAACATATCGTCCTCATTGCACATTGAACCATTCAGTTCATAAGTGCTCGGATCCCCTCCTCAGTAAATCCTGCAGTGTGTAGTGGCTAACGACACCAGTTCTACTTTGGTTTATTAATCTTCTTTGGCTTCCTGTATAGAGCTTTTGTCTGGCCACATCTATTTTCAGGACTTAGAAGACCCGAGTGTCAGTGCATCAGAAGTAAGAGTCAGAACTCAAGTCTTGCAAAAAGTTTACATCCTGGTCTTCCTTGAGCTCTGTAACCAGCTTTTCCAAGGTAACATAAACTCCACAGTCAGATCTTTGTCAGATATGACTGAGCTACTGTATGACAGTAGACGATGCTACCTGCTTTTTGTTAGCACTGAATGTTGGAAGGCACTCACCATACCCGACACCCCATATTGTAGTAACGGCTTCGGGCGGATGATCATAATTCATAGGGTAAAAACCAAGCATAATCCATATACACTATTTATAGTAGTGATGGACTGAATTTTGTGTGTGAATTAGCTTTCCCTATTATCAGTGTCCTTGTCACTTGGAATAAAATGTTGACTTCTTGTCTTTTACTTGGGGATGTAAATTACAAGTACCCCTGAAGTCGAGTGGGTTCCCTTGATGGAGAGGGACACTGGTAATGGGGAAAGTTAATCCACATACAAAAATTAGTCCAATGAGGACTACGTTCAAGTCCAAAGTGAAAGTGTTCTTGAGTCTGAGGAATTGAGGCCGCTTGGCTTGGGCTTGAACTCAAGCGTAGTCCATACACACTATTTATAGTAGTGATGGACTGAATTTTGCATTTAGGTTAGCTTTCCCTATTAACAGTGTCCCTCACCATCAGGCGAATTCACTCTGATTTCAGAGGTACTTGTAATTAATGTCCCCAAGTCAAGGATGACAGGTCAACATTTTAGTCCATCTGTCGGGTGTAGGGGTTGAACTGCTTACCTCGGCATCAGCACACCGGATGTTTAAAAACATGCGTTCTTATCCATTCGGCCATGCGGACCTACAAATCGAATAAAATATGTGCTACTTTACTCAGAGGCTCTGTTTTTATGTCTCATGATAGATGTCAGCATGGCTGAAAGGATAGGAGAGCTCACTCTTCAACATCCAAAGTAGCAGGTTCGGCCATGCGGACCTGCACTGCAAACTGTTTTAGTTAGGGTTTTCTTTTTTCCCCCTGACAGAACAAAATCCATTACCTTATCGAGGTCAAACTCAAGACTCCTGAAAGGGAATCCCGGCGTCCCAGCCACTCTGTCAGATGCTCTAGAAGAATAAGAAGGAAGTAAACTTGCAATCTGTAATTGTATTATAAAATCTGCAGGTTGAACCAGCACAATATCATTTAACAATGAGTGATGCATCCACAAGAAATTATTGTTCCTATTCCTGTGTCTTAACGGCAACAAATCGCACATCACCTGGAGCTGGGCCAGTATTTTCAGCAACTCCTGCCTCTCACAAACAGCCTCAACAACTGGTAACACAAACGCAGCAGGAGAAGATCCCTCCGTCTAGCAGCAAGCCAGTTCCAAGTCGTGGCCGAGCACCGATAAACACTCGTCAAGGTATGTTGGATTGATATACATGTTTCATCATCAGCATCATGTGTCATGCTGATAGGCGTGGGCGACCATGTTTCGCCACCTCACTCGATCACCAGTCGTGGATCAACCCAGTGTTCCTGTCTCGACCATGCCATGCGGTCAAGCCATCCAGGTATTTACTTCTCTACCTTGCCCTTGTTCTCTTCCCCTCGATCTTGCCAATTGTCACCAATTTCCCCAATTTATTTCTTCTCATAATGTGAACAGATGTTTTCATGTTCTTATATTGGGGTGGGTGGGTGGGGGGGGGGGGGGGGGGGGTCACCGTGGTGGGTTGGTGATGCTGCCTGCCTTGCACTCCAAAGGTTGGGGGTTTGTATCTGGGCTCCATCTCTGAGTCTACATGATGAAGTGGTTATGCTGCCTGCCCAGTTTTCCACAGATTGTGGGTTCGATTCTGGACTATGTCGTTCAGTTCACGAGTGCAACTTTCTTGCAAATTCCTGGGGGTTGTCGCGGGAGCTATGGAGTTTGCACTTTATGTGGTGATTTTGGCAAGCTGGAAAGAGACCGAATTATATGAGATTAAACCCAATGCAATGAAGTCAATCATCTTGCCTTTTAAACTTAGATTTCTCGTGGCTCCATCATTTATTTCATCAGTGCATTTTCTTGGAGACTCCTGGGGGTCGTCTTTGGAACTAAGGAGTACTAAGCAGCCATGTGCAGGACGTGACAATTCCTTGGGTGAGCCCAGTACCAGAGCGCTGTGTGTCTGCTCTGCAAGTATGGAAGCCTCCTTGGATGGCGGGGAATGCCCATGGTCTGCCCCTGCCTTCCCTTGAGGGCTGACCAGGATGTCTTTGGCTGTACTAAATGGGCCAGATGAACGCACAAGAAGAAGAAGTGTGCAATACTTTCAGGCTGCGTTGTGGAAAGAGACCGAGCCATATGGGCAAAAACCCAGTGCAATAAAGTCGATCCTCTCAACTTCATTAGTAGGTAATTCATCCAGTCATGACACTCCCATATCTACCTGGGTGTGTAACAGGTAAAAACGTACTGAAGTTCTGTCTCTTGTGATTCTGTATCTACGGGGACTGCTGCAGAGCTCTCCTTTCCCTCTCCAAGCTCAGTAGCCAGTGGGCCCTGGGAAGGTAACCAAGCCAAAAAATGCCTGAAGAAGTCTGATGAGTTGACCAAAATGTGCAAATATCACAGCTCTATTGTAAACAAGCCCAACGCAATTACGCCTAAAACAACATTCCGGATGAATGAAGAAGGAGAAGAAGAAGCCAGTGGGCTGTACCAAGCAGGTACAGGAACTTCACATCAGGAAAGAAGCTAATGGGAATGTAACCAGGCCGTGATTCAGCCCAGCAGTTAGGGCCTGGCTGGGATTAGGCTGGGCCTGGTAATGTTTCCTCCTTGGGTCTGGGATATTTCTTTGTCAACAGACTCCATCCTTGAGCTTAAGAGGGAGTCGGAAATGAGGATACATGCAAGAATCTGGCAGATGCTCAGTCTGTTTTATTTGAACTGTTGTGCAACTGTCTTTAACTCTTTATGTCTCGTCTTTCGATCATAATTAATTCTGGATGCCTGACATTTATCTTACAGGTGTATTAACCTGGCCTGTTAACTGACCTATATATATATATATATATATATATATATATATATATATATATATATATATATATATATAGAGAGAGAGAGAGAGAGAGAGAGAGAGAGAGAGAGACACGTGCGCACGAGGGAAGTCAATAAGTAAGTCTCAAATGATTGTAGAAAAATAACTAAATATATATGATAACTTGAAACCAGTTTATTTTTATACATACATTGTCCCTTTATTTCTCAACATAATTTTCACCAACATTGATGCACTTATCCCATAGTTCTATTAGTCCTCCCAAACCAGCTGCATAGAACTGCGTGCTCTGTTTTCTAAATCACGTTTTCACTTCACATTCAACTTCGGCGTCATTTGCGAAATGTCTCCCGCCAAGGTGGGTTTTCGGTGGACCAAAAAGATGGAAATCGCTAGGGGTTAAGTCGGGGCTGTAGGTGGATGTTCCAGAACTTTCCACCTTAGTTGGTTAATTTTCTCTTGAGTTAATCGAGCCTTATGTGGTCTGGCATTGTCATGAAGAAGCAACAATCCTCTAGTCAGCAGTCCGGGACGTTTTCTTCGAATTTCATCATGAAGCATCAATAGAACTTTACAACACCCTATTGCAGATCCTACAGTCTATCATTACTCGCCTGTCACCTCTAATCATCTCCACCCGCTGCACGGATGCTTCTGTTGCAATTTCAACAAAACGACCAGATCGGATTTCATCAATAATTTTAGAGCATCCTTGAGAAAATTTTTCTACCCAGCTATGCACCGCTTTACGGGACAAACATTTGTCAGCATAAACAGGAAGCATTTCCTTATGAATGTCCTTTGCAGGTAGTCATTTTTGCCCACAAAATATGCACAACAGCACGTTGCTCTTTAGTTGTACATGCTCCGTAAGTACAGTCCCCATTTTGTTTATGTGCTGCGCAGCACACCTAGCGCCACCCGACAAACAGGAATATAAAGTTCATTGTTGCTGTCACCTAATGACACCTGTAGAAAACACCAACTACATTTACCTGCCATCCCACAGAACTGTGTGACTTACTTATTGACTCGCCCGCATACATATATATATATATATATATATATATATATATATATATATACACACACACACACACACACACACATATATACACATATACATATGTATATATATATATATTGTTTAGCAACAGCGAGACAGCAGTCTCAGGCAGTTCCAGTCATATCTAACGTGGTTTCATTGGCATCACCTGGTGAGTGTTTATGTCAGTGTTTGAGTGTTTATGTCTTTATGTGAGTGCTTATATATATGTGAGTGTTTATATATGTGTTTATATCTGTATGTGAGTGTTTATAGATGTAAGTGTTTATGTGAGTGTTTGTATATAGGATTGTTTATATATGTGAGTGTTTATATATGTAAGTGTTTATGTCTTTATGTGAGTGTTTGTATATAGGATTGTTTATATATGTGAGTGTTTATATATGTAAGTGTTTATGTCTTTATGTGAGTGTTTATATATGTAAGTGTTTATGTGAGTGTTTATATCTTTATGTGAGTGTTTATAGATGTAAGTGTTTATGTGAGTGTTTGTATATAGGATTGTTTATATATGTGAGTGTTTATATATGTAAGTGTTTATGTCTTTATGTGAGTGTTTATATATGTGAGTGTTTGTATATAGGATTGTTTATATATGTGAGTGTTTATATATGTGAGTGTTTATGTCTTTATGTGAGTGTTTATATATGTAAGTGTTTATGTGAGTGCTTATATCTTTATGTGAGTGTTTATAGATGTAAGTGTTTATGTGAGTGTCTGTATATAGGATTGTTTATATATGTGAGTGTTTATGTTCGAGTGGTTCGAATCGCAAAAGTGACTTATGAGAGTATGGAGCCGGTCGCTCAGAAAGTCGTGGCGTGCTGATGAGCGTAATCTAGCCTAGGAATCAACATACAGCTGAAAGATGCTGGTGTTAACCGCAATATCCTGAAACAGGATGGAAACGCGAAATAAAAAAAAAAAAAATTATATGTAAGTGTTTATGTCTTTATGTGAGTGTTTATATATGTGAGTGTTTGTATATAGGATTGTTTATATATGTAAGTGTTTATGTCTTTATGTGAGTGTCTATGTATGTAATTGTTTGTCTTTGTGTGAGTGTTTATGTATGTGAGTGTTTATATATGTGAGTATTTATAAATGTGAATGTTTATATGTGTGCGTGTTTGTCTTCATGTGAGTGTTTATATATGTAAGTGCATATATATATAAATATATGAGTGCGTGTATATGTGAGTGTTTGTATATGTATTTGTATATGTGAGTGTTTATATATGTGTGTGTTTAGGTCTTTATGTGAGTGTTTATATATGTATCCAGTCCAAGTTGTCCTATCTTTTGCCATCTTTTTAGCTGTCATTTGACCAGGTGCACAGTGTCTCGTATTTTGAATCCTGATAGAGTAATTTATCTCATCTTGTTCCTCTTGTACTTTGCTGTGTCGAGCTGAAGCATAAACAGCGGGAGAGTACCCATTTATTTGCTTCATGTATCGAGATTCCCATGGACTCTATTATTCCCTCTGTCCATTATTTACATGGCCGGCCTCTTCTTCTAGTTCCATTTTGTCTGTACATCATTGCTTGTTGTGGTATACTGTCAGTTGATATCCTAATTATGTGGCCAAACCATTTCACTTGCTGTTTACTGATGAAATATAGCACTGCTATCACCCTCATTTTAATCCTGATGTCATCATTTCTGATTATCTCTCTTCTTGATACGTTGAGTATTCTTCTCAGGAGTCTTTTTTCCGTTATTGTAATGTTTCTGTTCTCTTTTCTGTCATTGTCCAAGTTTGGTATTGGTAGCAAGATTGTGTTGTAGAATGCTTTTTTTTTAGTATCTACTCATACGTGATTGTTCTTTAGTATTGGTGCCATTGATGGAGTCATTAAAATTATATTTGAGTATTGATTGATGATTGGGTAATTAAAATCATATTTGATTATTGAATATTGAATGATTGAGTAATTAAAATCATATTTGAGTATTGAATGATGAACGAGTATTTAAAATTATATTTGAGTATTGATTGATGGTGTAGTTAAAATCACATTTGAGTATTGAATGATGATTGAGTAATTAAAATCATATGTGAGTATTGAATGATGATTTAGTAATTAAAATCATATTTGAGGATTGAATGATGATTAGGTAATTAAAAATCATATTTGAGTATTGAATGATGGAGTAATTAAAGTGATATTTGAGTATTGAATGATGATTAAGTAATTAAAATCATATTTAAGGATTGAATGATAATTGAGTAATTAAAATCATATTTGAGTATTAAATGATGATTGAGTAATTAAAATCATATATGAGCATAGAATGATGATTGAGTAATTAAAATCATATTTGAGTATTGAATTATGATTGAGTAATTAAAATCATATTTGAGAATTGAACGATGAGTGAGTAATTAAAATCATATTTGAGTATTGAGTGATGATTGCGTAATTAAGATCATATTTGATATTGAATGATGATTAAGTAATTAAAATCATATTTGAGTATTGATTGATGATTGAGCAATTAAAATTATATTTTTGTATGACAATCATAAAGTTAATGCTCCTATAAATCCACACAGGTGAGCAGAATCACCAGAGACAACCACACTTGAGGTCCACACCAAACCCCCCACTGTCAGTCCCACCACAGCCAGCAACTCTGAAAGCAGCTCCCTCACACCCAGCTCCCACACAGCCAGCTCTTCCACCGTCACCAGCCTCCTCACAAATGCCCACTCCCAATGTGACTACACCAGCTGGCATAACAAGAGCATCGGTAATGTCTCTCCTTTAATGTTCTCTCAAAATGGTTCTTCATGTGTTTATTCCTCTTTGTTCAGTGACCTTGTAGTCAGCAATCATCATGTCTAGCGGAGGTTAGCATGGCTGATTGGATAAGAGTGCTCGTTAACATCCGGTGTGCTGATGCAGAGGTAGCGAGTTCAACCCCTACACCGATTAGTTGGACTAAAATGTTGACTTCTCAACCTTGACTCGGGGATGTAAATTACAAATACCTTTAAAGTCAGAGTGGGTTCTCCTGATGACGAGTGACACTGGTAACGGGGAAAGCTAATCCACAAGCAAAAATCAGTCCAGTACACTAGAAGTTGTAGCACGTGTATGGGTTATGCTTGAGTTCAAAGTTCAAAGCCAGCGAGCGCCCAAACAAAAACAGTCTTGCTATATCTTTTAGTAAGCTCATTCACATGCCCTTAGACATGGTGTTAGGTCCATATCCTTTTTAATTCCACGGACACTCAAAGGGTAGCAAGTTCAGTTGGTGAGAAGCCTCATCTGAGAATTTGTGGTCTCCGCCTAAGGCTTAGAAGATACTGGGGTTGATTTCAGCATAGAACTGTGCATTTTGCCAAGAACTATTGGTATCTAATGATATAACATGTTGTCATGATCTCTTGGGTAGTAGATCAGACAACTAGTTTTTTAAGATAAGGGTAAAATAGAGGAGGTCCTGTGTGAAATTTGTGCACATTAAAAATCTCACAGCTGTTGAAAATTGCAAAGAGTAGGCGGTAAGGTGGCTGCCCAGGCAAAATCGTTAAAAATGAAAGCCTACCTATGGGTAGATAGTGCCAGTTACCTGGGATGGAATCTGACTAAAGGAATCAGACCTGACACAAATGCATGCCGAAGTTGGACACATTCACCTTTGACTGCATAACTAGATTAGTTAGTTGCGGTTCCAACTTCACGGCAAAGGGTCAGCTGATAATGCTCTGCTCCTGTGCCAGTGAATATCACACAAAATGTTCCCAACTGTCCCATGTGAAAATTGGAACAGACAACAGTCCCAACAAACCAACAGTATGCATAGGCATGCACTCATAAAGGCTGCTGCCAGAATGCCGACACAATAGTCCGCCACTAAAATTACAGTTTATCGTCGATGGGAGCGGAAGTCACTAGATAACCAACAGTTGCACACACACTACTGCATAAGGCAAAACCAGCTATTTCAGCAACCGGCAGTCCGTAATTTTTTTGAACATGCAGTTCTCAATACAAACCACTGCAGATATACCGTATGTAAAAGCATTCCAGGTTAAGTCCAGTGTCGCTCCATGCATTTAACTCAGTAGATTTCACCATGGGGTTACCCTGATCTGAAAAGATTTTGCCAAGCAATTACCCTCAGCTCAACAAATTTCACCATGGCATTACCCTGATCTCAATAGATTTCATCAAGCAAATACCCTTAGCTCAACAGATTTCACCATGGCATTACCCTGATCTCAACAGATTTCACCATGGCATTACCCTGATCTCAACAGATTTCATCATGCAATTACCCGTAGCTCAAAGATTTTGCCATGCCTTTACTATAGTGTCCGCCACGGATTACCACAAATGTACATGCTGTATGTGCCATTGATTTACCAATGCTTTACTTGAAGGACCATCTCTATGGCGATGGGATTACGAATGCAATTCGCAATCCCTCACACCATGTTCGAAACACAGCTGCGGGGGATTTGGAAACAGACTGTCTTGCGTTGGTTTCCACACAGTGGTATGAGTGCCGGTTTTTCAGAAAGCAATGGCAAACTACTGAACGTAAACTTGCCCAGTAATCACAAACAGCCAAAAATGCTGAGGTTGACTGTGACGTTCTATAAAGGATAAGCAATTAACTGTTTTACTTGAAGGAGAATGCCTTAGGGCACATTAGGTACATGGTGCTAGACCCATATTTGTGTAGACCAATCGGCCCTCGGTGGGTGACGTGGTCAGCATCTCACAGGCCACCTCGACTTCCCAAGACATTCTTGGTGCCTATTTTAAACTAGGTTGACCTGAGAACCCAGCTAAATATTTTTAAAAATCCGAATGCACCCGGCTGCTGATTGAACTCGTCACCACCGGGTCAGCAGGCAAGTATGCAGGTGGGTGTCTAGCCAATACAATAGCAAGGCTCCCAATGATTTACATACCTTAATCCAATATCTGATTAACCTGCCACTTCTGGAAGTCATGTACAAAGTGGAGTTTTCAGGAGTTTTGTTATTTTGTGGTCACAGTCAGGCAACATGGTCCCAAGTGCTGATGGCAAACACCAGATCCTTATCCAGGCTCCACCACCAAAAGTTGGGAAGAACAAGTCATTGCAGTGCAAGCCGGTTACACAGACAAAGGCAACAGCTTGCAAGCCACACTCACAGGTCAAGGCGACTCAGACAGGTGGGTAGTAGCAGAAGCTAACGACCAGTTGGTCAGTTGTCTTCATTTGTTTGCTTCCATCAGCTTGTATTGTTATTCAAAACAGTTCTCTCATGGTTAATTCATAATCCCACATACTGCATTTGAAATACAGCTGTGGGCGATTTGCGCTAGTTTTCATACAATGGTATGAGTGCCGGTCTTTCAGAAAGCTATGGAAAGCTACTGAACATAAACTTGCCAAGAAAAAACAAACAGCCAAGAAAAAACAAACAGCCAAACAATGCTGGGGTTGACTGTGATGTCCTGTAAAGGATATGTAACTAACTTTTTTTTTCAATCTGACATGGACAAAGCCTAAGATTTGTGCCAGGATATGATCAGTGTTACCAGTTGTGGGTTGTGCTCAATCTTCAAACCTCAAATCCCAAAACCGCAACAAACATCGTTTTTTCCCCTGTGGTTAATTTGAGTATTAAAGTCACAAACAGTAGGTTGCACAGTTTATTGCCAGGCAGATTCTGCTGCATCTCATCAAATGCATCCTGCTGAATTCACTCACCATTAGGCAAAACAATGAATCCTTCAAGATGAAATATGCAACACACATATTTCCACTATAATTTAAATTGTCTACCATGGTAAGTTTAACTGGTTTGGTCATATGTTTTGCAGCTGCTTCAGCCTATTTTAACAGACGTTCATTTTGTGTATTAAACAACACACAAAATGCATTGTCTGTGTCAGTCACATGACCAGATTCCAGCAGGTGGCTTGCTGTTTCTGAAGTGGGTAACATGTCCTCTGTCTCCATATTCAACAGCCAGCAAAGAGTCCCAATACTGATAGTACCAGTTGCTGTCTGATTGTGTATCGATCTAGCCTTTCTTACGAGTACAGAGTGTCAGACAGATCCTCAAGTCACTTGCTGCCACCTCATTCTCTCCAGACCATGATGATTTATCTGTTCTTCCACACTATCACATGATCCCAAAGGGCCATGGTCTCATATGTTGAGCAAGAGAGATGTGATGCTGTCTTCTTCTTCTTCTTCTTCTTCTTCTTCTTCTTCTTCTTCTTCTTCTTCTTCTTCTTCTTCTTCTTCTTCTTCTTCTTCTTCTTCTTCTTCTTCTTCTTCTTCTTTCTTCTTCCATATTGAGTGGGTGTAGGTTGGCTGATGTGTGTGTGGGTGTGTGGGGAAAATTGTGAGGTGCAGGATGTATGTATGGATAGGTGCGGGATGTGTGGGTTGATGGGGGTATGTGTGTGTGGTTTTGTGATGTGTGATTTGCTGGGTGGTTGCTGGTGTGTGGGTGGGTGGTGGAGAAAATGTGGGTGGGTGTGTGATTGTCGGTTATGGGATGGGTGGGGGATGTATGTGTAGGTGGGGAAATGTGTGTGGGTGGGGGATCGGTGGGTGGGTGGCGGCATGTATGTTTGCCTGAGTCTGTGTGAGTGCATGGAGGTATATGTGGGTGGGAGGGGGAGTGGGTGGCTGCGGGGTGTGAGGGTGGATGGGGGATGTGTCTCACAACATTGCAATATGCACTGTTTATGTTTACAACTTTCATTTGACAATGTTTTTTCCCCCATGTGAATGTACCATGCATAATATGCATTGTTTATGCTTACAAAATCAATTTGGCAATGTCTTTTTTTTCCCTATGTAAATGTAACATGCACATTTGATGAATGAAAGATGAGTGATCGAAAGGGCCGAATGTAATACGGGCCTGCGTGCCCAGTTTGTTACCCTTTTAAAATAAAGTTCGTTCGTTCGTTCTTTTTTCTTCTTCTTCTTCTTCTTCTTCTTCTTCTTCTTCTTCTTCTTCTTCTTCTTCTTCTTCTTCTTCTTCTTCTTCTTCTTCTTCTTCTTCTTCTTCTTTCGTTCGCTTCAAATTTGCCTATAACTGCATTGCTGTCTCTTGTATGAACTTAACTGCCTTTTTTGGTTCACTCTGTGGTCCATAGAGTTTATCGTCCACTGTTGTGCCTCTAAGCCAGAAGGTTTGCCTATATATGTCATATTTTGGGCAGTCTTGGTGAACTACTGTCTGCGGTGCCAATCCACATGTGCACATGGCTTATTCACCAATCTTGAATTTTGCATACGTGTGGTTGCATAATCTATTATGTCCTGTTCTGAGGTGCAGAATAATGATTTGTTCTGGTCTGTCCATAATGTGGTAGTCATCTTGAGCAGGTTTTGGTGGCCTTCTAACTGATTTGATCATTCTGTTCGTTTGGTGGTATGTAATGCGTAAATCAGGTTGTTCTTCTTTGCTCCTTACTTAGCCAATCGATCAGTTCTCTCATTTCCAGGTACTTCACAGTGAGATGGTATCCACTGTATGGTGACCTTACGCTGACTACCAAGTTCAGAAAGTAGTGTCTGTAGTACTGGCAATTTCCCAGACCTCAAGTGCTGATTTTGCAGTGATACTGTCTATAAATGATCATCTGTTACATAAGAAGGAGATACAGTTGTAGGTTCAGGTTTTATATGGTGGGTTCAGGTATCCATAGAACCAGTTGATGATTGCTGGGGGTGAATATATCACCAAACCCGGAGAGGTGATAGTAAGCTTAATTAGAACGCAACCACAAGTAACAAACCGGATGTTGCAGTGAAAGCGTCCTTCAGTACATAAACAACAAACACACACAGATACAACCACGTGAAAAACTCTGCATAACAATATATTTTTAAAAGTTACTCATCTGTTTCCTTGTTATGGATTTCCTTGTTATGTATGCTCAAATCTGCATGTGTGACTATAACAGTGTGGCTAAACTGGTTATGTAGAGTTTTCCTTGTAGTTGTATAGGTGTATGCTTGTTGTTTGTGTGCTGATGAAGGCTTTGACCGCAACGTCTGTTTTGTCACTTGTTGATCGTAGCCTAGGTTTGTCCAAGTGTGTAAAAGTGTAGGGCCTACATTAAACAGGTGCTTATCTCTTAATGGTACAGGCAGTGGCTACAGTGGAGTGGAGCCATGATGGCATAGTAGTTAGTGCGCTTGCCTGCCTAGACAGTGGCCCAGGTTCAATCCTCAACAAAGCAGGATGATTTTTTCTGATCATTACAGCTGTTGATGTAGTTGATAAGGAGTTATGCTGATAATGCCATTGTGCTGTCATATGAGGGTTCAACGCCCGTGCTCGTCATCTCGCTAAGTGAGGGAAAGACTGGCCATCTATTCCCCCATGCATTCAGGCATACAAATCGACGGCCCAATCACATCACAGACCCATCACGTGTTCCTGCTTCTTGGGACATGTTAAGTTTTTAGTTCAACTGTGGGGTGGTCAACCCAACCTCATAAATTTTGGTACCAGACTGTGTCCGGAATTGTCTGGCAGGGGAGTGTAATGAGGAAGGGAGCTGGCCACCCTCACCTCATATTCATGGCCTAGTAAAGTCGAAGACCTAACAGTTTACATTCCATTGGCATTATCTGCTGTGGGATTGCCTATACCTTTACAGTGGAATGCATGGGGGTGGTTGATACAGTTCAACTGTTGAGTCTAGCGTAGGGTTGGATGTAGTTGAGAGGTTTCATCATAAATCATAAAGGGGTAAAGTAGCCAGTTCCCATCCTGTCCACCTTTTCTTGGATGTAGCAGAAAGGCCTCGCTCAAAGTATGTGTTTTGCTGCTAACGTAGGGTTAGGGATTTTCTGCCTGATGAGAATCAGCAAAATATGCCAGGCAATAAATCGTGCAATCTATGTGTAAGTTCTCTAAAATCTAATCTCTAAAAGATGTACGTTACTTTTTTTTTTCCAGATGAATTGCCACCAAAGACAGTGTTTGTGCCAGTTCCAGTCCCTGTCTACGTGCCGATGCCAACTGTCATGTACACAGCTCCCACTCCGAAGCTTGTTCCATTCCCCATCCCCATCCCTGTGCCAATTTTCATCCCAACGACCAGGAAGTCGGTCAATGGGATCTTTAAAACAATCCAGGTAGGGGTGCTTCGGTTGTCAGCAGAAATTAGAACTAGTACCAAAATTTGAATATTTAAATCTGACGTCAAAGTGGCCGAAAGGATAAGAATTCTCACTATTATACTTACAGTGCATGGATGCCGAGGTAGACCCTTATATCGACATTATGTTGGATTTAAACATGGACTTCTTGTTCAGAAAGCAATGGCAAACTACTGAACATAAAATTGCCTAGAAGATCAACGTGGGGTTGATCACAAGGTCCTGCAACATTATTAAACGTGAAAACATGAATGTTTTGATTAGAAACATGGAAAAGACTTAGTTAAAAATAATTTATGCACGTTCGTGAGCTGGTGCCGGTGCAGAGGACGAAACCTATTTGATTGGATCGCTAATATGGAGCTTAGGCAGAGAACCAGACACGACTCCAGTGAATCAAGAGGTGAGGGGAAGTTACAGGTGCTGGATAGGGCACTTCTGTTTCTTCTTATTTCTCCTCCTTCTCCTCCTCCTCCTCTGCTTCTGCTGCTGCTGCTGCTCAATTTACCTCAGTGAAGTGTTGGGGGGTGAGGTGTCAAGATCTTGTATGCTCTCTTTCTTATGCTCTTTGTAAGTTAGTATTAGTTTCTCTAAGGTTGTTCTTGATGCCACCACTCAATCTTTTACGTGGTCTTCCCTTTGCTCTGTATCAGTTACATTTCTCCAGTGGAGTTCTTTGTGGCAGATGGTACCAGGGCATTGGTGTGAGGTGACCAAACCATTTAATCTATTTAAACACAAAAGCCCCCAAAAAGTTGCACGATTTATTGCCTGACATATTTTGTGCATCTCTTCCCGTGCATACTGCAGAGTTATATCTATATATATAAAAGAGACTGTATGTGGTTGGCAATGTATTGGATGCGTTCGATAACGGTACATCCGATTGAGATGAAATTTTCTACACGTCTTCCTTTCATTCCTGTGCAACCAACTGTAATAGTTTCTTAGTGTAAAATCGGCTACTTACTTAATAAAATTTAATATTCCATTTTTCATTATAATTTCTATATAGCAAGGGGACTTAAGTTATTTCAAGGGGCATAACTTTTAATAACATTTCTATATACTTTATAGTCATATTGTTGCATGGTTTTCAAAGATTTATAAACTCTTTTCCTATAGTTATTTACAGGCATATGAGTTATAATAAATAATGATATAATCTTTAAGGCATTTTCAAAGTTTTCATAAAAATAATGCATAATGCATAACATTGTAACTCATCTTTTTATGCTTAAAGAAGTTATCTACAGTCATGTAGGTGATTAAAAACAGTTTTCATTAAAAATAATGGATGGTGTGTGGAAGGACATTCTTTTAAGTTACTGTGTGAATTTAATGAGACGCTCCCCGCCAGGAGCTGGGCGAAGCCACGCCGGGTCAGATAGATAGACAGACAAACAGACAGATAGTCGGGAACGGGAGCTTATATGACTACTTATATGAATTAAATGAGTTGCCCCCCACCAGGGACTGGGTGAAGCCGGGCCGGGTCAGACAGACAGACAGACAGACAGACAGACAGATAGTCGGGAACGGGAGCTTATATGACTACTTATATGAATTAAATGAGATGCTCCCCACCAGGGACTGGGTGGGGCCGGGTCAGACAGACAGACAGACAAACAGACAGACTGATAGATAGATAGATCCCCGCCAGGGCCTGGGCGAAGCCGGGCCGGGTCAGCTAGTATCATATCAAGTAAATGATTGAATAATACTTAAGCTTAAACAATTAAAACACATGGTCACTGGTATATGTTCAAATTGGAACATCTGTTATCTCCATGGTAATTTTAAATTTAGCACAAACTCTCTGTTTGCACAAAACTGTCTGGAACTGCCTAATTGCTAACACTTCACTATATTTGAGCAATTGTTTATTTTTCGTCAAATACAGTATACAAAATGCTTTTTTCTTTGTTTATGCTATAACCATATTTTTTCATTATTCATTTCATTATGCGCTTCATCTTCATCTTCATCAACCAGTGAAGATTCCCACAACTAATGGTACCATTTGCTATCTGATTATGTGTCCATCTTGCCCTTCCTCGGAGAACTAAGTGTCGGCCAGATCCCCTTGTCACTTCCTGCCGCACTATTCTCTCCAGGCTCAATGATTGGCAGTGAGTTAAAATATGTTCTATTTATCAGAATATTCTGGAGCGTATGCCAGCAGACCCCCTGGAAGCGGAACTTCTGATGATGGCCGAGGCCGTGGCTGCAGATGGAAGACCAGGGGATAGTGATACAGACTCAGAAACTGACACTATTACTGAAGATTTTACTGTACCTGGTAAGTGTTGCTTTCTTGGTTAGTCGCTATCTTGGTTGTGGATCCCCTGGAAGACATGATGGCTGAAGTGGTCAGTATCAGACTAACTGTGTGGGCTTTATAAAAGGTGGAAAAAGTGTCCTAGTGGCACAAAAATTGAATATTGCTTGGAAAGCAAATCCATTATGTGGAAAGTCCGAATCGAAAGCTCACTGCGTGGATGTCATCTGCAGACTGCATTCTTCTGGGCCCAATATACGGAAGTGAGGCTAAGCAGCCATGTGCAGGACGTGACGATTACTTGGGTGAGCCTAGTACCAGAGCGCTGTGTGTTGGCTCTGCAATTATGGACGCCTCCTTGGATGGCGGGGAATGCCCATGGTCTGCCCCTGCCTTCCCTTGAGGGCTGACCAGGATGTCTTTGGCTGTACTAAATGGGCCAGCTGGGATGGGGGATAACACCACAACAGTGAGAGTCAAACGTCCTAAGAAACCCCCGGGAAGGTTAACCCGGTCAACAAATGCCCTCAGAAGTCGGATGTGTTTGCCTAACGGCGCAAGAATGCAGCTCTGCTGTAAACAGGCACAACACAATCACATCCGGAAAAAAACTCCAGGTGAATGCAGAAGAAGACGAAGAAGACTAACTGGCTTTTAGTTAGTTAGTTGCATATCCTTTACAGGACGTCGCAGTCAACCTCAGCATTTTTTGGCTGTTTGTGATTTCTTGGCAAGTTTATCTTCAGTAGTTTGCCATTTGTTTTCTGAACAACCGGCACTCAAACCATTGTATGAAAACCAACGTGAGGCAGTCTGCTGCCAAATTGCCCGCAGCTGTGTTTCAAACGTGGTATGCGGGGTTACTACTGACATACTTCCCAAATATTTGTGGGTGCTCACTTGATTTATTCTGGGTTGGTCTCCAAGACTGGTTATTTAAGACAAATAAAACTGAGGAAAATGAAATATGTTGGGCATGCAAAGAGACATGGCCAACATCTGTGGCTATGGGGTAGAGAATGCATTTCACAATCCCCCATATCCGGTTCAAAATCAGCTGTAAGCAGTTTGGAAGTAGACCGCCCTGGAGCATCAGTCATCAGAAAGCTATGGCAAAGTAAAAATAAAGTTATTAAAATTATTTTTGTTATTTTAACAAAATGTATTTATATTTTTATGTATGGCAAAATACTGAATGTAAAATTGCCAATAAAATCAAATACAGCCAAAACATGCTGGGGTTGATTAAGATGCCCTGTAAAGGACACAGTATTGCAGTATTAATTGCAGACAATGCGCAGGACCTGAAACAATTAGTAAATGCGGTTGTTGTACACAGTGAGCAACTGGGGTTAGAATTAAATTGTAAAAAGACTCAGGTTATGGTCGTCACTAGGAAGAAAGAAGTGCCACAATGTAATATACAGGTAAATGGAAATATTCTTCAACAAGTGAATCGGTACAATTATCTTGGAACAGTAATAACATCTGATGGGAGATGCCTTGAAGAGATTAGAACAAAAATCGCCATGGCAAAAGTAGCCTTTAGCAAGATTAAAAACATTCTGACCAATAAAAATTGTCAACTGAAACGAGAAAAAGAGTGTTGAGGGGATACATAGAGCCTGTTCTTTTGTATGGATGTGAAACTTGGACAATGAGCAGTCAAGCTGAAAAACATCTGATGGCTGCAGAAATGTGGTTTCTGAGGAAAATGCAAAGAATACCATGGACAGACAGAAAAACCAATGACCAAGTTCTACAGGAGACAAATGAACATCGTAAACTGATTAGAGAAATCAAATCAAATCAAATCAAATCAACTTTATTAGGGTCACAAATTGGGCGCGCAGGCCCGTCTTACATTCGGCCCTTCCAATCACTCGTCTTTCGTTCATCAAGAGCATTATACATTTACATAGGAAGAAAAATAAACATTGTGAAATGAATGTTGTAAACATAAACAAGGCTAATTATAATTACCATGTTATGAGGCCCATCTCCCACCTACCCACACACACGCACACCAAGGGACACATACATACCCCACCAACCGACCCATCCCCCTCCCGCACATCCCCCACCCACACACACTGCCCTCACCTGATCCCCCAACCAAAATACACTCGCCACCCACAAACATTCCCCCACCAACCCACACATCCCACGCCCATCCACATCCTAACCCACACATCCTCTCCCCACCCACACCTCAAACCACCCATCCCCCAGCCACATCTCCACCGACAACATATTCCCCACCCATGCACACAATCCTCCACCAACCCACACATCGCACATCCACTCACACATCCCCAAACCATACACACACATCCCCACCAACTGACATGTCCCCCCCCCCCCCCCCACACACACATCTCCCTAACCACCCATACATCCCCAATCCACTCACACACACCCCACCACCCTCACATACAACTTTCACCCACCCACACATGTCATAACCTAATCCCCCACCACACAATCCCCCACTCGCACATCACATAACCCCCTACCACGCACTATTCCCAACCCACGCACCACACACACACACATCCCTCACCAACACATCCCCACTTACACACCACACACATATCCCCACCCAGATACCACACAATATTCCCACCCACACCCACACAGATCCCTTACCCATCCACCCCACATACCCCCACTCACACCACAAAAATCCCCCACCCACACACACATACTTCACCCACACAATAACCTCAACCAACACACCACACACCTCTCCCCACCCACACATGCATTCCCTACCTGTCCACCAACACACTCTTACTCATGCATACATCCTCCACTACGCACCCACACACCCCCACCCACCCACCCCCAACCAAACATCTCTCGATCACAATACCCCTACCCACACACATCCTCCACCCACTCACACATCCCACCCCGACACATACAACTCCCTCACCCACCTACACATCCATAAGCCACTCACACACCCCCACCCACACACACACACATCTCCCGCCCACACACCCCCACATACTTCCCCCAACCACTACAATCCCCTATTCACCCACACATATACCCCACCCATATGCACATTCCGCGCACCCATCACACACATCCCCCACACCACACACTATCCTCCACCCATACCACCACAAACATACCCTCCACCCACACATCATTCACACATCCCCCACCAACACACCGCACACATATCTCAAACCCACACACCATACACTTCTCCCCACCCGCCCTTGCATCCCCAATCCACCCAACACAATCCCCTACCCACACAACCCCGCCTCCCACACATACTTCCCCAAACCATCCACACATCTCCATCCACATAAACACACATCCCCCGCATCCGTCCCATACACATATCCTCCACCCATACACACATCCCCCACACCCATTCCAACACCCCTACTTCCACCCCCACAAATCCATCCACACATCCCACCAACACCCACAAATACCACTACCCACCAAAACCCACACACCCCAACCCATCCAAACGCATACCCCCACCCACACACCCCCACCCACACATATCCCCACACTCACACACATCCTCCACATACTCACACTTCCTCACATCTAGACACATACAAAATGTCTCACGTTAGTATTGAAACGTATGAACAAACTCCCACACTTTACTCACACACATGCACTGGCACTTGTCATGAGCTGTCTCATAAAAATTTTAAACATGGAGAAAAATGTGTACATAAAAAGTATGTGACGTAAAAATAGTGATGCTCTCTCTCTCTCTCTCTCTCTCTCTCTCTCTCTCTCTCTCTCTCTCTCTCTCTCTCTCTCTCTCTCTCTCTCTCTCTCTCTCTCTCTCTCTCTCTCTCTCTCTCTCTCTCTCTCTCTCTCTCGCTCTCTCACACACACACACATTCACTCTCACGCTCACTCATTCACTCTCACGCTCACTCATTCACTCTCCCGCACACTCATTCACTCTCATGCTCACTCATTCACTCTCCTGCTCACTCATTCACTCTCCCGCTCACTCATTCAGTCTCCTGCTCACTCATTCACTCTCCCACTCACTCATTCACTCTCCCGCTCACTCATTCACTCTCCCGCTCACTCATTCACTCTCATGCTCACTCGTTCTGTCTCTCATTCACACTCACTGACTCTCTCAATCAAACTACAGTAATTGCATGATAAAATCAAATGGTATTTAACTGATAATATGACAGATGAGAATTCACAAACATATGGATTCGCGTGTTACATAACATGCGTGTTACACGACATGCATCTGCTCAGCTCTCTCTCTCTCTCTCTCTCTCTCTCTCTCTCTCTCTCTCTCTCTCTCTCTCTCTCTCTCTCTCTCTCTCTCTCTCTCTCTCTCTCTATTCTTTCATATACACACACTAACACATCAACTCTCCCACTGTCTCACTCTCTAACACACAATCCTTCACACACACACACTCACTCTCTCAATCACACTCTCTCAAACATACACATGCACATGAACGCATGCACGCACGCACATACTCCCTCACTCACTCTCACACATACACGTACGAATGCATGCACTGACACATATTCCCCCACCATTTCTCGCTCAATCACTCTCTCCACACACACGCATGCACGTGCGCACACACTTTCTCTCTCTCTCTTTCTCTTCTCTCTCTCTCTCTCTCTCTCTCTCTCTCTCTCTCTCTCTCTCTCTCTCTCTCTCTCTCTCTCTCTCTCTCTCTCTCTCGCGCTCCCACACGCACACACATATATAGTGAACAATTATAGTTAAACAATTATAATGAACAATTATACTGGACAATTATACCAGTAAATTAATTATGGTGGCATATAGTCGGTATGGATTAAGTATTGAAAGAGTTTTCGGTTAAATGTGTAGGGACTCATTGGAGTTTTCAGATCTGGAGGCAGATCATTCCATAAGTGAGCACCAGAATAGGCGAAACATGTTTTGTATAGGTCCAATCTAGGCTTTGAGACATGTAACAAATTTAGGCGCTTGCTGTTCATTGCATTAGATTGAATCAGCGGCAGAAGATACTCTGGGGTATTTTGAGATATAATTTTATTCACTAATTTGGCTTTGTTGAAAAGGAAGCGCTTTTGTAGTGGTAGAAGTCTTAGATGACTGTACAAATTATTACTTTCAACGTGCTTTATGCCAGAAACCAGACGAATAGCGCGGTTTTGTAGAGAACATAGTCGTTTTAAATTAGATTTAGGGCAACCATCCCAAACTGGAACAGTAATCGAGATGTGATTGGATATAGCATGTATAGAATATTTTTCGTGTGCTTTCGTCCAGGAAGTGCTGAATTTTAGCAAGTTGGTAAACTTTTTGTGCTATTTTCTTGGTAAGAGCGTGAACATGAGAGCTCCAGTTCAAATGGCTGTCTATTAAAAGCCCTAGTGTTTTATGTTCAGTCACATTAACTATAGGTAACGTGCCCATGCGGAGTTCGAGCGGTGATCCAGTTATGGCTAGTGTCTGTAGTTTTTGTCTGGTCGTTATTAGCATGGATTTGGTTTTGTCGATGTTAATTTGCATGCGGTTTTCATTGCTCCATCTAGTAAGATTATCAAGTTCCTTTTGTAAAGAATTCTCTAATTCACTACGGTTTTCTTGACTAGTATATATAGTACAGTCGTCTGCAAATAGATCACAAGTTGTATTGATATATAAAGGAAGATCATTAATATAAACTGCAAAAAGCAGCGGACCTAGTATTGAGCCCTGAGGCACACCAATATTAAGCTGTGTGGGTCTTGATAGACAGTTGTTGAAGGACACGACTTGTTGCCTGTCGGATAGAAATGACGTAATTATGTTCACCATGTTGGTGCTTGTCTTCATTTGCTTTAGTTTTCTAATTAAAATATCGTGATCTACCATATCAAAAGCTTTTTTAAAGTCTACAAACACCGCTACACAAATTCTACCGTTGTTGATGTTTAAGTGCCAGTTATCGGTCATTTTTGTTAGAGCACTATGGCAAGAATATTTGGTCGAAACCCAGATTGACTGTTAATTATTAGATCATTGTTAATTAAATGGTGTAACGTTATTTTATGAATGTGTTTTTCTAGTGGTTTTGATAGCGACGATAGTAAGGAAATAGGTCTATAATTACCTAAAACGCTATTATCGATTGAGCCATTTTTAATTAGCGGAAACACTTTAGCAATTTTAAATGCAGATGGAAAGTAGTTTTTGGCCAGGCACTGGTTATATATGAACGTTAAGGACTCGCTAATGACTGGTGCAGCACAACGAAGAATTCTATTTCTGATACCATCTAGGCCGTGTGAGTTTGTTGATTTGAGGTTCAAGAGATATTTATAAACGTCTGCAACAGACATTAAAGGAATCTCAGCGGGAATATTTCTGGTGCACTTCTCCTCACAGAATGATGCCAGTGAACTTAAATTACACGATGAGTCTGGTGTTGAAGACTTTAGATTCTCTATTTCTGATTGAAAGAACCAACTGAATTCATCGCATGTTATAGAATTTGGTATTGCTGATTCTGTAGGGCGTTTCTTATTGGTTAACAAGTTAATAGCCTTCCATATATTTGTACTGTTTGAATTATCTACAATAAAATTTTTAAAATGATTTTTTTTATCCTACGAATTTCATATTTAACATTATTCCTTAGTCTGCGGTAATTGATGAAGTCTTTATTTTTGTGTGCTGTATCTCGCTCTCTCATGATTTCCAGCACTTCTCTAGTGACCCATGGGGATTTATGTTGATTTTTGACTCGAACTTCTTTGATTGGCACGTGTTTATCGAACACATTGTAGACTGTCTTCGTCCAGAATGCTAATGCATCGTCCAGGTCAGGAAGTTGGTAAACGTGATCAAGGGCTGCTTTTCTTAAGTCTTGCAAAAATAAATCTTGGTTGAATGCATTAAAATTCCTAAATTTGATACTTACATGTTTATGTTTAAGAGGTTTGAACCCAATTCTTGACCATGTACAACATACCGGGTAGTGGTCACTAACTGTACAAACAGGAACAGAACATTCAATAATATTATCTGGACAAGTAACATATATATGATCAATTATAGTTGAGGATGTGTCAGTAACCCTTGTGGGACGGTTTATTAGTTGTTTGAAATTGTAAGAAAGAATGATATCATCCCATGTCTGGTTGGATTTACTAATATCTATGTTGAAGTCACCTAGTATCATAACTTCTCTACCTGCTGTAAACACTCTATCCATCATTGTAGTGAAGCAGTCATACCAACTGTACCCGGCACAAGGATTCCTATATAGGTATCCAATGAGAAACGGTTGTTGGCTGGCTGGCTTCACCTCTAACCAAACACATTCTATCTCTACTGTCTCGAGATCACTTCTACGGGACCAGTTGAGAGAATTGGAAATGTATACAGCAATACCTGTCTCTAATTTTTGATTTGCATCTTTCCGAATTACTTTAAATACCTTTAGTGAGATTTCGGAGTCGGTTATTTTGTCGTTAAGACGACTTTCTGTGATTCCAAACACATGGAACTGTTTGGACAGTATTACCGAGAGCTCAGGTAATTTGTTGAGCAGATGAAAGATGTTGAGATGGCCTATATATAGACCATTTTTGTTGAGCCACTGATCGTGATTAGCGAACATTACAAACTAAAAGGAAGATGTCGCTTGTGGTATACAAATTGCAGGGATTTTGAAACTTTATTTAGAAATAGTTAAGGCTGTTAGAGGGGGCAGGAAAATGTCTTTGCTGGAGTGATATCATAAATGCTTGGTGCAGGGCTGCAGGATTGTATCGCATTAGCTGCTGAAGTTGACGGTTCCACTCATAGGGTTGTAGATTACCGTCCAGCGAGGGATTGCTATGAGTGTCACTGGAAGTGCCTACATTGGAAGCAGGCATCGACGGTACAGCACCATTGTTTAACGGTGTCCCCTTTGACATCATAGAGGGAGACTGTTTTACGGGCAAGGTAGGAAACAAAGTATCATATTTAGCAACATTTGGATTGGAGCTTGGGTTGCTATTCACAACATTGTGTTCCTGGGGTACACGCAAGGGTGGTGTGGGAAGAGAAGTGAATGTTTGGGGAAAGTAATTATGGAGTGAGAAATTAGATGTAGACAGTCAAAATTTTTTGGACATGTTATGAGAAGAGATGGATTGGAGAACTTGGTGACAACTGGCAAGATCGAAGGGAACAGACCAAGAGGAAGACCGAGAGGAAAATACCTGGATGGCTTGGCCACATGGCATGGACAAGACAGGAACACTGAGCTGATCCACGATGCTGGTGATCGAGTGAAATGGCGAGTCATGACCACCCACGCTTTCCGGCATGGCACATGATTGATTGATTGTAAAGGACATGCAACAAACTTTTTATAGAGACGTGAATGTTTGGGGAAAGTAATTATGGAGGGAGGTGTACCAGGAAAGTGAAGAAGAGCAAGACCCTGCTGTAGATGAATTCAAGATGTGACAGGTAATGTACACATCGTAGCCACATATGTGGGGCACCTGCCTGATGATGGAGGGGAATTCGGAAAGACTGTTATGGGGCAAAAGTTCTGCGCAAGACACTCCACACCGGAGGATGATGATGATGGGTTGGCTTTTTAACTATAGTGTCTGTCCCATCCAGCTTCTAGGAAGTTTGAACCCAGGGCTACCAGTGATGATGATGGGTTGGCTTTCTATCCATATTGTCTGTCACACCCAGCTTCTAGGAGGCTTGAACCCATGGCTACCATTGTAAGACAAATACTTACCACATCACAAACCCAGCTGCGATTGGTGACACAAAAATATGGGTCTAGCACCATGTGCCCAGGGCACCTTAAGGCATGCAACAGAGTCCTATATTTGTACAGTATGTTGTGTTGAGTTGTGTTGCATTGGGTTGAGTTGCATTGTGTTGAGGTAAGGTGAGTTGTGTTGTGTTGAGTTGAATTTAGTTGTGTTGAGTTGTGTTGCATTGTGTTGAGTTGAATTGTGTTGCATTATGTTGAAGTAAGGTGAGTTGTGTTATGTTGCGTTGAGGTGTTTTGTGTTGAGTTGTGTTGCATTGAGTTGCATTATGTTGTGTTGTGTTGAGTTGAGTTGTGTTACATTGAGTTATGTTGTGTTGAGTTGCATTGTGTTATGTTGAGCTGAGTTGCATTGTCTTGTGTTGAGTTGAGCTGAGTTGCAGTGAGGTAAGGTGGGTTGTGTTGTATTGAGTTGAGTTGTGTTGAGTTGCATTGTGTTGTGTTGAGTTGTGTTGAGGTGAGTTGCAGTGAGGTAAGGTGAGCTATGTTGTCTTGAGTTGAGTTGTGTTGAGGTGAATTGAGTTGTGTTGAGTTGCAGTGAAGTAAAGTGAATTGTGTTGTGTGTTGAGTTGCATTGAGGTGAGTTGATTTGAGTCGAGAATCAATATCCCAGCACTCGGGACATTCCCATAGGCGTCCCGTCCTCATCTTCAGTAATATGTATGACCAGGAAGCATATTTATCACTGCCATTATAATTTAACTCAAATGTACACGATTGATAGGCCATTGCTTTCCTTGAGATGCTGGAATGATGAGACGCAATAACAACAAAAACATAGAAGAGAACATATTTTATTACATTTGTTTCCGAACCACCATACCACTGCAACTGCAGAAATGTATCGGTAGAAATAGATAATTTTTTCTTAATGCTTTCAGCAGTTGAAGAGGACTTGTTGCGGCCTGCACCCAGAGAGGATGATACTCTTCTACTGAGGAAGAGAGAAAGGCAAGGTGAAGAAGACATGATTCAGATGGCATTGAGGATGGCAGAGGAAATGTCAGGCCCTATTGAGGATCTAGAGACTTCTGTGGAACCAGTTGCGGTCAGCTCAGGTAATCTTTTGTACCCTAAAAGACAAAGAGTAAAGTTTCCATACTTTACTTTCTCTATCTGGACATTTCATAGACTGTTTTCTCCAAATTTTACCAATCTTTGTTCACTTCACATTAGCTGACAACTGAATTGGACTGTATTCTCCAAAGTTAACCTCACATAATCTGGTATCTGACAATCTTTGTTCACTTAATATTATCTGACAGTTGAATTTAACTGTGTTCTTTCAGTTTACTAGTCAGTGATCACATTATCTGACAACTGAATTGGACGTGTTCTGCAAAATTTACAAGTCTATGATCACATCACATTATCTGATAGCTGATTTAGAATATAGTTCTCCAAAGTTTAGCAGTCTTTAATCACTTCACATCTGATAAGTGAATTTGACTGTTCTCCAAAGTTTAGCAGTCTTTAATCACTTCACATCTGATAAGTGAATTTGACTGTTCTCCAAAGTTTACCAGTCTTTGATTACTTTACTGTACCTGACAATTGAATTATTATTGTGTGTTCTTCAGAATGTAAGCTTCATTGTATACTTCACATTACCTGATGACTGAATGAGACAGTTCTCCAGAGTTTGCCTACTCTGCTCTCTGAACTCATGATACTCAGCTTCATCACCTGTAGGTTTAGTTTAGTTTAGTTTAGTCGGCGGATAAACATCACGGCACACGGGTGTAATCCATAAGTGCTACGTTCTACTCCTAACTCAAGCCTAAGTCCGAAGAATCTTAGCTCATTGCACAAACCCCGTAGCACCGACGAGGATCCTGAAATACTTTGGGTAGATTGTTTACTGAAAATTTTGCCTGGGCAGCGCCGTTAGGCTACTCTTTTTCGATTTTCAACTGCCAAGGGATTATTTACGTGCGCAACAATACACACAGGCATCCGATCTCACTACCCAGCGACCAGGGGAAATGTTGTTAAGTCCACGTGAAAAAATCCCGGCCCTCACCGGGGCCTGAACCCAGGACCTCCAGCACTCGAGGCGGACACTATATCTCAAGACCATTCAGCCCCCCACCTGTAGGTTATTGGAGCCCTAAAGGGAAGCAAAGAATAGTACCACTATAGCCTACCATGCCTGTTGTGAAAGGCGATTACGGATTCTGGTATGGCACTGGCCATCTCATCTCATAGAACATATTAGCTGCAAAATTCAACCAGTCATGAACAAATATACAAAGGGCTTGCCTGAGTTGGTTGAGGAGCTATCATCAAGTGCCCTGCCAGCTGGCATAGGCGTTCATAACTCTCCACAGATCTCGGTCTTTGGTGTTCTGGATCAACTCTGCTGATGATATTCCTCCATGCCACTGTCTCAATCCATCCAGCATCATTTCTCTTGGTCTGCCTCTCCCTCTCTTAACCTCGATCTTTCCAATTGTCACAATGTTCTCTAATGACTCTCTTCTCATCACCGAAGAAAGCCATTTGTCTCTTTCTTATTGTTGTATATAATTATCTAGTTTCATTAGCCTCTTTCAGACAATCGTTGTTAGTTACTCTGGCGGTCCAAGGAATTTGCAACATTCGTCTCAGGAACCACATCTCTGTTACTTCCAAGTTCTTCCTAATTTGTTCACTTACATTCCAAGATTCACTGCCATACAGGTTCTATATAGCATGTCAGCACTATTTACATTCAGTGTTAGTGACTTATTGCAATAGATCTCTTCATTTTCTGAAATGCAGCTTTTGCTTGCCGTATTCTGTTCTTAACCCTTTACAGGGCAGACGCTTGTCCATTTTGTAGCCCTGAACGGGCAAGATTTTTTCAGGTTTGGAAAAATTTTGGGTCGCGTTAGTAAAAACATCACAAATAAGGTGTTAGTCAACCGATTTTAGTTAAATAAACAAACACAATGAAGGGAAAAGCATGCAGAATATGTTACTCACGTGATTGTTGCCGGTAATCCATACATGAACACAAATATTTACGAAATACGGCATGTTGTTTGTGATTTTCCGTCACCTATACGGCAATATACAAACACATTTTCATAATCATAATCACTTTCTTTAAAGTCCGACTCACGACTGCTAATGCAAAGTAACGCTTTGCACTGATATCTAGCTCCGATTAATAGTCAACTTCGTGCCCTTTAATGTCATTTAAAATGAACCTAGCGAAATCTCGGCTATCACTTGAAGAATCGCCGAAATCCATTTTGAAAAACAGCGTAAAAATCCCGAAAACTATCAAAAATTGTCCTTAAAAGTCTGTTCAAATTCATACTATCGCGTTTACAAATGGCGGCCACGTTGTCAAGCTGTAGGCGAAAGCGAAAGTAGCCGTCGGAAGTGTCGGAAAGCCGAGAGATCGCGATTTTACAATGCATAATAGTATCGGCTGGAATCGGACGCTACGATCGTTTTATGGCATCGGCGGGAATTGGCCGCTGTGACCTGTAAAGGGTTAATCTCTATTGTGCATCATCCATCTGATGTTATAAATGCCCTTAGGTATTTAAAATTATCCATTTGATTAAGAATTTCCCCTTTTATTTCCTGCCATACTGTTGTTTATCTAGATTTGAGTATACTGGCTTGTAGAATAAAGACATGAGATGAGAATAAGACAACAGTAGACAACCTCAGAAAGTTCACAGCAAAAATGACCCCAACACCTAAGCGTCACAGTTTTATATAGACAAATATTTATTAGGCGACTTCAATGACATGGATTAGATACACCACCAGTAACTTCATTCAAATGTATGATTAATGCACTGTATCGTATTCCTCCATATGGCCATCCGTTCGGAGTCTCTATTAATGATATGGTCACTGTCGTCAAAGGGTTACTTTGTTAAGGGTTACATCCCCCTGCTTATCACTCTTAACTGTCAATAATTACTGTTAAATGTTATACACTTACAGTTCGGTCGCCGGTACGAACACACCAACTAAACATTGAACCCACGTCCAGTGACTCTAAGCCAACAGTGTCACATCATCCGCAATGGCTGTATAATCCGACTGAAGTTGACGTCAATGGCCATCGATTCACTGGGGAACCCAGACAACTTCGCCAGCTAATACAATGATTCCCACACACTTTATTCCCCCATAGATCCAGCCAGAACAATACAACTTCGTCCATCGATGTCAACACATTCAAGCTCCCCAGCCGAATGCATTAGAAACACATTTCCGGCCCTATTTCGCGCCATATCATGCGACCGTTCATAACTAGATCCTCGCAGTGCTAATCAATATTCGTCTTAGCCCGTTTGTTTACTTTTTCAGTGAGCTGTTTTTCAGATACTGTTTTCTCTTTTCTGGAGTATTAACTCTTAGGTTCTGTGAGTCCAACTCATCACTGTAGCACCCTCTATTAATTCCCTACAGGGTACTTTTTGGGTCATGGCATTTCCATTCCACATTTTGGTATCACCTTTGTCTTTGATATCACCATTGTTACTGGTTTGTTGATATTCAAGAGAGTCCATATATATAAATATAACTATATAAACTCAAAAACTTAGTGACAATTTGAAAAATGAAGACACAAAGATTGCACGTTTTATTACATGGCACACTTTGGTGCATCTCATCAGGTACATACTGCAGAAATCACACAACATAAACAAAAGCAATAAGATAAATTCTTCAAGCTGACATATCAATCAATCAATCATGTGCCATGCCGGAAAGTGTGGGCGGTCATGACTCGCCATTTCACTCGATCACCAGTGTCGTGGATCAGCTCAGTGTTCCTGTCTCGTCCATGCCATGTGGCCAAGCCATCCAGGTATTTTCCTCTCGGTCTTCCTCTTGGTCTGTTCCCTTCGATCTTGCCAGTTGTCACCAAGTTCTCCAATCCATCTCTTCTCATAACATGTCCAAAAAATTTTGACTGTCTACATCTAATTTCTCCCTCCATAATTACTTTCCCCAAACATTCACTTCTCTTCCCACACCACCCTTGCGTGTACCCCAGGAACACAATGTTGTGAATAGCAACCCAAGCTCCAATCCAAATGTTGCTAAATATGATACTTTGTTTCCTACCTTGCCTGTAAAACAGTCTCCCTCTATGATGTCAAAGGGGACACCGTTAAACAATGGTGCTGTACCGTCTTCGATCTTGCCAGTTGTCACCAAGTTCTCCAATCCATTTCTTCTCATAACATGTCCAAAAAATGTTGACTGTCTACGTCTAATTTATCTAATCAGTTTACGATGTTCATTTGTCTCCTGTAGTACTTGGTCATTGGTTTTCTGTCTGTCCATGGTATTATTTGCATTTTCCTCAGAAACCACATTTCTGCAGCCATCAGATGTTTTTCAGCTTGACTGCTCATTGTACAAGTTTCACATCCATACAAAAAAACAGGCTCTATGTATCCCCTCAACACTTTTTTTCTCGTTTCAATTGACATCTTTTTATTGGTCAGTATGTTTTTCATCTTGCTAAAGGCTACTTTTGCCATGGCGATTCTTGATCTAATCTCTGACATACACAGCACACATATTCACACAGTAATTTGAATTGTCTATCAGGGTGACAATTGACAAACTTGAAGGGAAAATAACAAGGGCCAGACAAAGAGATAAATATCTGAGTGGCTTAGCCTGCCACATGGCGTAATCAAGATATGAAAACAGACCTGGTCCAAGACTGGTTGTGTGAGACCGCCCACTCTGTCGGCATGGCACCTGGTGTCAATGATAAACAGTAAGATGGTGAACCATGACCACCCACATTTATTGGCATGGGACCTGGTGTCGATGATAAACAATGAGATGGTGAACCATGACCGCCCACATCTATCAGCATGGCACCTGGTGTCAATGATAAACAGTAAGATGGTGAACCATCACCGTCCATGTCTATTGGCATGGCACCTGGTGTCGATGATAAACAGTAAGATGGTGAACCATGACCGCCCACATTTATTGGCATGGCTCCTGGTGTCGATGATAAACAGTAAGATGGTGAACCATGACCACCCACGTCTATTGGCATGGCACATGGTGTCGATGATAAACAGTAAGATGGTGAACCATGACCACCCACGTCTATTGGCATGGCACATGGTGTCGATGATAAACAGTAAGATGGTGAACCATGACCACCCATGTCTATTGGCATGGCACATGGTGTCGATGATAAACAGTAAGATGGTGAACCATGACCGCCCACATTTATTGGCATGGCTCCTGGTGTCGATGATAAACAGTAAGATGGTGAACCATGACCACCCACGTCTATTGGCATGGCACATGGTGTCGATGATAAACAGTAAGATGGTGAACCATGACTGCCCACGTCTATCAGCATGGCTACTGGTGTCGATGATAAACAGTAAGATGGTGAACCATGACCGCCCACATTTATTGGCATGGCTCCTGGTGTCGATGATAAACAGTAAGATGGTGAACCATGACCACCCACGTCTATTGGCATGGCACCTGGTGTCGATGATAAACAGTAAGATGGTGAACCATGACCGCCCACATTTATTGGCATGGCTCCTGGTGTCGATAAACAATGAGATGGTGAACCATGACCACCCACGTCTATCAGCATGGCACCTGGTGTCAATGATAAACAGTAAGATGGTGAACCATGACTGCCCACATCTATTGGCATGGCACCTGGTGTCGATGATAAACAGTAAGATGGTGAACCATGACCGTCCACATTTATTGGCATGGCACATGGTGTCGATGATAAACAGTAAGATGGTGAACCATGACCGTCCATGTCTATTGGCATGGCACCTGGTGTCGATGATAAACAGTAAGATGGTGAACCATGACCGCCCACATTTATTGGCATGGCACATGGTGTCAATGATAAACAGTAAGATGGTGAACCATGACCGTCCATGTCTATTGGCATGGCACCTGGTGTCGATGATAAACAGTAAGATGGTGAACCATGACCGTCCATGTCTATTGGCATGGCACCTGGTGTCGATGATAAACAGTAAGATGGTGAACCATGACCGCCCACATTTATTGGCATGGCTATTGGTGTCGATGATAAACAGTAAGATGGTGAACCATGACCGCCCACATTTATTGGCATGGCTCCTGGTGTCGAGGATAAACAGTAAGATGGTGAACCATGACTGCCCACGTCTATCAGCATGGCTCCTGGCGTCGATGATAAACAGTAAGATGGTGAACCATGACCGCCCACATTTATTGGCATGGTTCCTGGTGTCGATGATAAACAGTAAGATGGTGAACCATGACCGCCCACATTTATTGGCATGGCTCCTGGTGTCGAGGATAAACAGTAAGATGGTGAACCATGACTGCCCACATTTATTGGCATGGCACCTGGTGTAGATGATAAACAGTAAGATGGTGAACCATGACCGCCCACATTTATTGGCATGGCTCCTGGTATTGATGATAAACAGTAAGATGGTGAACCATGACTGCCCACATTTATTGGCATGGCTCCTGGTGTCGATGATAAACAGTAAGATGGTGAACCATGACTGCCCACATTTATTGGCATGGCACCTGGTGTAGATGATAAACAGTAAGATGGTGAACCATGACCGCCCACATTTATTGGCATGGCTCCTGGTATTGATGATAAACAGTAAGATGGTGAACCATGACTGCCCACATTTATTGGCATGGCTCCTGGTGTCGATGATAAACAGTAAGATGGTGAACCATGACTGCCCACATCTATTGGCATGGCACCTGGTGTCGATGATAAACAGTAAGATGGTGAACCATGACTGCCCACATTTATTGGCATGGCTCCTGGTGTCGATGATAAACAGTAAGATGGTGAACCATGACCGTCCATGTCTATTGGCATGGCACATGGTGTTGATGATAAACAGTGAGATGGTGAACCATGACTGCCCACATTTATTGGCATGGCACCTGGTGTCGATGATAAACAGTAAGATGGTGAACCATGACTGCCCACATTTATTGGCATGGCTCCTGGTGTCGATGATAAACAGTAAGATGGTGAACCATGACTGCCCACATTTATTGGCATGGCTCTTGGTGTTGATGATAAACAGTAAGATGGTGAACCATGACTACCCACATTTATTGGCATGGCTCCTGGTGTCGATGATAAACAGTAAGATGGTGAACCATGACCACCCACATTTATTGGCATGGCACCTGGTGTCGATGATAAACAGTAAGATGGTGAACCATGACCGCCCACATTTATTGGCATGGCTCCTGGTGTCGATGATAAACAGTAAGATGGTGAACCATGACCACCCACATTTATTGGCATGGCTCCTGGTGTCGATGATAAACAGTAAGATGGTGAACCATGACCACCCACATTTATTGGCATGGCACATGGTGTCAATGATAAACAGTAAGATGGTGAACCATGACTGCCCACATTTATTGGCATGGCTCCTGGTGTCGATGATAAACAGTAAGATGGTGAACCATGACTGCCCACATTTATTGGCATGGCACCTGGTGTCGATGATAAACAGTAAGATGGTGAACCATGACTGCCCACGTCTATCAGCATGGCTCCTGGTGTCGATGATAAACAGTAAGATGGTGAACCATGACCGCCCACATCTATTGGCATGGCACCTGGTGTCGATGATAAACAGTAAGATGGTGAACCATGACTGCCCACGTCTATCAGCATGGCTCCTGGTGTCGATGATAAACAGTAAGATGGTGAACCATGACCGCCCACATCTATTGGCATGGCACCTGGTGTCGATGATAAACAGTAAGATGGTGAACCATGACTGCCCACGTCTATCAGCATGGCTCCTGGTGTCGATGATAAACAGTAAGATGGTGAACCATGACTGCCCACATTTATTGGCATGGCTCCTGGTGTCGATGATAAACAGTAAGATGGTGAACCATGACTGCCCACGTCTATCAGCATGGCACCTGGTGTCAATGAAAAACAGTAAGATGGTGAACCATGACCACCCACATTTATTGGCATGGTTCCTGGTGTCGATGATAAACAGTAAGATGGTGAACCATGACCGCCCACATTTATTGGCATTGCTCCTGATGTCGATGATAAACAGTAAGATGGTGAACCATGACCGCCCACATTTATTGGCATGGCTCCTGGTGTCGATGATAAACAGTAAGATGGTGAACCATGACTGCCCACGTCTATCAGCATGGCACCTGGTGTCGATGATAAACAGTAAGATGGTGAACCATGACTGCCCACGTCTATCAGCATGGCTCCTGGTGTCGATGATAAACAGTAAGATGGTGAACCATGACCGCCCACATCTATTGGCATGGCACCTGGTGTCGATGATAAACAGTAAGATGGTGAACCATGACTGCCCACATTTATTGGCATGGCTCCTGGTGTCGATGATAAACAGTAAGATGGTGAACCATGACCGTCCATGTCTATTGGCATGGCACATGGTGTTGATGATAAACAGTGAGATGGTGAACCATGACTGCCCACATTTATTGGCATGGCACCTGGTGTCGATGATAAACAGTAAGATGGTGAACCATGACTGCCCACATTTATTGGCATGGCTCCTGGTGTCAATGATAAACAGTAAGATGGTGAACCATGACTGCCCACATTTATTGGCATGGCTCTTGGTGTTGATGATAAACAGTAAGATGGTGAACCATGACTACCCACATTTATTGGCATGGCTCCTGGTGTCGATGATAAACAGTAAGATGGTGAACCATGACCACCCACATTTATTGGCATGGCACCTGGTGTCGATGATAAACAGTAAGATGGTGAACCATGACTGCCCACATTTATTGGCATGGCTCGTGGTGTCGATGATAAACAGTAAGATGGTGAACCATGACCACCCACATTTATTGGCATGGCTCCTGGTGTCGATGATAAACAGTAAGATGGTGAACCATGACCACCCACATTTATTGGCATGGCACATGGTGTCAATGATAAACAGTAAGATGGTGAACCATGACTGCCCACATTTATTGGCATGGCTCCTGGTGTCGATGATAAACAGTAAGATGGTGAACCATGACTGCCCACATTTATTGGCATGGCACCTGGTGTCGATGATAAACAGTAAGATGGTGAACCATGACTGCCCACGTCTATCAGCATGGCTCCTGGTGTCGATGATAAACAGTAAGATGGTGAACCATGACCGCCCACATCTATTGGCATGGCACCTGGTGTCGATGATAAACAGTAAGATGGTGAACCATGACTGCCCACGTCTATCAGCATGGCTCCTGGTGTCGATGATAAACAGTAAGATGGTGAACCATGACCGCCCACATCTATTGGCATGGCACCTGGTGTCGATGATAAACAGTAAGATGGTGAACCATGACTGCCCACGTCTATCAGCATGGCTCCTGGTGTCGATGATAAACAGTAAGATGGTGAACCATGACTGCCCACATTTATTGGCATGGCTCCTGGTGTCGATGATAAACAGTAAGATGGTGAACCATGACTGCCCACATTTATTGGCATGGCACCTGGTGTCGATGATAAACAGTAAGATGGTGAACCATGACTGCCCACATTTATTGGCATGGCACCTGGTGTAGATGATAAACAGTAAGATGGTGAACCATGACCGCCCACATTTATTGGCATGGCTCCTGGTATTGATGATAAACAGTAAGATGGTGAACCATGACTGCCCACATTTATTGGCATGGCTCCTGGTGTTGATGATAAACAGTAAGATGGTGAACCATGACTGCCCACATTTATTGGCATGGCACCTGGTGTAGATGATAAACAGTAAGATGGTGAACCATGACCGCCCACATTTATTGGCATGGCTCCTGGTATTGATGATAAACAGTAAGATGGTGAACCATGACTGCCCACATTTATTGGCATGGCTCCTGGTGTCGATGATAAACAGTAAGATGGTGAACCATGACTGCCCACATCTATTGGCATGGCACCTGGTGTCGATGATAAACAGTAAGATGGTGAACCATGACTGCCCACATTTATTGGCATGGCTCCTGGTGTCGATGATAAACAGTAAGATGGTGAACCATGACCGTCCATGTCTATTGGCATGGCACATGGTGTTGATGATAAACAGTGAGATGGTGAACCATGACTGCCCACATTTATTGGCATGGCACCTGGTGTCGATGATAAACAGTAAGATGGTGAACCATGACTGCCCACATTTATTGGCATGGCTCCTGGTGTCGATGATAAACAGTAAGATGGTGAACCATGACTGCCCACATTTATTGGCATGGCTCTTGGTGTTGATGATAAACAGTAAGATGGTGAACCATGACTACCCACATTTATTGGCATGGCTCCTGGTGTCGATGATAAACAGTAAGATGGTGAACCATGACCACCCACATTTATTGGCATGGCACCTGGTGTCGATGATAAACAGTAAGATGGTGAACCATGACTGCCCACATTTATTGGCATGGCTCCTGGTGTCGATGATAAACAGTAAGATGGTGAACCATGACCACCCACATTTATTGGCATGGCTCCTGGTGTCGATGATAAACAGTAAGATGGTGAACCATGACCACCCACATTTATTGGCATGGCACATGGTGTCAATGATAAACAGTAAGATGGTGAACCATGACTGCCCACATTTATTGGCATGGCTCCTGGTGTCGATGATAAACAGTAAGATGGTGAACCATGACTGCCCACATTTATTGGCATGGCACCTGGTGTCGATGATAAACAGTAAGATGGTGAACCATGACTGCCCACGTCTATCAGCATGGCTCCTGGTGTCGATGATAAACAGTAAGATGGTGAACCATGACCGCCCACATCTATTGGCATGGCACCTGGTGTCGATGATAAACAGTAAGATGGTGAACCATGACTGCCCACGTCTATCAGCATGGCTCCTGGTGTCGATGATAAACAGTAAGATGGTGAACCATGACCGCCCACATCTATTGGCATGGCACCTGGTGTCGATGATAAACAGTAAGATGGTGAACCATGACTGCCCACGTCTATCAGCATGGCTCCTGGTGTCGATGATAAACAGTAAGATGGTGAACCATGACTGCCCACATTTATTGGCATGGCTCCTGGTGTCGATGATAAACAGTAAGATGGTGAACCATGACTGCGCACGTCTATCAGCATGGCACCTGGTGTCAATGAAAAACAGTAAGATGGTGAACCATGACCACCCACATTTATTGGCATGGTTCCTGGTGTCGATGATAAACAGTAAGATGGTGAACCATGACCGCCCACATTTATTGGCATTGCTCCTGGTGTCGATGATAAACAGTAAGATGGTGAACCATGACCGCCCACATTTATTGGCATGGCTCCTGGTGTCGATGATAAACAGTAAGATGGTGAACCATGACTGCCCACGTCTATCAGCATGGCACCTGGTGTCGATGATAAACAGTAAGATGGTGAACCATGACTGCCCACGTCTATCAGCATGGCTCCTGGTGTCGATGATAAACAGTAAGATGGTGAACCATGACCGCCCACATCTATTGGCATGGCACCTGGTGTCGATGATAAACAGTAAGATGGTGAACCATGACTGCCCACATTTATTGGCATGGCTCCTGGTGTCGATGATAAACAGTAAGATGGTGAACCATGACCGTCCATGTCTATTGGCATGGCACATGGTGTTGATGATAAACAGTGAGATGGTGAACCATGACTGCCCACATTTATTGGCATGGCACCTGGTGTCGATGATAAACAGTAAGATGGTGAACCATGACTGCCCACATTTATTGGCATGGCTCCTGGTGTCGATGATAAACAGTAAGATGGTGAACCATGACTGCCCACATTTATTGGCATGGCTCTTGGTGTTGATGATAAACAGTAAGATGGTGAACCATGACTACCCACATTTATTGGCATGGCTCCTGGTGTCGATGATAAACAGTAAGATGGTGAACCATGACCACCCACATTTATTGGCATGGCACCTGGTATTGATGATAAACAGTAAGATGGTGAACCATGACTGCCCACATTTATTGGCATGGCTCCTGGTGTCGATGATAAACAGTAAGATGGTGAACCATGACCACCCACATTTATTGGCATGGCTCCTGGTGTCGATGATAAACAGTAAGATGGTGAACCATGACCACCCACATTTATTGGCATGGCACATGGTGTCAATGATAAACAGTAAGATGGTGAACCATGACTGCCCACATTTATTGGCATGGCTCCTGGTGTCGATGATAAACAGTAAGATGGTGAACCATGACTGCCCACATTTATTGGCATGGCACCTGGTGTCGATGATAAACAGTAAGATGGTGAACCATGACTGCCCACGTCTATCAGCATGGCTCCTGGTGTCGATGATAAACAGTAAGATGGTGAACCATGACCGCCCACATCTATTGGCATGGCACCTGGTGTCGATGATAAACAGTAAGATGGTGAACCATGACTGCCCACGTCTATCAGCATGGCTCCTGGTGTCGATGATAAACAGTAAGATGGTGAACCATGACCGCCCACATCTATTGGCATGGCACCTGGTGTCGATGATAAACAGTAAGATGGTGAACCATGACTGCCCACGTCTATCAGCATGGCTCCTGGTGTCGATGATAAACAGTAAGATGGTGAACCATGACTGCCCACATTTATTGGCATGGCTCCTGGTGTCGATGATAAACAGTAAGATGGTGAACCATGACTGCCCACGTCTATCAGCATGGCACCTGGTGTCAATGAAAAACAGTAAGATGGTGAACCATGACCACCCACATTTATTGGCATGGTTCCTGGTGTCGATGATAAACAGTAAGATGGTGAACCATGACCGCCCACATTTATTGGCATTGCTCCTGGTGTCGATGATAAACAGTAAGATGGTGAACCATGACCGCCCACATTTATTGGCATGGCTCCTGGTGTCGATGATAAACAGTAAGATGGTGAACCATGACTGCCCACGTCTATCAGCATGGCACCTGGTGTCGATGATAAACAGTAAGATGGTGAACCATGACTGCCCACGTCTATCAGCATGGCTCCTGGTGTCGATGATAAACAGTAAGATGGTGAACCATGACCGCCCACATCTAATGGCATGGCACCTGGTGTCGATGATAAACAGTAAGATGGTGAACCATGACCGTCCATGTCTATTGGCATGGCACCTGGTGTCGAGGATAAACAGTGAGATGGTGAAACATGACTGCCCACATCTATTGGCATGGCACATGGTGTCGAGGATAAACAGTGCTATTACACTCAACCATGATCGCCCATGTCTATCAGCAAGGCACCTGGTGTCGGGGATAAACAGTGCTATTACACCCAACTTGTAGGTCAGCATGGCACATGGTGTCGAGGATAAACAGTGCTATTACACCCAACTTGTAGGTCTGCATGGCTGAATGGATAAGAACACATGTTCATAAACATCTGGTGCGCTGATGCCGAGGTAAGTGGTTCAACTCCTACACTGGACAGTTGGACTAAAATGTTTACCTCTCGTCCTTGACTTGAGGAGGTACATTATAAGTACCTCTAAAGTCGGAGTGGGTTAGCCTGATGTGAGCGACACTGTTAAAAGGGAAAGCTAATCCACACATAACATTCAGCCCAGCACTACTAGAAGTAGTGTGTATGGACTACGCTTGAGTTCAAAGCGAGCGAATGCAAAAAAAACAACAACAAAAAACAACTTGTTTCTTAATATCATTTCTTTTCCTGTCTTTTCTTGTTGCTGGCCTACATTCTCAAAAATTTGGCAAAGCTCTGATCTTTGTATAATGTAAGATGTGAACTGTATTGCAGATTTTTACAGAAAATGTGCATCACATATTGAACACTTCATGTTTTAGGATTTTTTGTTGTTGCATATCCCTAACGGGACGTTGCAGTCAACACCAGCATTTTTCAGCTGCTGTTGATGTACTAGGGAAGTGTTACGTTCAGTAGTTTGCCATTGCTTTCTGAACAATCGGCTCCCATACCAGCATGTTATAACACAGCGCGACACGGTCTGCTGCACAAGTCGGTCACAGCTGAGCTTCGAATGCCTGGTACCCAGCTCACGAACCGCGTTCGCAAGCCTTTGGCCACGGAGACCGGCAATCTTAACCCAATCTAACCCAAGTTTTAGGGGAAGTCAGTAAATAAAGAAAAGGAATACAAATGAGAACTTTAACACTAATTATTATTGCATTTATATTTCCCATTTATTTCTGTACTGCTACATAATCTCCACCAACATTGATGCATTGATCGTAATACTGTTGCATTGTTTCAAAACCTATGGATTAGGAGTTTCTTCTGTGCTGTCTTGACCACGTTCATATCTCAAGTTTAGTCTCTGTATCGTTTGTAAAACATTTACCACCTAGGTGTGATTTCAGTGAACCAAAACAGTGAAAATCACTTGGGACTAAGTCAGGACTGTGAAGCAGATTAGATATGTCAGCTTTGCTGTCTCTGACATTCACACCTCACATTTAGTCTCTGTATCATCTGTAAAATGCTTACCACAGAGATGAATGAGTCATTAGTGAAGCAAACAAGTGAAAGTCGCTAAATTCATACTGGGATTATAAGGCACATATTGAAAATCTGCTATTTGTATCTATTATTCAATACCATTTGGTATTGGATTGGAGTTTGTTGACTATGAAATACCTAAAAGCATAGCCAATCTTAACCTAATCTAACCCATTCACAGGTGCTATGCTGAATCTTGACCAGCTTACATCCTAATTTGTCCTTCTGCGGATGTTAAGTTTCAGTACTGATTTTGCACACCCCACTGAGTTGTTTTTTTTTAGCTTGGGGAGGGGAAGAAGAGCTCTGCAGCATAACTCCCCATAGATGCAGTACTTTCTTACCAGGTTGGGAAAAAAGTCAACAGAACCTCATTCTAATAGATGCAAGCCCTTTCCAGAGTTCAGACAGTCTGTTTGCCCATGCCACTGACATAAGAGTTAAAACTCAGTCTTCCAATGTCACAGACATAAGAGTTAAAACTCAGTTTTCCAAATGATTTACAACCAACCAACCATGCGCTCTGTGCATGCGACACCTAGCAGTCTACTAACAGCTATTTTTAAAGCAGGATGATGCTGCCACCGAATGACACCCGTATAAACTACCAGCCACTATTTTCAGTTTCCACTTATCAGTTAACTAACTTACTGACTTTCCCTCATAACCTTATTATCTGACCACATATTGTGTTCTTTGAGATCATGAAAGTGATCAGTTGCCAACATTATTCAGTCATTAAATTTTATCAGTTCCATGAAAAACTACAGTTATGCATGACATTTTTTGCAGATTTGACATGTGTAACAATTACCTATCTTCCTTTCAGAAGGACCTTCGCAGCAACAGCACACCATCCAGTCGTACGAGAACCAAGCTGATGATGATTACATTCCACCACGATCTGTTCAGCGAGTCCCCAAAAGGCCCAGCCGAGGCAGACCCTCCATGACTAGAGGAAAGAAACCTCGTATGGATGGGCCGTATAGTGAAGACGCTACCATCCAGTCTCAGTCTTCCATGCAAATGCAGCCGGTAGGCATGAATTTTAGTCAAAAAGGAATAAACAAAATATAACTGTGATGCTCGATGAAAAGAAAGACACACACAGATACAAGTTGATGTTTCAATTAAAAGTATTTATCAGTGAACAAAAAACAAAAATATGAAGCTAGAAACTAAAATAAAGTAATCGCAAATTAGTAATCCATGTTAAAAAATGTAAGTTGCATGTCCTTTATAGAACATTGCAATCAACCCCATCATTTAGTGGCTGTTTATGATTTACTTGGCAGCATTAGTGCAGTAGTTTGCCATTGCTTTCTGAATGGCCAAAACCTCATACTTCAAAATCAGTGCAAAGTGGTTTGCTTCCAAATAGTCAGAAGGTGATTTCAAACCCTGGACTCTGTATGACAGGATATTACAAAACTATGTCTCACTATCTCCTGAATCACAGCATCAGTCAATAATCCATGTGTCTGCATGAAATAGCAAATAAAAATCTCATCCCATCTTGTTCTTATACCTTGCAGTGTCGAGGTGAAGTATAAACAGCGGGAGAGTGCCCGTTTATGGGCTTCATATATTGAGATTTCCTTCTCATCATCATCTCATCTTGTTCCCCTTGTACCTTGCGGTGACGAGGTGAAGCATAAACAGCGGGAGAGTGCCTGTTTATGAGCTTTATATATCAATATTCCCATGGACTCTGCTATTCCCTCTGTCCATCGTTTATATGGTCGGCCTCTTCTTCTGCTTCCATTTGGCTGTACATCATTGCTTATTGTGGTATACTGTTAATTGGTAATCTAATTACAGGGCCAAACCATTTAAATTGCTGCCTTCTGATAAAATCTAGCGCTGCTATAACTCCCACTTTAGTCCTGATTTCTTTCTTTCTAATTTTCTCTCTTCTTGATACATTGAGTATTCTTCTCCAGAATCTCATTTCTGTTGTTGTGATTTTTCTTTTCTCTTTTTTTTCTTCTGTCATTGTCCAGGTTTGGCATTGGTAGCATAGAGTTGGTAGGAAGATTGTGTTGTAGAGTACAAACAAAAATGTCCCCAGTACTTTGGTGCTCATTCATTGTGGACATCAGCTGGACAGTGAAGTCAAGAAGGAAAGAACCTTGATACACACTCTACAAGCTGCATTGAACATGTGGTGCTAGAGAGACATTTTTGTCAAGCAGTCAGCACTCCAGGGGTGAAGTGGTCAGTATCTTGCCCTCACTTACCAGTCTGAGCGGTCTCGAGGTATGGTGTCCGCGTCGAGTGCTGGAGGTCCTGGGTTCAAACCTCGGTGAGCGCTGGGATTTTTTCACGTGGACTTCTAGTAATAAAAATGTCCCCCGGTCTCTGGGTAGTGAGATCGGACGCCCGTGTGTATTGTTGCGCACGTAAATAATCCCTTGGCAGTTGGAAATCGAAAAAGAGTAGCCTAACGGCACTGCCCGGGCAAAATTTCAAGTTAAAAATCTACCCAAAGTATTTTCAGGATCCTCGCTGGTGCTACGGAGTTCATGCACTGAGCTGAAATTCTCCAGACTCAACCTTGAGTTAGGAGTTGAACAGAGCACTTATGGGTTGCACCTGTGTGCTGTGATGTTGATCCATTGACTATATTTAAAAAAAATAAGACTAAACTTACCATGACACGTCCTGGTTCCCATTTTAGCCTGGGTCAGCCTGGAATTCAAGGCCAATTCAAAACTCCACCTTGATGTGGATTTGAATTTATGACAACCAGGTTAGCAGGAAAGCATCCAACCACCATGCTTGTGTGGCTTCCCAGTTTGACTGTAGTCACCCTTCATGTTTTGTTTTGATGTTCTGTTTTGTTTTTGCTTTGAACTCAAGCGTAGTCCATGCATGTGCTACTGCTTCTAGTGCACTCAACTGATATTTTGCATGCGGATTAGCTTTCCTTGTTACCAGTGTCTCTTACCATCAGGCAAACCCACTCTGCCTTCTGAGGTACTTGTAATTTACATCCCCAAGCCAAGGATGTGAAGTCAACATTTTAATTGGGGGGGGGGGGGAAGCAGCCAGAGTGTGCAGAGAAAGCTAACAAGATAGCACTGAAACAAGCAGAGACATGGTTATCTAGGGTCAGTGATGACAACAGATGGGAAATAGTTACACAAAGGGGTCTAAAATGGTATGGCAGATTGACTAATGCAAAATCTAGGGAGAGATAGATTCCAGATATCAAGAGATGCTGGCACTGGATAGGGCAAGCATTGAACGAACCAACTTTATTTTCAAAGGGTCACAAATTGGGCACACAGGCCCGTCTTACATTCGTCCCTTCCAATCACTCATCTTTTGTACATCAATTATCTATTGTGCATGTTACACTCACATAGGAAAAAATATTGAATGTTGTGAACATAAACAATGCTTATTACCATGTTATGAGACAGGCTGGCAGGCAGACATACGTACACATGCATAAATTCATACATACACACTTTATACATACATACATCATTTACACACCACCAACTCAATAAGACAGATACACTCTCCCTCGCATACACATATACTCACTCACAATCACAGACTCACTAACAAAAATTTACTTACACATAGATACATTCTTTCTCCATCTCTCTCCCCCTCACTCCCTCCCTACCCTCTCTCTTTCTCTCTCTCTCTCCTTCCTCTCCCCCCTCTCTCATTCTTTCTCTCTCTCTCTCTCTCTCTCTCTCTCTCTCTCTCTCTCTCTCTCTCTCTCTCTCTCTCTCTCTCTCCCCCTCTCTCTCTCTCTCAAGACAACTCGAGACAACATGAGAATGATATAACTAGAATAGAAAGTCTCTTTCTCCCCCTCACTCCCTCCCTACCTTTCCCCCTAGCAACAGATGGGATGACTTGGTGTGAGTTATTTGAGGACATGTGCCTCAAAAGGCAATAAAGAGCAGCAGAAAAAGCAGGAGAGAACGAACAAATGAAAAAAAACTGTATTTTCAAAGGGTTAAGAGTTGGGCACGCAGGCCCGTCCAACATTCTGCTCCTCTGTCACTCTCTTTCATACATTATTTCATTCATACATCATGAATTCATTACTGAATTCCAGCTTCTGTAGTTCCTGCTGGCAACCTCCTGACACTCAAGGCCCAGTGTGATTATAGCCCCAAACAAGTCTGAATTTCTATTCGGCATTCTGACCCACTCCTTGCCTCTATCAATCTTCTCACGTGTGCACACTTCTATGATGGTATCTTCTTTCTGAGCCATCCATGATCTTCCTCTGAGCAGCCTGTGACCCATGACTACTCTTGTCCTGGTCGACAGTCGTCATTCAGAGGTGAAGCAAGATGGACATATAATCAGATTGCAACGGGCACTATTAGTATTGGAACTCTTTGCTAGTTGTTGAAGATGCGGACTGAGCACTTATGGGAATGTCCCGAGTGCAGTGATATTGGTTCTTGACTCGACTCAACTCTTTCATCCATACATCACTTATGAGGATGTAAGAGAGGAACAGAGAAAAAGAAAGAACAGTTAATTATACCTTTCACTGTAAACTATAGTAAATTGTAGCTGTACCACAGCAGTATCCAATTACTCATCTGTTTCCTATATACTTCTCAATAGATGGAGCCGCCGCCCGATGCCAACTACCGCTTGAAGTTCACCTACGGGGTGAACGCCTGGCGACACTGGATCGCCAACAAAAATGCTGAAATTGAAAAAACCAAACAGGCCACTGGGAACTACAGGTTGCGGAGTTTCCCTGGCGATCTGCTCAAGTGCATGACTGATGATCTGAACAATACTTTGTGCATGTTTATTAAGGAGGTTAGGAAGCCGAATGGAGACGAATATTCACCCGACAGCATTTACTATCTGTGTTTAGGTACTGGCATGGATTTACAACTGTCTTGGTGTAGTTAGTTAAACAGATCATCCTCATTGCACATTGAACTATTAGTCCATAACTGCTCAGAACCTCTCAGTATTTCCCTCAGCATGTAGCCACAGGCGACACCAGCTCTGTGTTTGTTGATTATTCTTCTTTAGCCTCACACTAAACTCTGTTTGACTTGACATTCTTGCACTCTGGTCAAAGTTGCAGAGTGTCACACACACACGCACGCACGCGCACACAAAAAAAGCTAACCTGGACAAAAACGCTCGCAGAAGTCGGCCTAAGGGTGCAAATAAAATTGGTACAATGCAAAAACGTCCGAGTGAGAGTGGAATGTCCTTTGTGAAAAGTCCGTCCGAACCGAAAGCTTGCTGAGTGGACGTTGTCTGCAGACTGACCATTCCTGGTTTGCGCGGGGAGAGGCCTGTGGCGAACAAAATGCCCAATACATGGGAGTGAGGAATTAAAGCAGCCATGTGCAGGACGTGGTGATTCCTTGAGCAAGCTCAGTACCAGAGCGCTATGTGTTGGTTCTGCAATTATGGAAACCTCCTTGGATGGCGGATAACGCCCTTGGACTGCGCCTGCCTTCCCTTGAGGGCTGACCGTGAAGTCTTCGGCCATTCTAACGTGACCAGCTGGGATGTGGACGGCACCACAACAGTGAGAAACATCTGGGAAGGCTAACCCGATCAACAAACGCCCGCCAAAGTTGGATGTGTTGGTCTAAGGTCTCATAACGGGACACACGGTAATTACGTCTGAAAAAACACCGGATGAACGCAGAATAAGAAGACATTCATCCCTTGAGTCTTTTACTCATCCTGCCTCCCTGAGGGTGTTGAGGATGTCAGCCTCGTTTTCTCTTACATTCGCATACTCTGGTATGCACATTGTAAATATTGTTATTATTTCTAGTGCTGCTCAATTGTCTACTCTTGGTGGCCCAATTCTTATGAAGGTGTAGTGTGATCTTAAAAACGAAATGCCGCCGGCCTCACACTCTGAAGGTAGTCGGTTCATTTTCAGGCTCCCTTTATACGATTCACACGCAGTTTTCATGGAGATTCCTGGGGGTTGTCGCTGGAGCTACGGAGTTTTTACTAAAACCCAAGTCGAGGGGGTTGACTTCGTTGCAGCAGGTTTTAACCCATCTTGCTGAGTGCCTGTGCTTTCATAACCCGGTTATCAAGAGCATTGCACAAAGCACAAACTCTGTAGCTTCAGTGACATGATCAGTAAAGCTCCCTTTTACCTGCCTTAACACATTTGGTGCTATTCACATACAGCAAGGCCCTGGTTAACATTGGGGTTATGTTCTTGGAAAACGTGACTAAGTGAAACGACGTTTAAAAAGTTGCTTAAAAGTCGACACGGTCGACTTCATTGCACCAGGTTTTTTCCCATGTGGCCCACTCTCTTTCCGCAGCGCGGAAAGCGTCGTACAAAGCACGAACTCTGTAGCTCCAGCGACGACCCACAGGAGTCTCCGAAAAATTTCACTCGTGAACCGAAGGACGCGGCCTGGAATCGAACACACAACCTTCAGAGCCAGAGTCAACCGGCTTTACCACTTCACCACGGAGACTCCCAGTGAAACGACGTATAGCGAAACACTATTTCCTATAGAATTAAATGAAGTACAGTGTATCATGTAATGTTTATTGTGATGGTTGTTGATATTTATTGGTTAAATAAAGGTGGGTAAGAGGGCGAATGGTAGAATTATTGGGAGGTAGAGGCATTAAAACCAAGGCTCGGTCCAAAACTATCATCAGCACTGCTAGTACTGCTCTCACCCGCTTTCTTAGCTAGATCTTCATAGAGAGACTTTGCTTTCTCTTGGATAGCCAGATATCTTGCTCACAGGCATATTCCGTTGGTTCTGGTCTTCAATCCAGGCGGCCTATAATGCTTCCATGTTCTCCAAAGGAGTACTTCTAGTACAAGTGATTTTGGAAACACTCAAAGGGGTTTTTAGCACCCTCTTTTATTTTGTCAGCACAAATTGTCCTTACCATGGTTGGAGGTAAACCATGGACTTTACTGATATCAACAGCCTTATCACCAACCTCAAAACGACGTAACACATCTAACTTCACCTCAAGAGTAACACATTTCCTGGTTCTCTTACAACCAGACACACTATCAGCACTTACTGTGCACTTTGAATTCATAATTATGGGTGATTACATGATAAAATCCTGGAAAAACGCACTGCACAAAATGTAAAATGGTGACGTTAAAGCAGCATAGCTACACAGGTGGCAACGTAAAGTGAAGTTATGCCCCATTATGACGACGACATTATAGTGAAATGACGTAGTGATACGACGTAAACCGAAGAGGCATATAGCGGGACCTTCCTGTATTTGTATAGACCAGGTAGCACCCAGTGGGTTATGTGGACAATGTCTCATTGGCCTCCTTCCCTGGACATTTCCCGATGGCCATGTTTAGGCTGGTTCCACCTGGGAGACAAAGGTCAGTTTAAACAATTGTCCTCAATGGGGATTTGAACACACGACCACCAGTGTGGTATACACTGTACAGATTGTACCTGATTGTATTTTTACTGAGCTCATGTTGCTGTGGTTCCTGAGACAAATGTAAATTCCTTGGACTGCCAGAGTGTGTGTGACCAGTAATTGTTTGTATGTGTGACCAGTTGTTGTTGTGTGTGTGTGTGTGTGTGAGAGAGAGAGAGACCAGTAGTTGTTTGTGTAAGTGTTGTCTGTAAGAATGTGGCACAGTTCTGTTACTTATGTGTGACCATTAGTTGTGTGTGTGTGTAGGAGTTGTCTTTCAGAATGTGACATAACTCTGTTGTTTCTCTCTGACCAGGTATCCAGCAGTACTTGTTTGAAAACGGGAGAATAGAGAATATATTTACCGATGTTTACTTTGAGAAATTCACAGACTGCTTGCATGAAATCTTGAAAACACTGCGGCCAAAAATCAATAGCCAGGGTAAGAAAACATGAGTAATTTTTCTTCTTCATTTTTTTCTTCTTCCTCCTGCTCTTCCTTTTCCTCTTCTTCCTTTTCCTTCCTCTTTTCCTCCACCTCTTCTTCACCTTCTTTGAACCCAGTGCATGTTCTCACAGCTGAATGAATGCTCTCACTGTCCCATTAATGTTTATTGTTATCACTGTTTACTTAGTTACTGTTCTTATCTTATTTCTTATCCACTTTTATTAATTTCGTTCAGGGCGGAATAATACTGTTATCTAATTTCTCATTCAGTTTGATTAATTTCATTGGAGGCAAAATAGTTCAGAGGTTACAGTGTCACCTTCTGGCTCAAGCAGGCCAAGATCAACAAACAGTATTGACTGTTTGAAATTTGGCAAAACAAGAAAAAAGTAAGCTCGAAAGCCCCAACTTTCTTTTATCATTATCATCATGTACCATGCCGATAGGCATGGGGATCATGTTTCGCCATTTCACACAATCACCAGTTTTGGATCTGATCTGTGTTGTCCCAGTTATGCCATGATGGCAAGATATCCTGATATTTCACTCTCTCCTTCTGCTTGCTCTTTTCCCATAAATTTTGCCTGTTGTCACCAAGTTTTAAATTTCTTTTCATTACATGCCCCCCCAAAAATCTTGACTGTCTACGTCTAAATTCTCTAATAAGTTTACAGTTTGAATGTGGTTTTCGTAGAAATTTATCATTTATTTTTCTCTTTTCTTTAGTGGTTGCATAATTTATTCTGTCATAATTCATCAGACACATTCTTTACTCCTTTAGATGTTTAATTATTGATGTCAAACAGGTCAGATGCTGTGCCGTATAGAAGAGGAGCACCTATGGGAGAGCAAGCAGCTTGGGGCCCATTCACCGTTCATCCTCCTGAACACGTTAATCTACTTCCACACCAAACACTTCATCCTGAAGACAGCCCAGGAGCACATGTCCCTCTCCTTTGCTCAGATCCTCAAGCACTGGAAAAAAGGTGTGCTGAAGAGTCAGAGTGCTGCCAGCGGCAAGAATGTGTCTCTCAGGTTTTACTGCCTGGCCAATGGCAAAAAAGGTTTGTTGGTTTCTGCATTGCGTTATCATGCTTTTGGAGCCTATTGTAAGGGATATGGCATTAGACATTCTAAGTGGCAGTGTCTTGTCAGCAGTAGTAGTGTGTCTCTCAGGTTCTGCTGTCAGACCAGCTGCAAGAAAGGTTCCTTGGTTTGTGCAGTATGAGTGATAGTTATCATGCATTTGGAGTCCTGTTGTAAAGACAACCGTCTATTGTGAGTGTCAGTGATATTAATGTTTTTGTCAGGTTTTGCTGCCTGACCAACAGCACGAACAAAAAAGTTTAGGTGGTTTAGCAGTATGTGTGACAATTCTGTTCTCTAACATCTTGTTGTAAGGGCTATGCCACTAGAAAACTAGCCCATGTGGGTGTCGTGTCAGTGGCAGTAAGTAATGTGTCTCTAAGGTTTTGCTGCCTGGCCAACGACAAAAAAGGTTTGTTGGTTTGTATAGTACAGTGGTTCTCAACCTTTTTTGGCCCGTGCCCCCCTTCACTATATTTTCAGAATGTCATTTCCATCCTTTCGTATTTCCTACCTAAAAATCCCGCCCCGCCCCTACACAGTATACGCAATAATGGAAGCTAAATTTAATAGCACATACTAAAACACGTCTAGACGTTCACATAAAACATGATTTGTGGGTCTACTTACTTTATAAATTGAATTTTAGAAGGGTGAGACGTACAGAACCGTACAGTATGAAGAGAAAAACAATATCATGTAATCGGTTCTTGTATTAACGTGATCTTGAAATAATCTGAATCCCCCCCCCCCTGGAAACCCTAAAATCCCCCCACCCCCTGGGTGGGGGGGGGGGATTCCCCACCGGTTGAGAACCACTAGTGTAGTAGATGGGAAAATCTTCATACAACTTGCCCTAAAGTCCTGCTGGCACTAGAAAACCATCCATTCTAAGTGTGAGTATCTGAACACTTTCTTTCACCAAGGATGCACTGTGTTTGATTGGGTATTCTTCATGTGTAACAAGTAATATGTCATATGTGATTGTACTTGTTCATTCTTTGCAGAATGTTGTTCTCACTCTCTCACTCCCTCCATCTCTCTCTCTCTCTCTTCCTCCCTCCCTCCATCTCCCTACATCATGCTCTGCTTTATTTCCAACTCCACTCTTCCATTGCACCACTCTCTACATCCTCTATCCACTGCCTTATTTCCAACTCTGCTCTTCCATTGCATTACTCCCTACATTCTCTATCCACTGCCTTATTTCCAACTCTGCTCTTCCATTGCATTACTCCCTACATTCTCTATCCACTGCCTTATTTCCAACTCTGCTCTTCCATTGCATTACTCCCTACATTCTCTATCCACTGCCTTATTTCCAACTCTGCTCTTCCATTGCATTACTCCCTACATTCTCTATCCACTGCCTTATTTCCAACTCCACTCTTCCATTGCACCACTTTCTACACCCTCTATCCACTGCCTTATTTCCAACTCTGCTCTTCCATTGCATTACTCCCTACATTCTCTGTCTGCTGCCTTATTTCCAGCTCTGCTCTTCCATTGCATTACTCCCTAAATTCTCTATGTGCTGATTTATATATATCCAATTCAACTCTTCCATTGCACTACTCCCTAGACTCTCTGTCCGCTGCCTTATTTCCAACTCCACTCTTCCATTGCCCTACTCCCTTCATCGTCTATCTGCTGATTTATTTCCAACTCCACTCTTCCATTGCACTACTCCCTATATCGTCTATCTGCTGATTTATTTCCAACTCCACTCTTCCATTGCACCACTCTCTACATCCTATACCCACTGCCTTATTTCCAACTCCACTCTTCCATTGCACTACTCCCTAGACTCCAACTCCACTCTTCCATTGCACTACTCCCTAGACTCTGTCTGCTGATTTATTTCCAACTCCACGCTTCCATTGCATTACTCCCTACATCCTCTATCCGCTGATTTATTTCCAACTCTGCTCTTCCATTGCACCACTCTCTACACCCTCTATCCACTGTCTTATTTCCAACTCTGCTCTTCCATTGCATTACTCCCTACATTCTCTATCCGGTGCCTTATTTCCAACTCTGCTCTTCCATTGCATTACTCCCTACATTCTCAAACCTGTGCCTTATTTCCAACTCTGCTCTTCCATTGCATTACTCCCTACATACTCTATCCGGTGCCTTATTTCCAACTCTGCTCTTCCATTGCATTACTCCCTACATTCTCTATCCGGTGCCTTATTTCCAACTCTGCTCTTCCATTGCATTACTCCCTACATTCTCTATCCACTGCCTTATTTCCAACTCTGCTCTTCCATTGCATTACTCCCTACATTCTCTATCCACTGCCTTATTTCCAACTCTGCTCTTCCATTGCATTACTCCCTACATTCTCTATCCACTGCCTTATTTCCAACTCCACTCTTCCATTGCACCACTTTCTACACCCTCTATCCACTGCCTTATTTCCAACTCTGCTCTTCCATTGCATTACTCCCTACATTCTCTGTCTGCTGCCTTATTTCCAGCTCTGCTCTTCCATTGCATTACTCCCTAAATTCTCTATGTGCTGATTTATATCCAATTCAACTCTTCCATTGCACTACTCCCTAGACTCTCTGTCCGCTGCCTTATTTCCAACTCCACTCTTCCATTGCCCTACTCCCTTCATCGTCTATCTGCTGATTTATTTCCAACTCCACTCTTCCATTGCACTACTCCCTATATCGTCTATCTGCTGATTTATTTCCAACTCCACTCTTCCATTGCACCACTCTCTACATCCTATACCCACTGCCTTATTTCCAACTCCACTCTTCCATTGCACTACTCCCTAGACTCCAACTCCACTCTTCCATTGCACTACTCCCTAGACTCTGTCTGCTGATTTATTTCCAACTCCACGCTTCCATTGCATTACTCCCTACATCCTCTATCCGCTGATTTATTTCCAACTCTGCTCTTCCATTGCACCACTCTCTACACCCTCTATCCACTGTCTTATTTCCAACTCTGCTCTTCCATTGCATTACTTCCTACATTCTCTATCCGGTGCCTTATTTCCAACTCTGCTCTTCCATTGCATTACTCCCTACATTCTCAAACCTGTGCCTTATTTCCAACTCTGCTCTTCCATTGCATTACTCCCTACATACTCTATCCGGTGCCTTATTTCCAACTCTGCTCTTCCATTGCATTACTCCCTACATTCTCTATCCGGTGCCTTATTTCCAACTCTGCTCTTCCATTGCATTACTCCCTACATTCTCTATCCGGTGCCTTATTTCCAACTCTGCTCTTCCATTGCATTACTCCCTACATTCTCTATCCGGTGCCTTATTTCCAACTCTGCTCTTCCATTGCATTTCTCTCTACGTCCTCTATCCACTGTCTTATTTTCAACTCCACTCTTCCATTGCACTACTCCCAACTTCCTCTATCCACTGTCTTATTGCCAACTCTGCTTTTTCATTGCACTACTCCCTACATCCTCTGTCATTAATGTCACTTATTTAAACGTTTTCATTTGCAACAGACGGCCTGGCAGCAAGAAAGAACAAGGACGGTCTACCAGTCTATGAAGTTACGGAGAACTTTGACAACCCTCTACGATGTCCCGTAAAGTTATATGAATTTTTCTTATCAAAATGGTGAGTCTCCTGTTCTTTTAAGTGAATCCTTCTAATTCTCTAATCCTCGCATGTTTCTCCTTTCTGATTACTGGCACGTTGCTGTCTTGACTGATGTTAGTTTGTTACATTGTGCTGAAAAAAAAAAAAAAGGCATAGTAACTACAACCCATGGCAGTGACCAGGGATGGAGTTATAACTCCCCACAGCACAAAGCCTGGGCTGAATTGTAGAGACCATGTGTTGCCCATGCAGCATGATCACTCTCTCGGGCTGCCTAATTTACTCCAGAGGAAAGGTAACACTAATACATCTGGAACAAGACAAGCTGCAGAAGCTGCCGGATTAGCAAAGCAATGCTCTAACTGTCCGCATGTCAGAGCTTCGATCCTAGATTAGTTACCAACCAAGGCGTATGGCCTGGTCTGCCCTGCTGTGACATTTAGTCTTTAGGTTGTATTTCCTCACACTAGGATAAGGCTTGTACCCTCCCATTGTCCTCCTCTGCTTTTTCTGATTATTTTCTGATTAAATGTGTATGTTTTTTTAAAATAAAAAATACAATTTTGACATATTGCTAATTATAAAAAATTGTATTTCAACAGCCCTGAGAGCATCAAGAACCGCAATGATATATTCTACCCAGTTCCAGAACGTTCTTGTGTTCCAGATAGCCCTGTGTGGTACTCCACCCAATCTATAGACATGCACACGATGGACAAGATGCTGACCAGAGTACTACTGGTTCGAGAGATCCAAGAATCTCACTTGCATGCCCAGCCAATATACATGTAGAATTTTAATCATCCATTCATCATTTGTGGTCCTTCCTTTTCTACCCTGGGGTTTGTTCTTCTGTAACACGTGTGTTTAATTAACTTATTCAATGCCAAGCAAAAAGTAGGTTTTGACCAAACATGGTACACAGTGAAATGAGCAAGTATCATAATGTAAATTTCCATTCACTGAGCATTGAAATTGTGGAAGATACCTTGAAAGAAAACAAATAATATGATGACCCTGGTATGGCGATATATCATCCTTCTGTACAAATGGAAGGTCCCATTTAGCGATATATTATCCTTCAGCACTGAATCAGTTAAGATTGTGTATGTTTATGCACAAATTAAACTTAAATGTAGGGTACTTGTAAACATACACAGGCTAGATCAGTCAACACCAAAAAGAACCTAATTTGTTTCTGTGACGATCATGTTAGTGTCAATGATGACCCACATAGCAAACAAGTGATACTTTGAAAATGAAGTATATAATGCATTCTGTACAAGTGTATACATTTCATGCAGCACCATACAACTGATAAACTCTGTAACCTAGATAGAACTACTATCTTCTAACTACTGTATCTTGTTATTGTGACTTTTATTTCCCAATGGACCATGGGACCTCACCCAACTCACACCAAGTCCTTTGTAGACTTGTTCATGGTTGGTTAGATTTTGCAGATAACATTTTGTATGAGATGGGGAATCCAGTTCCATGCCAACCCATTTTAGTCATCTCTTACAACATGCGTGGTAGCTTGAGGTGTTGTTATTCTGTATTTCTCCTATGGACCTTGGAAAAACACAGGCAGTTGTCCACTTATTTCAGTGGATACTCTGTCCCTTGTGTTGTGTTAACCGCACTCTTGTACACTGCCTGGTCTCTACCACAAGGAAGTGCAGCCAGAAGTTTCCTTTCATCAGGCTGGGACCATGATGGCATTTATCTTTAGCTCCAGTACTGTAGTGGACATCAGTCTGGGACTGTGATGGTATTTCTCATTCTCCCCAGTACTGTAGAGGACATTGAGCTAAGACTATTATGGCATTTAAGAGCTGAGACCATGATGTCATGTCTCCCCAGTACTTTAGAGCTGAGACCATGATGGTATTTCTCATTCTCCCCAGTTCTTTAGAGCTGATACCATGATGACATGCTTTCCCAGTACTTTAGAGCTGAGACCATGATGACAGGTCTTCCCAGTACTTAAGAGCTGAGATCATGATGACAGTTCTCCCCAGTACTTTAGAGCTGAGACCATAATGACAGGTCTCCCCAGTACTTAAGAGCTGAGACCTTGACGAGAGGTCTCCCCAGTACTTTACTACTGAGACCACAGTGGTATTTCTCATTGTCCCCAGTACTTTAGAGCTGAGATAATGATAACATGTCTCCCTATTACTTTAGAGCTGAGACCAGGATGACATTTCTCCCCAGTACTTTAGAGCTGAGACCATGATGACATTTCTCCCCAGTACTTTAGAGAATAGTGATAATATAACAGTCACAAATGGTAGCTGGAGCCACCATAACTCATAGCACAAAATTTAAAGTATGGTAGCCCATTTGTGTTCTCATATTATGTCTTGTATATTGTATCTTTTTTTGTACGTTGTGTGTGTATGCTGTAATACATTTTAAGCAACATACTTGCTAGTAACTCCTGCTTATAATCATGTACACATTTAGTGTGTATTTGTACAAATTCACATATTTTACTTTCGCATATTTTAAAGACAATGATTTAAATCAGTTCAGCATGATTTATTGTACATACTATTAAACATAGGATTAGATGTACAAATTACGTACAGCACTCGTTTTATCATTCTGTAGGAGAATTAACCACATCTACTTTTTAACCTTGTATTCAGTGGTTGTCACATTGTTTTCAGTGGGGCTATGAATCATTGTTTGCGTTACAGCAAATTTTCAAACAAGAAATATTGTTACATTGGAAACAAAAAATAAAAAATTCTAGTTGTGCTAACCTCATATGTATAATACAAGCACTTTTTAAGGTGAATTGGGGGGCATCCGTCAAATGTATAACAATCATCATCATTCAGTGCCATCTCTGCATTGAATAAATGGGGTCTGTGATGTGACAGGGCCATCATATTTTGAAGGCCTTAATGCATGGAGGAATAGGCATCCAGTCTTCACCTCACTGCGGTGAAAGTTGGTTGTAATGTTTCTCCAGCAATTTCCATCCTGAGTGTTCATTGTACGTTCTGCTAGGCTATGTCTATTTATATCTCCGACTTCCTCTTGCTCTTTTATTCTAAACGTGCCATTACATTATGGTTTTCAATAAATTGTTACGTCAGCTGATAAAGGGAGGCCCCGCTATACGTCGCTTCAGTTTACGTCGTTTTGCTATAACGTCATCATATAGGGGACATCACTTTACGTCGCCATGTTCCACCATAATGCCGTCACCTGTGTTGCTTTGCTGCGCTCTCTTGCTAGCTTGCGGAGGAACTACGTAATGCCACGTAGTGTTACCGCTGTGGAAAGTCTCCTTAAGCGGTTGTTGTTGTCAGTTTTGCATTAACGTTGCCATTTTACATTTTGTGCAGTGAGTTTTCCCAGGATTTTATCATGTAATCACCCATAATTATGAGTTCAATGCGCACAGTAAGTGCTGATAGTGCATCTGGTTGTAAGAGAACCAGGAAAAGTGTTACTCTTGAGGTGAAGTTAGATGTGTTACGCCGTTTTGAGGCTGGCGATCAGGCTGTTGATATTGGTAAAAGTCCATCGTTTACCTCCAACCACAGTAAGGACAATTCATGCAGGTGCTGACAAAACAAAGTGGGTCCTAAAAACGTAACCCATTTGAGTGCTTCCAAAATCACTCGGACAAGAAGTACTCTTATGGAGAACATGGAAGCACTATTGGCCGTCTGGATTGAAGACCATATCCAATGGAATATGCCTGTGAGCAAGATGGTTATCCAAGAGAAAGAAAAGTCTCTCTATGAAGATCTAGCTAAGAAAGCGGGTGAGAGCAGTACTAGTAGTGCTGAGCGATCATTAGTACTAGTAGTTTTGGAGCGATCATTGTTGGTTTGATCGCTTTAAGAGGCGTTCACACCTGCACATTTAGATAACAAGTGAAGCGGCGAGTGCTGTTACTGCAGCAACAGAGCATTTCTTCCAGAGTTAAAGGCCATGATTGATTAGGGTGGTTACTCTCCAAAGCAAGTCATCAACGTTGATGAGACAGGGCTTTACTGGAAAAGACTGCGACCAAGGACTTATATTTCGAAAGGTGAGAAGACTGCACCTGGCTTTAAAGCTGCCAAAGATAGGCTTACTCTTCTTCTAGGTGGCAACGCTGAATGAGATTTCAAGTTCAAGCCCTTACTGGTGTACCACTCAGAGACACCAAGGGCCCTCAAAGGCTATTCAAAGGAATAAATGCGCGTTACATGGAACGTTATTCCAGGAATGGGTAACTGTTTATGCTATTCTGCTCTACGGGAATACTGTGGTTGAGAAAACCTAGCATTTAAGATATTGCTGCTATTGAATAATGCCCCTGGTCATCCAGTCAATCTGGACAACTTGCTCGAGAACGTCAAGTTTGTATTCATGCTCCCAAACACGACTTCATTAATCCAGCCAATGGACCAAGGTGTAATTGCAACTTTCAAAAGTTATTATTTGCATCACACCTTCTCAAAGCTCATCAAGGCTATGGACGATAAAGGTAAGCCTATCATTAAGGGATTCTGGTGAGATTACAACATCCTCAAGGCCATTGATAACATTGCTGATTCATGGAGTGAGGTAACGTCAGCATGCATGAATGCTCAGCAGGAAGAGGAGCACCCATGTTGACAGCTGAACGTTTGTCACAATTCTTTCAATTGATTGATGTAACAATGGACATAATAAATGAGGATGACCTGAACACAGAACGTAGCCCCAAAGTGTCGAGGGCAGTAACAAGCGCCATCAACTGTTAGAAGGAGCTTTACTTAGAGAAAAGGAAAAAGGCTATGCAGCAGACATTGGACACATTTTTTATTCAAGCAGAGAAGAGCCAGGAAAAGAGGCAGAATTTAATGCCTCTACGTCCCAATAACTCTACCACTCGCCCTCCAACCCACCTCTATTTAGCCAATAAATATCAACAACTATCAAAATAAACATTACATAATACTGTATGTCATTTAATTCTATGGGAAGTAGTGTTTCGCTATACGTCGTTGCATTTAAAGTCACCTTTTCCAAGAACGTGATCCCCCCGACATTAACTCTGCCCTCCTTGTATAACGAAGGTAACACATAAAACCATTATTTGAATAATGAAGACACAAAAATATTATGCAGAATATATCAACTGGCACTTTCCTCTGTATCTCATTAAGTGCATATTTTAATTTCTTGCATATTCTTTACAGGACATAGCAGTCAACTCCAAGATTTCTTGGCTGTTTGTGATTCTTGGGCAAGCTTACGTTCAGTAGTTTGCCATTGCATAAAAATATTAATGCAAGACGGTCTGCTGCCAAATCACCTGCAGCTGTGTTTCAAATATGGTATGTGGGATTATGAATTGCTTGCTTTGCCACAAAGCCAGCCAGGTGCTTACTACAAAACAAACAACCACGGTGACACGGACACATTTGATAACCATGGTGACACTGGCACATGACAACCATGGTGACACTGACACATATGACAACCATAACACATATGACAACCGTGGTGACACTGACACATATTACAATGTGTTTTGTGTATTTCATTAGAGAGTCAAATAAAAAAAGTCGAAAATTGTGCAATATATTCTTTCTGTCTTCATTATTCAAATTTTTGTTTAAAAATCATCATTCATTAAAAAGTGATCTTCATATTGTTATTTTTTTGTTTGGGGCATAGGTTTGTCATTTAAAATCTCAAAATCTTTTATGTAAATGCTTTTTAAAAAAATTCACACCCTCCCATTTTTACACGCACGCTCTCTCTCTCTCTTTCTCTCTCGCACACACGCACGCACGCACACACACACACATGCACGGAGGCAGGCGAACAAGAGCGTGCACCTCCCACCCTCTCCTGCCTGCTGCACCATTTAGACAGCATTGCCAAACATGTAAACTTCAGAAACATAGGACCATACACATGTGAACTTCAGAAAAAGTTGTCCTTCATAAGTTTTGCCTTGTTAGACAGTTTTAATAGGGCATTATTTTGATTGTCAGAAATAACAGCTGTATAAATGTTACATTTAGTTGATTCAGATGAATGTATAATTTCTGCATAAATGTGACATTGATTCTGTTAAACTGATATCTGTGTAAATGTGACATTTGTTTGATTCTGTTAAATTAATATCTGTGTAAATGTGACATTTGCTTGACTCTGTTAAACTGATATCTGTGTAAATGTGACATTTGCTTGATTCTGTTGAATTGATATCTGTGTAAATGTGACATTTGCTTGATTTTGTTGAATGTATATCTGTGTAAATGTGATATTTGCTTGATTTTGTTGAACTGATACTGCCATTGAGGTGTCACATGTTAGGCCTTGATAATCAGGCCTTTGATATTGTTTGTTTTAGTAGTTTATTTCCCATGTTTCATGCTGTCAAATGCATTTGTGTAGTTTATGAAGCTTGTGTACGGATCTGTTTTTCTTGTTATAGCCCTTTTTAATATTGTTCTGGCAATGTGTGATGTAATTGTTTATGCTCTTGCTCTCTACAAATCCACATTATTCATCACTAGTGTATGGATTCATCTTGTTTCTTACTGTTCTCGTAATTATTCTCAACAACAGCATTGTCACATGACTCATAAGACTGTTTGTGTTATGGTGCTCATGTACGTGCAGATAGAGGGGGGGCTCCATGGCTGAGCAGTTAAGCCATGTGAGGCACAGATCTTGGATTCATGTTCAGATTGTTTTGTTCAGACCACAAGTGAAAGTTTTCCCCGAGAACCTGCGGTGATGTGGTTTTGTAGAATGGTAAGAACACTGTGGGTGAATAGAAAGAGTAATGAAGATATCTTGTAAGAAGTTAACCCACAAAGAAAACTGGTTACCCACTTTAGAAGAAGACAGTCCACATTCTTTGGGCATGTCGTGAGATGAGGAAAACTGAAGTATGTCGTCATAACAGGAAATTTGGAGGGGAGGAAAGGTGGAGGTAACCAAGAGATATGATGCTGGATAGTCTGATATTATGACATGATTGGCAGCCCAAGAGACAGAAGGCTGTTGTTAGGGTTGATTACCAGTGCCACACGGCATGGGCTATGAGAAGTCTGGGTATTGTTGCCAAGTCTCATTGCTGTATCATTACACAAAAGTTTGTCCCTGATTGCTTGTAGAATTTAAGATTTGCCCATTTGAAATGTGCTCTGTAAAGAAGCGAGTCAGTCCAGCCTCTCATTGCCACAGAATCCTTCAGGTCCTGGGCAATATATCCAGTAAAGCCTCCTTAGTTAGTTAGTTAGTTAGTTAGTTAGTTAGTTAGTTAGTCGACAGATCATCCTCGTTGCACATCGAACCATTCAGTCCATAAGTGCTCAGATCCCCTCCTCAGCAAATCCCGCAGCGTGTAGCGGCTAACGACGCCAGTTCTGTGTTGGTTTATCAATCTTCTTTGGCTTCCTGCGTAGTGTTCTTGTTTGGCCACCCCTCTTTTAATTTGCTGCTCTCGCAGTCTGGCCATTGTTGTAGATTCACAGTCATCACTTGGTTCTCGCAAAAGTCTCACTTCTTGTAGAGCATTCAGAATGTCAGCCTGGTCCATGGCGCGTCCGCCCTCCACAGTAGCCTCACCTGCGAGCTTGTCAGCCCGCTCATTTCCTTGTACTCCCGCATGCCTTGGCACGAAGATGAAACTAATCTTTGCCAGCCGAGACCGCTTCAGAGGCAGCAACCATTCTCTTCGGATTGACCCCTCCTCTATCCTCTTGATCATGTTAAAGCCTCCTTAGGTTAGCTGCACTGACCCTTAGGTTAGCCACACTAACCCTTTGGTTAGCCACACTGATCCTTAGGTTAGTTGAACTGATCCTCAGGTTAGCTGCACTGACCTTTAGGTTAGCTGAACTAATCCTCAGGTAGCCGCACTGACCCTTAGGTTAACCATACTGACCCTTAGGTTAGCCACACTAACCCTCAGGTAGCCACACTGATCCTTAGGTTAGCTGAACTAATCCTCAGGTAGCCGCACTGACCCTTAGGTTAGCCACACTGACCCTTAGGTTAGCCACACTGACCCTTAGGTTAGCCGAACTGACCCTCAGGTTAGCCGCACTGAACCTCAGGTTAGCCCCACTGACCCTTAGGTTAGTCACACTGACCCTTAAGTTAGCTGAACTGATCCTCAGATTAGTTACACTGACCCTTAGGTTAGTCACACTGACCCTTAGGTTAGCTGAACTGACCCTTAGATTAGTCACACTGACCGCTCATGTGTTACTAGGGCCCTGCAGAGCAAGCAGTAGTAGCACTTAAGCCTGCCATACTTGCCATAGAAGGTGACTCAGGAGGGTTAGCAGGAGGACTGGCTGCATCACCTCCTAGAAAACTTTAGCTGCAAAAACCAACCAATCATGAGCTGAGATTAGTCCAGAACTGACATCACAGCACTTGGGAGGTTCCCCTGTATGCTCTGTCTTCACTCTCAACAACCAATCATGAACAAGTCCTCACTTTCAACAACCAATCATGAACAAGTCTTCACTTTCAACAACCAATCATGAACAAGTCTTCACTTTCAACAACCAATCATGAACAAGTCTTCACTTTGAATGACCAATCATGAACAAGTCTTCAAAGGGCTTGGCTTGAGTTTGTTGAGGGCCTATGCTCCGTTGGGAAATGAAAGACAGAAGAAGAAGGAAAAGACACCCATAGATACCACAGCCAACCGTTTTAGACCTGAGTGTTTAGTTAGTTGCATATCCTTTACAGAAAGTCGCAGTCAACCACAGCATGTTTAGGCTTTTTGTGATTTCTTGGCAAATTATGCTTAGTAGTTAGCCATTGCTGTCTGAATGACCGGCACCCCGCAGAAGTTGGATGTGTCGGCCTAAAGGCACAGTATTGCAGCTCCACTGTAAACAGGCACAACACAATCACATCTGAAGAAAGACTCCGAATGAACGAAGAAGAAGAAGAAGAAACATGGCTGGCACTTATACCATTGTATGAAAACCAACACAAGGCAGTCTGCTTCCAAATCGCCCACAGCTGTGTTTTGAATACAGGATTGTTAGTAACCTCTCCCTCACACCGCCAGCTACTTTAGTATTACTGAAGAAGTCATCCATGTAATGAATGCGAGCACTATGGCTGATTAGTGTAAGTAGACTTCATCATGTGTTGATTTATTTGTTTGTTTCGGGATTTGAGATTAAAAGACTGAGCACAACCCACAACTGGCAATGCTGATCGTATTCCGGTACGAACCTAAGGCCATGTCCACGTCAATTTGGAAGCACTAGACTCGAGTTTCGCTCTCACTTGAGCTCATCAGTAGTGCATATCCTTGACTGGACCCGGAAACAAACCCTGGATCACTGGCGTGTGACGCAGGTGTGTAACCACTAGACCATGCGGCACACACTAGACGCAACCAAATTATCACACTAGAATATCACGTCATCCATCATAGGCTATAGCTCAAAATTTGCCCGATCGCCGCGACTGACATCCATCAATCGATGTGGCCCTGAATGATCAGGTCTTCTCACTGGCAGGACACACCAGGCCGCCTAAAGTCCAGCGAGCAATAATCAAATTGATTTATTTGTTTGTTTCGGGATTTGAGATTCGATTAAAGGATGTCAGTCGTGGCGATCGGGCAAACTTTGAGCTATAGCCTATGATGGATGACGTGATATTCTAGTGTGATAATTTGGTTGCGTCTAGCGTGTGCCGCGTGGTCTAGTGGTTACACACCCGCGTCACACGCCTGTGATCCGGGGTTTGTTTCCGGGTCCGGTCAAGATAATGCACTACTGATGAGCTCAAACTCGAGCAAAACTCGAGTCTAGTGCTTCCAAACTGACGTGGACAAGGCCTTAGGTTCGTACTGGAATACGATCAGCATTGCAAGTTGTGAGTTGTGCTCAATCTCTTAATTCATCATGTGTGTTGGAAGTTTATACTTTTGTACTGAGGGATGTTTGCTGCAGATGTTTTGATGCCAGTTTCTCTCTTTCCCACTTTGGGTCTTGTTATTTTGAACATTGAGCATGCAAGTGTTAATCTTTGTATTAAAATTATATTGGCTGTTTAACACTGAGTTATGTGTGTTGTATGCATTTTGAAACATGTTTAAAATAACATCAATAATATAAGATATGAAAATGATACAGTATTGATTGCAGACAATGAACAGAATCTGCATCATTTAATAGTTATTGTATACAATGAGCACCTAGAGTTACAATTAAATTGTAAGAAAATAGAAATTATGGTTGTCTCCAAGAAGAAATAAATACCACAATGTAACATCCAAGAAAATGGGAACATTCTTAAACAAGAGAATTGTTACAACTATGTCAGAACAATCATAACATCTGGTAGAAGGTGCATTGTAGAGATGAGAACAAGTCAGGGTTTGATTGATGTCAGCTCTTGTCATTCACTACACAAAAAGCAGGTTCCTGCTAGATGGACTTGGTTTTATGCCTTGATATGTACATTGGCTTCATTATGCCTCATTCTTATTGTTAAGTTGTTCAAGCAGTAGGGGAAACCCCTCTCCTGGCTTGCTGGGCCAGTCACAGGTTTAGGACAGGGAAATCTGACCAAGGGGAATCCATTCTACCCTGGCAAGTCAGAGCCCCATTGGCCATGACCTCTCAGTCAGGGTTTCCTGGTCTACACCATAGGTGGAGTTGACTTGTGTATTCTTTGGGTCATCAGCAGGCCACACAACTAGGCTACCATCTGACAGTATACCACAACAAGCAATGATGTACAGACTAAATGGAACCAGAAGAAGAGGCCGACCATGTAAATGATGGACAGAGGGAATAATAGAGTCCATATACGCACAGGTTTAGGACAGAGAGAGGTCATGGCCAATGGGGCTCTGACTTGCCAGGGTAGAATGGATTCCCCTTGGTCAGATTTCCCTGTCCTAAACCTGTGACTGGCCCAGCAAGCCAGGAGAGGGGTTTCCCCTACTGCTTGAACAACTTAACAATAAGAATGATCCATAAACGCACACTCTCCCACTCTTGGTCAGATTTCCCTGTCCTAAACCTGTGACTGGCCCAGCAAGCCAGGAGAGGGGTTTCCCCTACTGCTTGAACAACTTAACAATAAGAATGATCCATAAACGCACACTCTCCCACTCTTTATGCTTCATTTCAACACGGCAAGGTACAAGAGGTACGAGATGAGATGATGTAAATTGGCTTGCTTTTTTATTTTAACTTAAATTTAATGTATCTTTATTATTAGAAATGTGTATTTTCCAGATTTTAACTTCATGGGGAGGGGCATACATGTCCAATAAACATGACGACCCAAATATCAATTCATCAGATTTAAGAGTTACAACTCAGTATTAAGAGAGATTTCAACCAACCAGCTAATATTATACTTATGTTTTGTGAATGTCATCATCATTAGCGGCTCTGTTTTGAGGGGGTTATAGATGCAGTTCGTAATACAGCAAACCCAGTTTAAAGCATAGCTGCTGTCGATTTGGCAGCAGACCGCCTTGCATTGGTTTTTTACAAAATGGTATTGTGCCTGTCGTTCAGAAAGCAATGGCAAACTACTTTACATAAACTTGCTGACAGATCACAACAGCAAAAAAGCTGGTGTTGACTGTGACGTCCTATAAAGGATATGTAACTAACTTTAACATCATCATTAGCACACATATCCTTCAACACGGTTGCATGTACTGAACTTGTTACAACATCAATTTTATTATTGTTAGAAGTTTCCAGAAGTCAAGCAGCCATTGAGGCTTCATGCCAAAGGGAATGCTAATGATCCCAGGTCCATGCCACAAAGTCGTATTGAGTATATGGTGCTAGGCCTAGATTTGTGCCAACGGCACCCGATGGGTGATGTGGACATGATCATGCCAGCCATCTTGCCTTCCAGAACAGTCCTGGGTTCTCACTTTATGAGGCTGGGTTGATCATGAAGCCATTTGGTCATAAGACTATGCCTGCAAATATAGAGAGGAAAAGAAAATACACTCAGGGTAGAATATGTAGAGATGAGAGGAAAATACACTGAGGGTAGAATATGAAGAGAGGAGAGGAAAAGACGCTTTATGTAGAGAGGAGAGGAAAATACACTGAGCGTAGAATATGTAGAGAGGAGAGGAAAAGACACTTTATGTAGAATATGTAGAGAAGATAGGAAAATACACTGAGGGTGGAATATGTAGAGAGGAAAGGAAAATATAATGAGGGTAGAATATGAAGAGAGGAGAGGAAAAGACACTTTATGTAGAGGAGAGGAAAATACACTGAGGGTAGAAAATGTAGAGAGGAAAGGAAAATACACTGAGGGTAGAATATGTAGAGAAGATAGGAAAATACACTGAGGGTGGAATATGTAGAGAGGAAAGGAAAATATACTGAGGGTAGAATATGAAGAGAGGAGAGGAAAAGACACTTTATGTAGAATATGTAGAGAGGAAAGGAAAATACATTGAGGGTAGAATATGTAGAGAGGAAAGGAAAATATACTGAGGGTAGAATATAAAGAGAGGAAAGTAAAAGACATTATGTAGAGAGGAGAGGAAAAGACACTTTATGAAGAATATGTAGATAGGAGAGAAAAAGACACTTTATGTAGAATATGGGCACCGGTTATTTCTAATTTTTCTGGACTTTGGAAAGGAAAAGACGCGAGGAAGGGAACATGTCACACCAACCCATCATACTATGATCTAGTATGTGTGAAGGCCTAAAACTCACAGCTCCCATGGCGGTGTCTGCAATTTAATTATTGTTACGTTTAATTTTTGTGTTTAGTACTCATTCTAAACAAATATTCTCCGTACTTCATGAAATGACTGCAACCAAACATATGTACGTAACTAAGCTAGTATTTCAAGAATATCACAATATATTATCTGGCAGCAGTTGGTTGAAATAATTTAGGATGGCTACTGCATCAAAGGACTGGGCACTCACGTGAGTGCCTACATTGATTGTGGTAACATTTTATGACTTCACATGCTGCAGACCTTATTGACGATTATTCATAATATATGGAGTAACTTACAACATGCAGCGATTTTCTTATTACATAATAGAATGAAAGACTTGAGAATATTGTGCATTTCTGTTTCAATCATTCACAGCCAGATTTTTTTTAAATGTGACATTTGATTTATGTATTTTATCAACCTGATGCCTACCTTTGACTAAGGTGAATCACCCTGTATGTCACATAAGGTTTATTGTATATATTGTGCTAGTCTCAAGTTTGAGACCATTCTGCTCTCCGTGGATGATATGGTCACCATCACAATGGTCGACCCAGAAGCCCAGGTCAGTGGGACAAAAATCCCTGGTGCGGGTTTCAAACAGGATAGCCGGGCTGGCAAGCAGACATGCCAAAAACTGCTTGCCAACTTCAGCTGTAGTTGGTCAAATTTGTAAACATTATAGCTTGTATTTGAAAAATGTGAATAAGCTTTGGCTGTTTTGTTGTTTTAATTTTCTTAAACTGCGTTCATACTCTATTCTTTTCTTAAACAGCAATTGTACTCTGTTCTGCTTTAGCAGTAAATATATTTGCCAGTAATTCAGTACTGAAAATCATGGCGTATTCATGAAAATACATCTCTACTAATACAAAATTCAGAAACTCAAGAGTTAATCCTCCAAGACCTTCAAATGGTTTGTGTTGCAAATAAGTTGAAACTTTCTGTCACTTTCAGCACCCTCACAGAATCAAAATCCTATTTCCCATCTGCATTTGTTAATTTTTATGCTTAATCTATATTTATTTTTATCATGTGTAGAAAATCATAAACCACAAAGCTTTATAAAAGTGTGGATGAGAAACAAGGTGGATGTTTCTGTCATTGTTATTTGTAAATAAAGAGGAAAAGAATAATTTGATTTATAAGAATGTATTTTGTTTCTATTTTGTTGTTGATGTAAGACTGTTACGTGGCTTTTATTCTGTTTTTTAAAGTGAGAAGGTTAAATATAATGAATGCAGGTAGCAGTTATTGAATTGTTGGTGTGTTTTTTGTCTTCTGTCTACGATGTTTCTTTTACTCTCCTTTCTCATTCTTTCCCTCTTTATTCTTCCCATCCCTCTTTATTCTTCCCAACTCTTCGCTGGCTGCTGGGGATGGGGACGGAGCGCTTATGGGAATGTCCCGAATGCTGTGATGTCGGTTCCTAAATCAATCAATCAATCTTCCCATCCTACTTCTTTATCTTTTATTATCTCTACTGTTTATCATTCTTTTCCTGATCTTTTTACATATACTTCTTCCTTTTTTGTACTCTTGTTGTTGTTGTACTTCTTCTTCTTCCTCCTCCTCCTTGAAAAAAAATAGCAATCTGTACTTCTCCTTCTTCCTCCTCCTCCTTGAAAAAAAAAATACAATCTATCACAAGGGGCAAGTCCTGTTCTGAAAATCTTAGTCCCAGTGGAGCATACACCTTTAACCACTCACTCCAAGCTCTCCTATCTTTGAGTTCAAAATGAAAACAGTTGGGTTAACTTTCCCTGTTACCAGAGGCCCTCACCTTCTGGCGAACCTTTCTGTGACATCTGAGGTACTTGTAATGTATGTCACCGATGCAAGTATCAGAAATGATTGGCGGCACAAGAGTTAGAAGGTTGTGGAGAGACATGATTACCAACACCACACGGCTTGGACTATAAGAAGTCAAGGAAGAGAAGTCAACATTTAAGTCCAAATGTCCGGCGTATGGAATGAACCCACTTCGCCACAGTCAGAAGATAAAGTTTAAGAGCCTTAAACTGCTCAGCCACGCCAGACTATATTATTTTACGATGTATGTATTGGCAAATCAGCCATGTGGATTAGCACCCACAGACAGCAGATCACATACTCCAAAACTGCCCAAAAATACAACATATCTAGACAAACCTTCTGTCTTAGAGAAACAACAGGAAGATAAACTCAATGGACCACAGAGTGAACCAAAATTATCAGTGAAATTCATACAAAAGATAATGAAAGAAGAAGAAGCTATATATCATATCATATACTCCAAAACTGCCCACAATACGAGATATCTAGTCAAACCTTATGGCCTAAAACAAAAACAACATAGTTAAGTATGAACAAAATTAGTGGAACTGCAGTAAAGCTGTGGAAATAAGAACAATATAAAATAACACAAAGTATTTGCAGTTTTACAGAACATAATTATAGAAAATACAGAATGTTGCGGCGACTAGCCTTCATCAGCCAACAAATACATACACAAAATATATTCACGGAGAAGACCCTCCAGGGACTCCATTAAGGCTTAAGAACGGGATAAGAAGAACAAAAAAATATGAGAACAGTGAAGAAAAACTGAAAATTTGAAGAAAAAAAACGCTGCTGCTTATCTCAGAATCACAGCCTGGGACTGTGAGATACATAGCAGGTTTTTTCTTTTTAATTTTAATTTTCTCTTCATGGTTTTTTCATCTTTTCATTCTTCTCATCCCGTAGTCTCTGACAGGTCTTCTCTGTGATTATATGTTGTGTTTTGTGTATGTATTTGTTGGCTGATGAAGGCTAATTGCCGCAACGTCCAGTCTTTTCAGTAATAATTGTGTTCTTTAAAGATGCATTAAAAAAAAAAGTTGCATAACCCTTACAGGACGTTGCAGTCAACACCAGCATTTCCAGCTGTTGTTGATGTTCTTGGCAAGATTACACTCAGTAGTTTGCCATTGCTTTCAGAACGACCGGCTCACATACCCCGTAAGTAACCAACATGACGCAATCCACTGCCGAATCTCACGCAGCTATGTTCCTCACATGGATATATGGGATTACAGAGAAAGTCTTTAACACCTTCACCAGGGAGACCAGCTGCATTACTTTGAGTTATTTTATATTGTAGAGGAAATAATGGAGAAATTATAATTAATAACACTGACATCATAAAAAGATGAACAGAGTACACAGAAGATTTATTCTGGGACAAGATAACAACAGAGATGATAAAATTCTTATCCAGCTTTGGCATTGAAACTATCACAGAATTATGTAATGATATATATAACACTGGGTACATCCCCAAGGATTTGAAAACATCAATTTTCATAACACTACCGAAGAAGCCAAGAGCTGTTGATTGTGAGGATTACAGAACTATTAGCTTAATGAGCCACATAACTATGTTACTACTCAAAGTCATACAAGAAAGAATTCGACATAAAATAGATGAGGAAGTAGCTGAAGAACAATTTGGGTTCCGCAAAGACAGCGGCACCAGAGAAGCAATTATCTGTTTGAGGATGTCAATTGAAAAATATATAGAAGTTCAAAAAAGTATATATGTTTGTTTTATAGACTACAAGAAAGCTTTTGATAGAGTACAGCATGAACGACTAATTACGTGCCTTCAAGATATATAGGAGTAGACGGAAAGGACATCAGACTTATTAGTAACTTGTACTGGGAACAAGTGGCGTCTATTAAATGCGGAAATAACTATTCATCGCCTATAGAAATAAAAAGAGGAGTACGGCAGGGATGTGTACTGTCACCAAGCCTCTTCAGCCTATACACAGAAAGAATTTTTAAACAAGCTGAAATGCCTGGACTTAATATCAATGCAAGAATCATAAACAATCTTAGGTATGCTGATGATACCATGTTACTAGCAGAAAGTGAGCAAGATTTACAAGTACAAGAACTAGTGGAAGAAGTAAACAGGCACGGTGCAAAATGTGGCTTAGATATTAACATCCAAAATACAAAAACTATGACAATTAGCAGGGAAAAGGAAAGGTCATCAATGAACATCACAGTAAACGGCCAGATACTAGAACAAGTTTCAAGTAACAAGTTTCTTCTATCTTGGACATATAATAACAAATGATGGCAGAAGTGAAATAGAAATCAAAAAGAGAATAGGAATGGCCAAAAATGCTTTCAACGGTATGCAATCAGTATTAACATCTAGAGGGATTAATAACGCATTAATTAGAAAATGAGAATTGTCAAATGCTTCGTATATTCAACGCTACTGTATGAGGTATACCGATATTTAGTTTAGTTTAGTCGTTTGATCAACATCACGGCACACGGGTTTAACACATAACTGCTCCGTTTTCCTCCTAACTCAAACCTGAGTCTGGAGAAACTCAACTCAATGCACGAACTCCGTAGTATCGGCGAGGATCCTGAAATACTTTGGGTAGATTTTCAACTGAAAATTTTGCCCGGGCAGCGCCGTTAGGCTACTCTTTTCGATTTCCAACTGCCAAGGGATTTTTTACGTGCGCAACAATACACACTGGTGTCCGATCTCACTACTCAGAGACCAGGGGAAATTTTATTACTGGAAGTCCACGTGGATTTTTTAAATAAATCCCGGTCCTCACCGGGGCCTGAACCCGGGAAAATCCACAACAAAGACTAGCAAGGTGGGCAGAATACTTTCAATAACTACGTAAACACACACATAACATAGAAAACCTCACCTTTGTACCTAAAAGCCAGGGACAGCAAGAACCAAATTTCATACCTGCAGAAGTCAAAGCAGTTATACAGAAAAGTCCTAAAAACAAATCACCAGCCCCGGGTGGAATAACCACAGAGGCTATTCAGGCCTATGGGGAAACAGGAGTTAAATGGCTAACAAGACTTTTTAATATAGCATGGGAAGACAGAAAAGTCCCAGATGATTGGTAACAGGCAATAATAGTACCAATGTGGAAAAAGAAAGGCAATATGAGAGAGAGCGAAACATACAGAGGTATATCACTCCTGAGCCATATAAGGGAAAATATATGCAAAACTATTGGAACAAAGAGCTAGACCCATAGTTGAACAACAGTTAAGCAAAGTACAATTCGGCTTTCTGAAAGGTAAAAGTTGCACTGATGCATTATTTACACTTAGGCAAATATGTGAGAAAAAAAACTATCGAATATAGTGACCATCAGAATATTGTGTTTGTAGATCAGGAAAGCCGGCTTCCTGGCCTAGAGGTTAGCGACTTTTGTCCGTAATCTCGTATATTCTCGTAAGTAACGTGTCGACGGTGAGAATTAGCAGTGGTTCGAATCGCGTCGGTAACTTACGGGGTATGTGAGCTGGCCGCTCAGAAAGCAATGGCAAAATACTGAGCGTAATCTTGCCAAGAAATCAACAATCAGCTGAAAGATGCTGATGTTGACAGCGATGTCCTGTAAATGATATGCAAACAACAACAAGATCAGGAAAAGGCTTTCGACAGAGTAGACAGATACAAATTATGGACCATCCTTGAAGACTATGGGATACAAGGGCAACTGCTAGAAAACATCATAGCCATGAACCACTGGAGCCGAAGTGCAGTAAGAACACAAGAAAGTATATCAGATATGTTTACAGTCAATACCGGAGTGAGGCAGGGATGTGTGCTCTCTCCCCTGCTATTTAATTTATCTACATGGACAGAATATCCAAAGAAGCAAGTCTTGACAGAACAGATTCGGAAAATTTAGAACTCTTTACTCCAGATGAAACAACTGATCCACAGGAAATAAATGAACTTCTATTTGCAGATGATCAGTGCCTATTTTATAGCGACGAGGGCTGACTGCAAAATCATATTAATAATCTGAGATCAACATGCAGGAGATACAATATGAGTATAAATACAGCCAAAACCGAAGTAATGCGAGTTAGCAGACTAACTAAGTAGGACCCACTGAGTATACAGATAAATAGCACAGAGCACTCTGAAACAAGTTAAAGAATTCAAATATCTTGGAAGTATGATCACAGAAGATGGCAGACTGGACAGAGAAATCAAAATCAGATGTCAAAAAGCTAGTGCACTTACAAGAAAGTATATCAGATATGAACTATCACCCTTACTGAAACATCCAAATATACCCATGTCCGCAAAACGACAGATAATAAACAGCATATTCACACCAACCCTATGCTACCAATCTCAAACTTGGACTTTATCCAAATTACACCTTCGCAAAATCAACACCTGCGAAATGAGATGCCAGAGTGCAGCCTGAGGAGAGCTGCAAACTTAACAATCCGAGACCGAGTAAGAAATGCTATTATCAGACAGATTGTGGGATCAACACCTTGTGCCACTTTATTGAAAGACAGAAGATCAAGTGGTTTGGCCATGTCGTTAGAATGCAACACCAGCAACTACCATCACTGGCCTTACATTAACGATCATCTGCGACGAGACCACGAGGACGGCCAAGAAGAAAATGGGGTACTTTTGCTTTCTTTCACCCCAAACAAACTTTGCAAGCTATATTTAGAGTCACCAGCTATATTTAGCGCCGACGGTGATCTCCTCTGTGTTCGGGTGGAGTGCGTGTCAGTGCGTTTCAATTGCCCCACACCACAGTGTTGTTTCTTTGGGCTGTGGCAACCGTTTCTGTCTCCCTTCGAACCTCATTTGCATCGGTCCAGCAATCACTTTCCGGTTAGGGTTAGGGCTAGGATTAGGGGTAGGGTACACACACTAACCCTAACCCTAACCGGAAAGTGAAAGAATAGCGCACCACCGCCGCCGCATAGAATTGCGCACCGAGCTACGGCGCAACACACGGAAACCCCCTGAATGTTCGGCGCAACACAGGGAACCCCTGGATGTGACGTCATACCATGGGATTCCCTTTTGTTTGGGGTGAAAGAAAGCAAAAGTACCGAAAATGGATTGACGACACCAAAGACATTGTACAACCACACGGAATGACACTATCCAGTGCCTCCCACCGGACGCTGGAACGAAAATTATTCTTCCCCACGGCGTTTGACGGCAGAAGTGGAAGATGATGATGAGGATGGTGAATGTATGGCACGGAATCCTGGACATTGAACAAGCAACTAGAAAGTCGCATAGAAGCCCTGGAGATGTGGATATACAGACGAATATGTTGTATTTCTTGGTAGCAAAAACAATCAATTGCAGAGGTCCTAGAAAAACTGGGATTGAAGAGAGAATTGATGAAAGAAATAAAGAGGAGGCAAGTGAAATATTTCGGCCATGTTAAAAGACATGATACTCTTATAAAAACCATACTGGAAGGCAAGGTTGAGGGCAAACGAGCAAGAGGTAGACAACGATAGAAGTGGGAAGATAACATCAAGAGATGGACGAACATCAGCCTGACAGAATGTAGTCAAGGCGATAGACAGATTCAGATACTGATATGAATATTATGATAGTGTTGGAGATCCATTGCAGCCAACCTTCATTGTGGAGACGGCACACGATTGACTGATTGATATTGTAAAAAAAAAAAGAAAGAATGGAGGATAAACTTTTAAGGACCACTGCGTGAACACAAAAGGCAGTTCTTCTTCTTCTTCTTTCGTTCGCCTGAAATATGTTTATAACTGCAATGTTGTCACTTGTATGAATCTTACAGTCTTTTTTTAGTTCATTCAGCGGTCCATAGAGTTTATCTTCCACTGTTGTCTCTCTAGGCCAGAAGGTTCGCCTGGGTATGTTGTAGTTTGGGCAGTCTTGGAGTATGTGCTCTGGTGTCTGCGACGCCAAACCACATGTGCTTATGGCTGAGTCACCAATCTTGAATTGTGTATACATGTGGTTGCGCAATCTATTGTGTCCTGTTCTGAGGCGCAGAAGAATGACCTGTTCTGGTCTGTCCATAACGTGGTAGTCGTCTTGAGTAGGGTTTGGTGGCCTTCTGACTGATTTGATCATTCTTTTCTTTTGGTGGTATGTAATAGGCACATCTGGTTGTTCTTCTTGTGCTCCTTCCTTATCCAATCGATCAGCTCTGTCGTTTCCGGGGACTCCACGGTGGGATGGTATCCACTGTATGGTGATCTTACGCTGACTGCTAAGTCAAAACAAAAGGCAGTGAAGATTATCAAAGAGACAACATAAATTTCAAGCGAACGAAAGAAGAAAGAGAAGAAGAAAAACGACAACAATGTTGAATAGTGGTGTGGTACTATAAGGCAACAAGAATTCCCAAAGCCACGCCTCCATGAACTTGACACCGGAAGCAGTTCCTCCGCTGCCTTCAAACACAAGAGAACAGCTCTTCACTTTTGCAAACTTCTGCTAGACCAGACCCCATCTCCCATGTAACAAATCTTATTTTCGCTTAACTTCAAACAATAGTTTCTAATATATTTTGAATAAAATATACAGGATGCAACAATTGCAGCAAGCAATGATGTTTCGGTCGGTACATTTGCTGAGAATGGCCGGTAAAGACGTTTTATCCGCGCAAGGTAAACGGACTTCTGTGTGTCTGCAGAGGTCAGCTGTTGGTGGACAGATGTATCATCAACAACAGACGTTCATTTCCAGCTGGAGAGGAACAGTTATGATCGCTAAACCCGACCTGCTGCAGGCACAAGCAGTAAAGGTCGCTAGATGTTCAATGGCTAATATTGCTGAAGGTGAGATGCAGTTTTGCGTGATTCTTTAAAATGATGACTGGGATTGCAGGTATTTCATTTCACTATTTTAAATTTTATAATTGTGCCAGCTGTTAAAGTTCCAACTTTGAACTCAATTGTTGGGAAATTCTTGAGGCCGATGAAATAGATTGAAAAATAAATTAACAGGTATTGAACGAAATTCACGACAGTTCATATCAGAGGATATACTAGATAACAGAAAAATGGGCACCTATAAGTTAGTATAAGTATAAGTATAAGCTAAAAAGACTTGAATTGACTTAATTAATTAAGAACTGATATTTATCGCAACACTCGATTTTCCCATATAAGGGCTCCTCCGTCAGCACGTGAAAAGCCCAAATGGTACTAGTTGCAGTTTGATTATGTGTTCGTCTGGTCTTTCCTCGAAGCACTGTCGACTAGATCCTCTGGTGCAGACAAGATTTGATTTTATAAAATGAAAAAAAAAAGTATGTCAACATCCCATGGAAAAACAAGCACATGTACATACTTAGGACTTCAGTGTTAATACTAGAAATTACCTCAGAAGTTGTTGACTGTTTACTTGATGGTCAGGAACACTGGTACTAGGGGAAAATGCCACAGCAGTTGGAAATTGTCAAGGGTAGGTTGTAATGCCAGTGCCCTGGCAAAATTATTACAGAAAAACCAATCGGGCACACTGACCTGTGAGATGGATAACTAAGTGTGATGCACTCCCCTTGAAAGTAACGGAGAAGAAGAAGAAGATTAAGAAAAGCTAACCCTCTCGAAAAATCAGTCCAGTGCACTCACTAGAAGTAGCAACTACTATTAGTTGTAGTATGTATGTGGACTACGCTCGAGTTCAATGCAAGTGAATGCAATATATATATATATATAAGCAGAAGAAGGATATATAACCAGTCAACATAAATGTGTATACACGTTATTACTTTTCTTTAGTCCTGATTTCTTCATTTCTGAACTTATCTCTTCTTGATACATTGAGTATTCTTCTCAGGAATCTCATTTCTGTTGTGATTTTTCTTTTCTCATTTTCTGTCATTGTCCAGTTTTGGCGTTGGTAACATAGAGTTGGTAGAAAGATTGTGTTGTAAAGTGCTTTCTTAGTAGTTATTGATACATGTTTGTTCTTTAGTATTGGTGCCATTTGTCCAATGAGTTGGTTTGCCTTATTGCATCTATTTTCGATCTCGTCTTCTATCATACACCTAATTAGGTAGCAGTGTAGTCAAAAATGAGGGAACTGATAAAGGTATTATCATAAGAATCCAAAAGGCATGAGGCGCTTTTGTAGGTCTTGGACATTCTGGAAGTTACAAGAAATTAAATCCAATGACACACTTAGAATATTTAACTACGATAAATCATTCTTGTATTCATTATAAAAATGAAGAATGACAAAAACAGTTGCTAATAAATATATATATATACCTAAGTTGATGCTTGCGCACAATAGAAGGACTGAAATGACATGACAGCATTGCCAAATGAGGAGCTCATTTAACAAATATCAGTGAATCTGAGATGAGGAAACGATGCTGGTATTGGATAGATCACATATTGAGGAAACCACAGGATAGCATAAATAGAAACTCCTTTGTCTGGAAATCACAGGGCTAACAAAATAGAGGAAGACATAAAAATACATGGATAAGAGAATTAGAAGGCAGAGATAAATGATATGGGGAAGACATGGATGGAATTACATGAGAAAGCAAAAGATAGGACGGCTGGAAGTGAGTTGGTTAAAGGCCTATGCTCCAAAGGGGGATAAGGGACAGGAGAGAGAGAGAGAGAGATAGAGAGATAGATAATCATTGCCCATGCATTTTGCATGGTATTTGTTAATGATCTGTAATTACATATAAGCCTACATGGATGTAGATTTTGTCCAACCGAAACCCTCAGCCCTTTTAGTGATGTAATTTCTGCCTTTTCTTGCTCATTCCCTGGTTTTGTTGTGCACATGTAAGAGAAAGATGCATTTCTCTGGGCATCGGGTTGGAATCTGTTGACAATGAAATTTCTAAAATCCGTTGAGGAAATTTATGAGGGGGCTTCAAATGAAAACGTTAAAAGTGTGATAGAAATTGTAATAACCATGCCATTGTCTTGTAACCTGTCAATATTGCTGTTAAGGATGTCAAGAGTGTTGAGCACATGAAACCACAGTGCAGATGAAATTGGTGACATCATAAGGACAATTTAAAGATGGCCACCCCACATTTGACATGCATCAAAGAGAAACAGTGTTATGTTATCCGTTTTTTAATCAGTGAAGGGGTGAAACCTGTAGAAATTCATCGGAAAATGAATGTCCAGTATGGCGATTCATGCCTGTCAGTCCAGCAAGTGTATGAGTGGCGTAGGAAGTTTCTACCCACAATCAAATCCAAATGACATGGACTTCTGAGTTAAGGTGTCCTTTTGCAACATGATAATGCTCGACCCCATACTGCCCATGCAACGGTTGAAACCATCAAAGACCTCCACTTTCAGTGTGTACCACATCCCCCGTACTCGCCAGATCTAGCCCCAAATAATTTCCACCTTTTTGGACAACTCAAAGAGTATAAAAAAGATGTAAAGTTTTCATTTGAAGCCCCCTGGTAGGTGTCTGCTGTACTGCGATGAAGAACAATGAATGCAAACATCTGTAACTTTCAATAAGCAACGTGAACTTGATCAAACGTGCAATGGTCCAGGGAATTCTACAGTACAACGGATTTCAGAAACTGGATCAATGTAGCAATCAAGGAGTCGAAGCCGGTCGATGCAATAATAAAGGCAATATTTATTTGCCGGAATCGAACAAGTTATAGATTCATCAATCAATACATTAGTTCTGATTTATAGTTACCGTACCTGTTATGGCCAGGCGGGACAGTAAAGAAACATGGTTAGATTGGAATCGTCAATGATCGATGACATCACAAATCTAAAATCATCATGTCCTGGTGCTTCTGTCCTTGGCTATCCTATCTATGCGTCAGCCTGTCTCAACTTGCTGAGTCCCGTTCTAATATTGTCGCATTTTTCCATGGCCTTCTGATTGATATACATCTTGCATTAATAGCCTCGTTCTTCTTTCTAATATCTGTTGGCCATCGGAGTAAGTGTCCAGCCAGTATATAAGTTCTCTCCTTGCTGAAAATCAAATCGAGCTGCCTTGTCGTTCAAGCTCCAAGATCTGACTGTTTGTTGTTGTTGACAATCTTTCTGACGTATTCTGTTTTCTACGTCAGCCTCCTACTTTCTACCACTATTTGGTTCGCGATTCTCTCACTAAGTATTGCTTGCGTCATATCATCTGTGCTGCTACTTGGCAGTGTCCCTCTATCTATTTTACCCTGTGGATTATGACAAAGGCTTTTCTATCTATATCTATTATTCTGAGGTTTTCTCAATGGTAGGTCATAGTGTTACTAATCATTGCTTCCCTGCAGGTCAGCATGTCAGAATGGATAAGAATGCGTGTTCTTAAACATCCGGTGTGCTGATGCTGAGGTGAGGAATTCAACCCCTACACTGGACAGTTGGACTAAAAATGTTGACCTGTCGTCCTTGACTTGGGGACGTAAATTACAAGTACCTCTGAAGTCAGAGTGGGTTTGCCTGATGGCGAGGGACACTGTTAATAGGGAAAGTTAATCCGCACGCAAAATCCAGTCCAGCACTACTGGAAGTAGTATGTATGGACTACGCTTGAGTTCAAAGCGAGTGAGTGCAAAAACACAAAAAAAAAAAAAAAAATTGCTTCCCTTATTGTTCCGGATAGCATACAGGGGACTGGAACAGTTAGTTGCATATCCTTAAAGGATGTGACAGTCAGCGCCATGGTTTTTTGGCTATTTGTGATTTCTTAGCTAGTGTATGTTCAATGTCGGCTCCGTGATGATGAGGGTTACGGACACAATTCGTGATCCTGCACATCTGCGTTCAAAACACAGCTGCACGCAATTTGGCAGCAGACTGCGTTGCATTGGTTTTTATGAAATGCTATAGGTGCCGGTCATTCAGAAAGCAATGGCAAAAAACTACTGAACGTAAACTTGCCAAGACATCACAACAGCAAAAAATGCTGTTGTTGACTGCAACGTCCTGTAAAGGATATGCAACTAACTTTTTAAAAATATGTTTAGTGGTTTGTCGTTGCTTTCTGAATGACCAGCACTCATACCTTTATTTGCGAACCAGTGCAAGGTGATCTGCTGCCAAATCGCCCGCAGCTGTGTTTTGAACGAGGTATGCGGGATTATGAATTGCATTCTGTAACAGTACTGGTGTTTTATTATGCATATTTTTTCCTAATTTCGTTTGTCTCAGCTTTCTTAGAGTTTGTCTGTTGTTTTTGTAGCCAATTTTCTCTAATTGTTATTGTAAACTATTGCAGAAGGTGTTGGGACCCACAAACCATCAGCATTTCAGAAGAGACTTTTGGTCCTGGCAAAAATGTACCCATCAGTAGACAAAGTTCCGGAGCGTGTAACGTAAGTTCACATAACTACATTATTTGTTAACATTTCCAGAAAGTTGTCCCTGTTGGAAAAGATGAGGTAATTCCTTGGCATGTACTGCTGTTGGTGTGGGAAGTATCGGCTATTGCATATTCTAGGCCGTGACATAAAAAGAAATAAGAGTGACCTGTTTTCTTCCTAGCTTTCTTTCCTTCACGGACAAGTTTTTTTACAGTTCTGTCATTTATCCTGTACTAGCCGGCGCTGTGGTGAAGCGATTACAGACGCAGTTTGTAATCCTGCATAACGGGTTCAAAACACAGCTGCGGGGTGATTTGGCAGCAGACTACCTTGCTTTGGTTTCCTCATACAAAGGTATGCGTGCCTGTCATTCAGAAAGCAATGACAAACTACTGAATGTAAATTTGTCAAGAAATTACAAACAGCTAAATAATGTTGGAGTTGACTGTAACGTCCTGTAAAAGATATGCAACTAACTTTAATCCAGTACCAATTATATGAAGTTAAGTTGGCCCGAAAGCTGTGCTGCAAGAAAGAATCATGTTAGTCTACGGCTGTGGGTTGAATCCGGACCAAGACTTGCCAGAAAGTGCATTATCATGGACCCTTTGTTGAATAAACTAGCGTAAATGATTAAGTGGAGAGGATGCTGTTTGTGTACCAGAATTAACAGAAGCTATGAGGAGGCTTCAAATGAAAAGTGTGATAGAAATTACAATAACCATGCCATTATCTTGTAACCTGTCAATACTGTTGTTAAAAATGTCAAGAGGGTTAGGCATGTGACATCACGTTGCAGTGAACACGGTGACATCATAAGGGCAGTTTAAAGATAGCTGCCCCACTTTTGACATGCACCAAAAAGGAGCAGAAGTTCTGTTATCCACTTTTTAATCAGTGAAGGGTTGCAACCTATAGAAATTCTTTGGCGAAAAGATCCAGTATGGCGATGCATGCCTGTCAGTCCAGCAAATGTATGAGTGGAGTAGGAAGTTTCAAAACGGCCTGACTTCTGTCAGGCACACTGAGTAGTGACCCCAGAGTGGTTACAGGCGCGACCAAGTAAATATTTGACTAGAGGAATCCAAGCACTTAATGACGCTGGAGGGCTTGCATTGAATGAATGATACATTTTTTTCTGTACTTTTTCAGATATTCACCCCCCCCCCCCCCCCATATATATATATATATATATATATATATATATATATATATATATATATATATATATATATATATATATATATATATATATATATATATAAGGTTTTTATTTGAATCCCCCTCGTATAAATATTTATGACAGGTGTGCTAGCACTGTTGTTAGCGAACTGTACTCTGTACTGGTAATGTCATGAGCACGATTAGACATGGTTTGATGCCAGGGCTCATCACTTCCCAAAGTGAAGAAAAGATTGACCGCCTATTCCTCCTTGCTCTCAGGCTTATAAAATGTGATGGTGCTATCACATCACAGAACCATAGCAGGAAACTGCTTATATAAAAAAATACATATATAAATATATATAATTAACTGAGTAGATTTTCTAATTGTAATGTGTTAATCTAGCTTGTACCCATTGTGAAAGGCAATAGTCTCCAGTATCCATTGTACAAGGCAAGAATCTCCAGTACCCATTGTACAAGGCAAGAATCTCCAGTACCCATTGTACAAGGCAAGAATCTCCAGTACCCATTGTACAAGGCAAGAGTCTCCAGTACCCATTGTACAAGGCAAGAATCTTCAGTACCCATTGTACAAGACTAGAATCTCCATTACTCATTGTACAAGGCAAGAATCTTCAGTACCCATTGTACAAGACTAGAATCTCCAGTGCCAATTGTGCAAGGCAAGAATCTCCAGTACTCATTGCACAAGGCAAGAAATCTCTAGTATCAATTGTACAAGGCAAGAATCTCTAGTACCCATTGTACAAGGCAAGAATCTTCAATATCTATTGTACAAGGGTTTCCTACCCCAAGGATCCCCAGTACCCATTGTACAAAACAAGAATCTCCAGTACCCATTGTACAAAACAGGAATCTCCAGTACCCACTCTACAAAGCAAGAAACCTCCAGTATCCATCATACAAGTCAAGAAATCTCAAATACCCATTGTACATGGCAAAGGATCTACTGTACTGAGTGTACAAATTGATTATCTCCAGTACCCATTTTACAAGATGGACCTGTGGTACCCATTGCTGCAAGATTGCAAGAGAGTTACAGTAATTCCACCTGACAATAGTAGACATGCCCATATTTTGCACACTCAAGCTGACAAGCTTTTCAACTACGAGGGCACACAGGCCCTCAACTTGTTCATGCCAACTCCTTTGTACACTTGTTCATAATTGCATGGATTTTACTATTAAAGTTTTTTGCAGGAACAGCATGGGGATAGGAAGACCTATGCCAACCCTCATTAGTTGCCTCTTATGACATGCTTGGTAATTCACAGTGTTACTGTTCTGTTGATTTCCTTGTGAGTGCTGGTAACACAGGTGGCTTATAAGTTTGCTTGGAATAAAAATGTTGCTTGCCTACAAGGATGGAAGCATTATCCTATTCTTCATGTCATAAAGAGCTGTTTGGGGCAGCTAAGGACAGGAGGGCTTGGAGTTGGTTGATTGAAGGCCTATGTCCCAATGGAGGATAGAGGGTACGAGAAGAAGGCGGCAACATGGTTGAGATCACAACAACAGTAACAATAACAACATACATTCAAAGCAGTATTTTCCCTGTGTAAATTTGAACAAAGGGGACACATACAGCAGGTTGCACAGTGTATTGCCTGGCATATTTTGCTATATCTTTATACTTGCTATTTGGCCCAAAGCTTAGAAAAGAACAATCTACATCCCTCTACCAAAGAAAGACAATTTTAAACTGCACCAATTATCAAACCATCTGACTAATAATTCATGCTGGCAAATCCTCCTCCAATCATCATGAAGAGGATTAACATAATTTAGAACATGCACTACAGGACATACAGGCAGGCTTCAGAGATGGTGAGGAAGCAGGGGCAATATCTTCAACATAAGACCATATTTGAGAAATGCAGTGTATAATGTAGATCAGTAAGGCCTTTGATTCTGTTCAACATCAGAATTTGTGGAACATCAGGAGTGATATGGGGTTTCCAGCACATTTGGTCCTCTTATTCGAATCATTATATCATGATCAACAAGCAGCTGTTAAGTAGCTGGTGAAAAATCCAAACTGGTTTGAGGTGCAAAACGGAGTAAGACAGGGCTGCATTCTCTCTCCATACTTATTCAACATATGTGCAAGGAGGTCAGCATGGCTGAATGGATAAGAGTGCTCGTTTTAACACCTGGTGTGCTGATGCAGAGGTAGCGGGTTCAACCCCTACACCGTCCAGTTGGACTAAAATGTTGACCTCTCGCCTTTGAATTGGGGGCATAAATTACTAGTATCTCTGAAGTTGGAGTGGATTCGCCTGATTGTGAGAGGCACTGGTAATAGGGAAAGCTAATGCACACACAAAAGTCAGTCCAGTGCACTAGAAGTAGAAGCACATGTATGGACTCCTCTTGAGTTCAAAGTGAGCATGCAAAAAAATGTGTAGAAAATGTAACGAGAAACGTCAAAAATGATGAGACTAGAGAAACTTTTCATTCATTCTCAATTGACGGAAATGCAATGATAGTAGTCAATTTTGATAATTTGATGTAATCTGTTGTACTTAAAAGTACTAGTGTAATTGTCTGATTGTCTTTCTATTACAGGCGAAATCAGTTGGCAGTATCCATGGATAAGTTCCGAGTGCGTGCTTGTATCATCATGGTGGCTGTAACATTTATAGCTGCAGCCATCGTTGCGATGATTGGCAGGAAAGAGAGACAGGAAGGTAAAACACTGGCCATTATGGTTCAAGCAAGGAAGAACTCTTAAAATGTTCAGTATGAATCTCTAAAGCTGAAGAGTTCCACTCCATCATATGTTATATCTGTTAGTTTAACCCTACCAGACCTGAGGCCCTGAACCTAACTGCCCCCTATACCTGGGCTCCTGAGCATTAAAGATAAAAAACCAACATGATGTAGAAAAATGTTAGTTACATGCAAACAAGTGGTTAGAATAAGATGTAACTTGGAGACATTGTAGAAAATATGTCTACCTTTCATCTAGCACCGATATTCCACCTTTGTGTGCTAATCCAGTCTAAATAAACCAAAGTATCGATCACCTGTTGGACTGAAAAGCTTAGACCTACTTCGCATTCTTGTTGAAGTGCTTAGTTCATCAGCCGCTCGTTTCATTGTGAATTTTCAGAAATTTTTCACGTTAAACCACACACTGTCAATTCAAACCTATGGGGCCAGACATTTGCAATGGCTAACCATGAGGTTTGAAAACGATTGGTTGGTTATTGTTTGTGACGCATTTTTTCACGTACTAGGCAAAATACCGAAAATTATGTAAAGCGGTATAGTGACAGGTTTGTAAATTACCGAAACATCGGCACAGCGGTATAGCGACAGGTTTGGAAATTACCGAAAAATCGGCACAGCGGTCTGGTAGGGTTAAACACTACTGCATTTTATGGCATGATACATATATTTTTAGAATCAAGAGCTTTTGCTGTGATGAGAATATACAGCAGTTATATTGTGAGTGTCTGTATGTGCTTCATACGCTACTTTAGTGTTTGGTCCTCTTTAGGAATGATTTGTTTGTATGTGCTAACTATAAACACACAGTTCTTCTTAGTGTCCTTGTCGTGTGGCGTTGGTGATCATGTCTGTCCACAGCCTTCTGTCTCTTGTGCTGAGAATCATTTCTGATACCGATGCTCCTCCATGCCATGATGGCAAACTGTCCAGCATCTTCTCTCTTGGTCTATCACAGCCTCTCTTCCCTTCCAACCTTCCCTTTGTGATGACATACTCCAGCTGTTCCTTTCTCATCACTTGCCTGATGAATATAGACTCTTCTTAAGATGCAAGTAACCGATTCTCTTTGTGGGTTAACTTCTTTCAAGATATCTTCATTGTTCTATCCATCCATGGTGCTTTCATCATTCTTCTAGAAAACCACATCTCCACAGCTTCCACATAATTCCTCTTGTGCCTGCTAATTGTCTATGATTGGCTTCCATACTTCAGAACTGGCTCAATATAGCCCTTAAGAATTCTTTTGCTCACCTCAGTTGGTAAAGATAAATTGCAGAGAATAATAGGTGATGCTAAGTTAATGATGAGATGTAAATAAAATGGGTAATTAAGTTTAGTTTAGTCGATGGATCAAGATCACAGCACATGGGTGTAACCTATAAGTGCTCTGTTCTCCTCCTAACTCAAACCTGAGTCTGAAGAAACTTAGCTCAGTGCACAAACTCCATAGCACCGGCGAGGATCCTGAAATACTTTGGGTAGATTTTTAACTCATATTTTGCCCAGACAGCGCCGTTAGGCTACTCTTTTTTGATTTCCAACTGCCAAGGTTTTTTTTTACGTGCACAACACTACACACGGGCGTCCGATCTCACTACCCAGAGATTGGGGGAAATTTTATTACTAGAAGCCCACGTGAAAAAATCCCGGTCCTCACCGGGGTCTGAACCCGGGACCTCCAGCACTCGAGGCGGACACCATACCTCGAGACCACGCAGCCCCCTAGTCATTAAGTTTACCGCAGTGTTGAGTTTCCTTAGCTGTTGTTGTCCCATGTAAGAAATACAAATGACACATTATGTGGGCTGTAATGGTTTGTCATCATACGATCACGAGAGTCATGAATCAATTCTGGGTTGGTTCTTGTCCGATTATGTCATGAGGCCAAGCAATCCAAGGATTTATCTCTCTGTCTTCACCTTACTCTTTTCCCATCAAGTTTGTCAGTTGTCATTAAGTTTTCAAGTTTATCATCTGATAACATGCCCAAAAAATCTGGACTGTCTACTCCTAATTTCTCGAATCCTTTTACAGTTATCACATGTTACTTGAAAGACTGTCTTAATCTTTTTTCTGTCTGTCTGTGGTATTCTTTGCATTTTCCCCAGAAACCAGATTTCTGCTGCAATGAGATGTTTGCAAGCTTGTCTACTTATTGTTCACATTTCACATGCATACAACAGTATAGTTTCTGTATACCGCTTCTACACTCATTTTCTCATTGCAGTAGACAGGCTTGCATTTTTATGCTTTCCATCTTGCAAAAGTTGCTTCTGCGATGGAGATTCTCATTCTAATCTTTAAAAGGTTTCTTTCGTCAGATGTTATGACTGTTTGAAGTTAGTTGCACTGATTCACCTGTTTAAGAATTGTCCCATTTCTTGCCACAGAAACTAATATTGTTTGTGTATTTTCTCGTTTGAAGTAGATGAACATTATAATCCTCTCATCAGATTCAACACAGTGGAAATTAACAACCCTTTTCAGTTAAATTTGTAAAAATGTAACATGTCCTCAGCAGATTCAACACAATGGAAATGAACAACCCTTTTCAGGTAAATTTGTAAAAATGGTTCATGCCCTTTTGCAGGATGTTGCCATCAACCCCAGGCTGATGTTCTAGCCAATTTTATGTTCAGTAGTTTGCCATTGATTTCTGATCGAGACATCAACGTTTTAAGTCCAAGTTAATGCCAGTGTAGGGGTTGAACCCACTACCTTGCCATCAGATAATTGATAATTGATGTACAAAAGATAAGCGGTTAGAAGGGCCAATTGTAAGACAGGTGTTCGTGCTCAATTTGTGACCCTTTTAACATAAAGTTTGTTCTTTCATTCAGTGCATTAGTTAAATTATGTGCATTATTTCTCAATCATAACTACTACTGTGGCCAGTGATTTTATGTTCTTTTAAAAAGATGATTTCTGGTTAATTTTTGTTTTGTTTTAGTATGTAGGTTATGTTTTCTGTTTGTGTTTACTTTGCATGCATTTTATGTTTACTAGGAGTTTGTGAACACAATGTTAACAAATTCAGTTCCTCTTAAAAGTAGGTTTCGACCAAACAAAAATGGATGGTGGAAAATGGGAAGTAGGGGTGTCTCATAGCTATGTCTTAAAAGCTGTCAATATGGTAGCAGACATGATGCAGTTACAACATTTTGGTGATATATAAGCCCATGGCAGATACAGGAAGTTGCTTAAGATGATTAATCATCCCATGGCACTTAATCAGTTAATGCAATATGTGGTGTTAATATAAAGATTCAGAAGAAAAAAAAACAGTGTCTCCTGTAAGGTATTTTGTGAGGGCTTCAAAAGTGTGACCTTAAAAGTGTGATAGAAATTACAATAACCATGCCATTGTCTTGTAACCTGTCAATGTAGTTATTAAGGACGTAAAAGAGTGTTAAGCACATGACATCATGGTGCAGATAAACACGATTACAACTTAAGGACAGTTTAAATATAGCCCACCCACTTTTGACATGCACCAAAGAGAAGCAGAGTTAAGAAACAGTTACTCGGTTTTTTTAAAAAATCAGTGAAGAATTGAAACCTGTTGAAGGGCCGGTGTGGCGATGCATGCCTGTCGGTCCAACAAGTGTTTGAGTGGAGTAGGAAGTTTCAAAACAGCGTGACTTCTGTGACAGACTGTTCACGACCAGGTCAGGCACACTGAGTAATGACTCCAGATTTATTTCTACAGGAATCCAAGCATTTTATCGGCGCTGGAGGACTTGCATTGAATGCAGTGGTGACTAAATTGAAAAATTATACATTTGTTCTTTACTTTATCAGAATATGTTCACCACACACAAAATATTTAAGGTTTTTATTTGAAGCATTCTCTTACCATCGTCAAATAGGAAGTCCTTTGCAAAATGCTGCTATCATCACATCCTGCCAAAAGGTTTCTTGGTCTCTTACCATTTCTTCTGCCTCATTTCTGATGATATCACACGCCCCTGATCTCTTGGGGAGGGAGTTTGGATATCTGGTTCTCTCAGATAAGGGCGAAATATAGTTGTGTATGAAAAAATCATGCGGCAGTTGGTAACACAAGGCATTCAGACATGCATAGCGAATATGAAGTAGCCAATAAACACATAAGATTTCTGCTTCATAAGTTGAACAATATAAATACAGACAAAGATTTGTTATAAATATGTTGTTCTTGGGTTTCCATTTCATATAAATATTACAGAGTATGTCAATATGGACAAAGATTTGTTATAAATATGACAGAGTACGTCAATACAGAGAAAGATTTGTTATAAATATTACAGAGTATGTCAATAAAGAGAAAGATTTGTTATAAATATGACAGAGTATGTCAATACACACAGATTTGTTATACATATGACAGAGCATGTCATGTCAGTACAGGCAAAGATATCTCATAGATATGACAGAGGAGTTAAGTCAGAAACTGCAATCTCCCACACTGTCTTATATTATACAGGAGATTGTGCAATACTATTGGTTGTTCTCAATAAACAGTGGCACAAAGTTATTACTTTATTAGTCTTGTTTATGTTTTTGTGAGCAGCTTTATGTGTGTCATATGCTCAAGAAATTGGACAACTATTGAACATCAGACATAAAAGGATATCACGGTTTGGTTGCAGTATAAGATATTATCATGTGCCATGCTGATAAACATAATTATTGCTTGCCTTGTTACATGATCACCAGTCTCAGATTAAGTCTGCATTCTTGTTCCATTTGTAGTATGTACCCAAGCTATCCAGGTATCTGTTTTGTTGTCTCCTGCAGCTCCCCCCATGTCCTTCACTTGTCTCTCATTCTCTATTACTTATGTTTTAGGTCTCCTTCTATTTCATTTGTCTTGTGGTTTCCAGGAAAAGAACTTTCTAGTTATGTTGTTCTTGGGTTTCCTCAATGTGTGCCGATTAATTGCCAGCATTTTTTCTGACATCTTGATTTACTGCTTGACATATGCCTGAGTCATTGACATTGAGATGAGTGACCTGTGTAGCGGGACTACGAGAGAAACAATCAGCCCTGAGAAATAATGGGGCGGGTGTGAGTGGATACCCCTAGGGTGGATGGGGCGAAAGACAGTTGAGTGTTGTGTGAAGTCAGGAGACTTGAAAGTCAGTGAGAGAAGAGACCGACTGCGGGTCAGGTCATTTAAGAGAGTTGATGTTTTGACTCCGAACGGGTCGGGAGTTGAAGGATAAAAGCGGAGGTAGGACGGATAGAGCTCCGTCCTGGATTGTGTTGTTCTCCGAGTTTGAATGCAGGCCTAAAACCCAGAGTGGGGTGGATAGTGAGTGTAGGCCTATACCCATTGTGTGGGTTGTCGTGTGTGAGGTCCAGCTGGGGCTAGTAGCTGGATACCTGTCGTGTACATTCGAGTGTAAGGAGGCCTTGAGAAGGCAGTGATGTGTGCGGATTAAGTGTGAGGAGGATATACTTATTCGGTGGATTTATATTGTGTCTGGATATATAAGGATGTTCCGTTTGTCCGTGTTCTTTCTGCATTAAAGGATTATGTGCGCCAACTCAATCTTGTTTACTGACTGATGGATGTGTATTACTGGGGTGAGTTGCATTGTGAGACAGTTAGATAGCTCAATTGACACACCAGGAGCATCGTTACCTAGACAACGACCATCGCACGTACTTATCATAACGAACGTCGTGTGATATCTGGGGTCTCTCCGGTCAAGAACGACGGGGATATATTGATTATCTGGAAGGCTACGTACGGTCAAGAACAATATAGACATTGTTGTCATTCTGTTTATCTGTGAACTCGTCGATTAGTGCGGATACTAAGATCAGAGACGTTATTCAGAGACCCAATTACAACGACAATTATGGCACATGGGATAAACACCATTTTCAGTAGACAGTCATGGCCAAAAGTGTCCAGGAAGTAAGACAGAGTTCAGCAGAAACCAGATAAAAATAACATTTCTCACTCCGAGAGAGAGAGAGGGTGGACAGCGGAGCGTGTCCACGGGATAAACACTGGGTTTTCTCCATGCGGGAACTGGCTAGCACATAGTTCACGAGGTCATTACAGGTAAATTTGCTAGCAGACAGTTAACGGAAAACCAGGATTAATCCAGAGGGGAGTGACGGGGTTGGTCACTAGTTACAAAGAGCGGACAGACAAAAACTGTCGTGGTTGAGACGACAGGCACATGTGTTTATACGTCAAGAGACTGTGCTAACGGACAGCACAGGTGAAATGTCGCGTGGACAAAAACGTGTTTGCGACAAGAGCGAGTCAGCATAATGGGACAGTAATCGCTGTCGGTGATAAAGACAGGATTGAAAATTCAAAGATATTGATAGGTGTGTGTGGGCTGAAGCGACGCACGGTGTGGTCACGAGTCGACAGGTGAAGAATTTCACCACAGCTAACACGACGGGGGGAGGACGGTGGAAATTGTGAGTTTCCACGGACAAATTGGGTCAGCGCTGTCTACGAGGACAGCTGACCAAAGGGGTAGTAACGGTACCCCTACCACAGCTGGGTGGGACAGGACAGGTGTCTTTGTGGATAACGGGAAAAGTTTCCGGTCAGTTTACAGTGTGTATTATTGTGACAAAGTTTACTGAAGTTGACCTGCAGGTCAAGGTTGGGGACAGTGGAAAGTTACTGAGATTTTCCAGAGGAGAACTGGATAAACAAGTTGTTTATGAACGAAACCAGACTTTATGTTCGTCTTTGTTGAAATCCCTTTGTCATCATTATTCTGTTATGAGCAAACATTTTAACGTGGCGTCATCACAACCGTGGTCGTATTTCTTTGCCAACAAGGATTTATATACACAAGTTTCAAGCGCGGAACATTTGCTGCCATTTTTCTTTTTATGAATCTTGTCGGGTAACGGCAATCCAGAACATATAGGATACAGCAAAGCACCATCTCCGCAACGAAGGTAGAAAACGGTTGGATAATTGCTGTGTTGCCACCACGTCCAGGGAAATTAACAACATATCGAAAAACAAACATTTTTGAATTTGACGTCGTAGACATTTCGGAATTTTAACCAACAGACACTTCCAGCCTATTGTGAAAAACTATTAACAGCAAAATAAGAACTTTTGGCGACGGATTAAGAAGCACATATTTGTCGGCTAGCCATCTGCACATTTTGGTTGCTCTCACCGTTTTAACTATCGTTATCGTTTGTCTACTTATATATATATATATGGATATTTTATTACATGTAGTTGTTGCATAGGCACTTTTTGCGATCTCTATCTACATTAGGATAGGCCTTGCAAAACGTGGTTTTTTTCTGGTGCTTACGATATTTTTGTATGGAAAACGCTAATGAGTTAGCGTGTCGTGCAGTGGCATTGGAGTCCTAACCAATATCTAGAGCCGAGTTGTCTGACGTCGGATTTGTGTATATATTGATGCTATAATTTTATTTTTTCTCTCTCTTTCTTTTCGTTATAATTACATATGATATTTGTTGTGTTCGGATAAATGTTATTATTGTGATCTTTCGTCATTTCTACTGTCTAGGGGTCGGTGTCCGGTTACATATTATTACGTGCACTGTGGTCGTTTTACACAAGCTTGTGGTTGTTACTGTGGTTTATTTCTTTGTGATCACTGTCTCCGTGTACTTGGCTAGTGAGTCTAACGTTTTATAGACAACACTTACTATTATCATTCATTCGTTTTGTATATGTATATATATATGTATGTTTAAATATATTTCCAGAGTGTTTTTTTACAGCTATTTGGTATATATGCGAGGGAGTATAGGTGATATTTCCCCTCACTACCTAGTGCTTATAGAGTGACTGGGTGAGTACAAAGTGATATTTTAGCACTACGAATTTACGTACACAGGGAGTGGTGGTGTACTTAGGGAGGGCACACAAAGACTAGTAGCAGAGTCTTTACATTTATAATTGGCTGACAGACAGCAACGTGTCCACAAGTACAAGATGCCTACTTTAATGGAATATATTGAAGCAGGTGAAAGGTTAGGCCTGAAGGGCAAAGAGTTACAGGAGTTTGCAGAAGCAAAATTGAAAGAAGTTCAACACTGGGAAAGAGAGGAGAGGCATAATGAACGCGAGGCAAAACGTCTACAGGAAGAGAAGCTAGCTGAAATGGAAAACAAGCATCTACAGGAAGAGAAAGAAACACAAATGAAAATGGAAATTGAGAAAGAGAAGCTCAAGTGTCAGATGGAAACGGAAATTGCACTTCGAAAACTAGAACTATCATCTAAGGGTCAAAGTGTGGAAAGCAGAAGACCTTCGCAGTCGTCACAGAGATTAAAATTGCCATATTTTACAGACCGGGACCATCTTGAATGTTATTTGGGAAGATTCGAAGCATCAGCGAAAGTGTTAGGTATTCCAGAGGGAGAGTATGCGATGCGACTTGGCGAGTTTCTTACGGGTAAGGCCCTAGATACAATCTTTAATTTACCTGTGGAAGAAAGAAACAACTACACTATTTTGCGTCAACGTTTGCTTACGAAGTTCCAACTAACTGAGCATGGATACAGAACAAAGTTTAGACACTTAGGACCAGAGACAAATCAAGATTTCACAGATTTTGTTAACACAGTAAAGAATACATTTAACAAATGGATGGAGCTTGCAGAAGTAGGGACAGATTTTAATAAATTAGTGGATTTAATTTTAAGAGACAAGGTAGTATCTGCATGCAATACAAACTTAGTAGCTTTCTTTGAGGAACGTAAGCCAAAGGACATAGACATAATGTCACAGTTAGGGCAAAACTACATGACTGCACATCCAAACAGTTCTCTAGGTAGAGAAATGAGTGAGGAAATAGTTTGTGCAGCATACACTAAACAGGACCAGAATCCAGTTATTAGACCAAGATCGAAAAGTGTGGACTCAGCACAGAGGTACGAACAACAAGGACCTAAAGACAATGGTTTCCGTGGCAACCATTTTGGCAGAGCAGGACGGTACCCATACAAAAGGGGGAATTTCCAGAGGCGTCCAAATAGTTATGCCGGATGCTGGAATTGTGGGAGCTGGAGACACAAAATGGCAGAGTGTGATGCACAACCATCAGATGGACCAACGAACAACAGTAAAAGGGAGATCACTTGTTTCAAATGTGGAAGGAAGGGGCATGTCAGCTGTCATTGTACGATGAGGGAAACGGAGCATTCTAATGCAGCGCAAGTAATTGAGACACTGAACAATGAAGATTGTAGTGGGTGCAAACCTCTTTTTGAAAAAGACGGTCAGCCAGTCTTAATATGTGGTCATACAGTGAAAGCAGGATCAGCAGTGCATGAAGGAGGAAGTCTGAAGATGCACCATGGATTTGTTAATGATAGGCCAGCGTTAACAATTAGGGATTCCGGATGTACGTCCATCGGAGTTAGAAAGAGTTTAGTGCATCCCTCGGATTATACAGGGGAAAAGATTAGATCCATAACATTTAATGGGACAGTAGAATTCTACCCATTAGCCGTGATAACAGTGAAAACACCATATATCACAGGAAGAGTGACAGTGTGTGTTCTGGACGCACCAATGGCGGATTTGATCATAGGAAATGTAGCAGGAGTTAAAGATTGCACAGAAGAAGAAGTAGTTTATTGGGACCAGATACATAGTGTAAGTAGTAACGGGGTAGTTACAAAAAGAAAACCTAAATTAGAGAGTATAGCTGAACAAGAAGAGGCACCTGAAGTAGACACAGGAACTCAGGGCAAGGATAGTACAGCTCAGCAGGTGAGAGTGGATCTCAAATATAGCTGTAGGGAATCCCAGAGACAAGATAATACGACAGACAGATGTTTCCAAGGGTGTGGTAAAGTCAGACATAGGCAATCAAAGAAGGGTAGATGGTGCTTTGGAAGGAAGAATAATGTTCTCACTCGCAGTTTTCAGATGGCGGAACTGCATGTGGGCAAGTAGTATTACCCTTAGCATATAGAGACCGATATACTAAAACAGCTCAGGATATGGCATGTGCAGGGCACATAGGAGTAAGGCGGAAGCAACATAGAGCAGGATGCCAGGTATATTGGCCAGGATTTAATAAAGAGTTCAGACTAAACAGAGACTCCAGTGTAACAGTACAATATGCAGATAGCAATGTTAACGCAGTTCAAAAGAGTGTTAACGACATCACTGAACCAGGATTAGCAAACAGATGTGTTAAAGATATAGGAAACATGAGGCATGGGTATATGAAGGGTAGACACAGCATCGACAGGAATCATAGGTGGAGGTTTGAGGCAAGAAAAGAACCACCTGATATAGGGTCGGTACACAAATAGCTTGTGTCTTTTTGAGGATGTTAGTAAACTTGTAGGTACACAGATATTATGTTCCCTATGATATGATGTATTATTATTATGTGATGTATTAGTTCATGCATTGGTACACAAGATAGAAAGTGTTGGTATTGATGTGTGGGGAATATGGGAGTGTACTATGAGCATTTGATGTATTATTTAGTGTGGTAGCTAGAGTGAGGTGGCGCCATACTTAGGGCTACCCAGGCAATATGTCTGGGTCACATATTTGATAAGTATTAGTCTCCCAACATTTGAAAACGATGTTTTCTTTTAAAGGGGGGGGGGGGTAATGACATATGCCTGGGTCATTGACATTGAGATGAGTGACCTGTGTAGCGGGACTACGAGAGAAACAATCAGCCCTGAGAAATAATGGGGCGGGTGTGAGTGGATACCCCTAGGGTGGATGGGGCGAAAGACAGTTGAGTGTTGTGTGAAGTCAGGAGACTTGAAAGTCAGTGAGAGAAGAGACCGACTGCGGGTCAGGTCGTTTAAGAGAGTTGATGTTTTGACTCCGAACGGGTCGGGAGTTGAAGGATAAAAGCGGAGGTAGGACGGATAGAGCTCCGTCCTGGATTGTGTTGTTCTCCGAGTTTGAATGCAGGCCTAAAACCCAGAGTGGGGTGGATAATGAGTGTAGGCCTATACCCATTGTGTGGGTTGTCGTGTGTGAGGTCCAGCTGGGGCTAGTAGCTGGATACCTGTCGTGTACATTGGAGAGTAAGGAGGCCTTGAGAAGGCAGTGATGTGTGCGGATTAAGTGTGAGGAGGATATACTTATTCGGTGGATTTATATTGTGTCTGGATATATAAGGATGTTCCGTTTGTCCGTGTTCTTTCTGTATTAAAGGATTATGTGCGCCAACTCAATCTTGTTTACTGACTGATGGATGTGTATTACTGGGGTGAGTTGCATTGTGAGACAGTTAGATAGCTCAATTGACACACCAGGAGCATCGTTACCTAGACAACGATCATCGCACGCACTTATCATAAAGAACGTCGTGTGATACTGCTATTGCAGGATGTTGCTATCTTTTCTAGGTGATTGTACATTCAGTAGTTTGCCATTGCTTTCTGAATGAGAAGTCAATGTTGAAGGTTAACTTAATGCCGGTGTAAGGCGCCTGACGCTCCAGAAGTGTAAGTAAGAGCAAGCACTCTTATTCTTTTGATCATATAAGCTGCTCTGTATATGTGGGTGTGCATGCACGCTAATCATAATGTATTACACCGGCTATATCAGTGTCTACTGTCGAGGAAAAACAAACATGAAATCACCTCAGTGGTACAGCGTGAACACGTAGACTCCGTGAGTGGTGCAAGAAATGAAGGACCCATTTGAACCCGGCAAAGGCTTCCTTCTCATGGTTCTCCCTGATACACATATATAGTTAATTTCCACACACCATGTGTGGTATAGACATTGAGAGAACGAACACAATGAAATATCTCTGGATCAGAACCTTCAACAGATACTTGTCATAGAAGTATCACATTGACAATGTCATAATCAGAGGCCGGAAGGACTTAGCAAATTCAATGCCAAATAGAAAGTAGGTTTGGACCAAACAAAAATGGATGGCGAAAAATGGGAAGTAGGGGTGTGTCAGTTATGACGTAGAAGCTGTTAATGTGGTAGAAGACACGTTGTAGTATAACGCAGTGGCAACATTTAGGCTATATATAAGACTATGCCAGATACGGAAAGTCGCTTAAGACGATTAAGCATCCCATGGCACTTAATGAGTTAAGAGCACTGAAGGTGACGACAGCAGCTGACATTAAACAACGCCTGCTACATCTACTGGGGACTTGTTCTAAGCGCCATAGACAACCGTTTGTGGCTCCTCACTGTCAGAAAAATTAGACAAGGTGCAAAATGAAGCAATGAGACTCATAACTCGGCGGAACAAGACACTTCGTGCACGGCCATGCGGCACATCCTTGATTTACCAACGATGACCACCAGTCAAAGGACAACGCAGGTTAAGGCGTAGTGCATGAGAGTATCAGCGGATAAAAAACACCACCTGCTGTGCTGAGGTTAGAGTAGGGATAATTCATCTTAGCCACCCCGCCCTTGGTACATAAGTGTTGTTGGTACAAAACATGCACATGGGAGTTCAATATCCATAGTGGTGCATCTCATCTACTCTACAAGCAAAACGGGGGGGGGGGGGGGGGGGGGGGTTCGGGGTGTCAGGCATTGGTAGCACCTTTGGTAAGGATGGCTCTCATGTCCTTTCAGGACCCATCCCCCACTGGTCCAAGTCTGACACCCAGCTCGTGCCTGTGGCTCCTAGTAGCTGTCAGCATGCGACAGCGGCCACCCCCCGGGCAACAGCTGTGAGAGGCTGGCTAAACCAGGCATGGGTATCCGATTTGGTGTCAAACCAAGAGGTAAACTAGGGTATGCCTACCCAGCATGTGAAGACAGGATTCGGCAGACTGCGCGGAAGAAATCATTCCTGATTCAACGGTCAAGACGGCGTTTACCTGCAAAGCGTTGTGGAACGTAATGAGCACGGCAAGGCACGTAGAGCGCCCTGGTCATCCACTGCACCTGTATTCGTCTCCAATCGTCTCGACTTGTCTTGCCACTGGACTCAGATGGACTCAGGCGAGAGAGTGAGGTCGACGAATTGCGCAACTCTTCCTCACTATAATCCAAGTCATCGCGCAAGTCATTCTTCATCCAACGTCACATATCACCTTCAAGCCCTGTGGCGATGGGCGAGCGGCAAAGCGGCAGGCGTGGGTACGCTGGCAGCCGTAGTCGCAGACCTGCACACAGGCGGCTCAGGCCATATGGTCGTCTTCTACTGACCGGAGCAGCAGTGGGATTCGGCAGCCCCCTGAGCGACTGAGCAGCCCTCTATAGGAACACACTGCTCACCTCCATAGCATGAGGAAGGGGCTAGAAAAGGCGCCCTAAACATTGTCTGCTTCATCACTACCTAACCAGCTAGCCGGGGTTGGTGGGTACCCTTAACTGCGGTCGACATACAAAGAAAGATAAAACAAGCAAAGCTAAAAGAGTAAACCATATTCCCTTAACAATTGGAACTTGGAATGTACGCACCCTACTTGACAGAGACGGCGCGTCGGGTCCAGAGAGACGAACAGCACTGATTGGGAAAGAGCTGGGCAGGTACAACATCGACATTGCAGCCTTGAGCGAGACACGACTTGCAGAAGAAGGCCAAATCTGTGAAATTGGTGCCGGCTACACATTCTTCTGGAGTGGAAGGAAAAGCGAGGAAAGACGCCAATCCGGTGTGGGATTTGCCATTAAGTCGGCCCTGGTCGGCAAATTAGCTGGATTTCCAAAGGCTATAAACGACAGGCTCATGACCATGAAGTTGCCCCTGCTGAATGGAAGGAAGCACGCAACCATTGTGAGTGTCTACGCACCAACTATGACCAACGAAGATGATGTCAAGAACAAGTTCTATGAGGACCTGCACAGTGTATTAACATCTGTTCCCAAAGGAGACAAACTTATACTCCTTGGGGATTTCAATGCCAGAGTAGGCACGGACACCACCTCTTGGAGTGGCATTATTGGAAAGCATGGAGTTGGAAATTGTAACAGCAATGGACTCCGCCTCCTTCAGACATGTGCCGAACATGATCTCGTGATTACGAACACAATTTTCCGTCTCCCCATGAGAAATAGGACATCGTGGATGCACCCTCGCTCGAAACACTGGCACCTCATTGACTATGTCATTGTCAGGAGGAGTGACAGACAAGACGTTCGAGTGACAAAATCCATGTGTGGTGCCGAATGTTGGACAGACCATCATCTCATTGTCTCGAAAATGAACATCCACATCAGGCCACCACGGCGTCCTCAAGGGGCGAAAATGCAAACAAAGCTAAATGTCACCCGCCTAAACAGCAAGAAAATGCAGCAGTCGTTTGAAAATATGCTGGAAGACCGCCTCAAGCCCAATGCTGATGCTAAACAGGATACAGAAACAGAATGGAGAGCCCTAAAGGACACAATTTACAACACTGCTATGGAAATCCTGGGTCCAGCCCCCCGAAAGCATAAAGACTGGTTTGATGAAAATTCCGAAGACATCAACCAATTGCTGGCCGAGAAACATCTTCTCCTCAAGGCACATTTGAATGACCCAAAGTCAACATCAAAAAAAGATGCTTTCAAGAACATTCAGAGAGTAGTGCAGCAGAAACTTCGGCACATGCGGGACTCCTGGCTGAGCAGCAAAGCTGATGAAATTCAGGGCTTTGCTGACAGACATGATATGAAAAACTTCTACGACTCACTGAAAGCGGTCTATGGTCCTTCATCACCAGGCATAGTTCCCCTTCTCAGTGCAGACGGGGGAACATTGGTCACCGATAAGAAAGAAATCCTCCAACGCTGGGCAGAGCATTTCAGCAAAATCTTAAATGCAACTTCCTTCTTCGATGATGAAACCATCAACTGCCTTCCTCAAGTTCCCACCAATGAGACACTTGGTGACCTGCCAACCATAGTGGAAATAAACAAAGCCATCCAGCAACTCTCCAGCGGCAAGGCACCTGGTCCTGACTCCATCCCAGCAGAGATATACAAGGCAGGTGGGCCGGTCCTAACAGAGCAGCTTCACCAAGTCTTCACAAACATATGAATGAACGAGACCATGCCACAAGATTTTAAGGACGCGTCAATAGTCCACCTTTACAAACGTAAAGGAAACCGCCAATCCTGTGACAACCACCGAGGCATCTCCTTGCTCTCAATTGCAGGGAAGATACTCGCCAGAATTCTTCTCAATCGCCTCACAGCCCATCTCGATCAAGGTCTTCTTCCTGAGAGTCAATGTGGCTTCAGAAAAGAACGTGGAACTGTTGACATGATTTTCGCTGCAAGGCAGCTGCAAGAGAAATGTCAGGAACAGAACTGCGAAATGTTCTCCACTTTCATTGACCTTACCAAGGCTTTTGATACAGTCAGCAGAGAAGGACTGTGGAAGATTATGGCAAAATATGGCTGTCCACGAAAGTTTGTCCAAATAGTACGGCTATTTCATGACGGCATGCAGGCAAGAGTACAGGAAAATGGTGAACTGTCTGAACCCTTTCCTGTAACCAATGGAGTGAAGCAAGGATGTGTCCTGGCACCAACACTGTTCAGCCTCATGTTTTCAGCCATGTTGATGAATGCCTTCGAGAACGACGACATTGGAATAGACATCAACTACCGTATGGATGGAAAGTTATTCAATCTCAGAAGGCTGAAAGCTAAAACCAAAATTGACAGCGGTACCGTCAGAGAGCTCCTGTTTGCTGATGATTGCGCTCTATACGCCAACTCTGAGGCGGACATGCAACATAATGTTTCAGCTTTCTCACATGCCTGTGCCAACTTTGGGCTCAATATCAACTTGGAGAAGACTGTAGTTATGTACCAGCCAGCTCCAGGGAATAATCACACTGTGCCGAATATCAAAGTGAATGATCATAGACTAAGTGTTGTGGACAAATTCACCTATCTTGGCAGCACTGTGTCACAAGCTGCCACAATCGATGACGAAGTGAATGCAAGAATCTCCAAGGCCAGTGCAGCCTTTGGCAGACTGTACAAGAATGTATGGGACAGAACTGGAATAAGCCTGCAAACAAAGCTAAAAGTCTACAAAGCAGTTGTATTATCCACACTGCTATATGCTTGTGAAACCTGGACTGTTTATCAGCGACACGCTAGGAAATTAAACCACTTCCACACAGTCTGCCTAAGGAAGCTACTGAAAATTAAATGGCAAGACAAGATTCCAGACACTGAAGTCCTAGAAAGAGCATCCATGCCCAGTATCCACACTCTACTGATGAAGAATCAGATTCGCTGGGCTGGTCACTTGACCCGCATGCCAGATCACAGGCTCCCTAAACGAATTTTCTACAGCGAACTGCGTTGTGGTAAACGCTCCCAAGGTGGCCAGAGGAAACGTTTTAAAGACACTCTGAAAATTTCACTGAATGCTTTTGGAATTCATCATGACACCTGGGAGGCTGCAGCCAGAGACCGAAATTCGTGGCGTGCATCATTGCGCAAAGGTGCAGTCATATGTGAGGCAACCAGGACTGCAAGAGCTGTGAAGAAAAGGCAGGACAGAAAAACCACTGCAGGAAATCCTCCTCCAGAGACGTCAAGCATTCTTTGCCCACATTGTCAAAGAACATTTAGAGCCAAAATAGGCCTTATCAGCCATCTTAGAACCCACGGCTCCACACCTTCAACCCCACTGGATGAAATGAATGGTCATCATCATTCTTGATGGACAAACAACAACAACACAAGCAAAACATTTCATACCTACCTCTACAAGCAAAACATTTCATACCTACCCCAGACAATGTCCATGACTGGAAAGTAGTATAGCACATGTACCTATTTGTTGCACAGCTGGTAAGTTAGCACTGTTCATGCAAACAATAAGTCAGCACGTTAGACAACTAATTACAAGGTGTAATTGCTTCATTGCACCGGAGTTTATCTCATATGGCTCTGTTTATTTTCGCTGGACGGTCTGCCGAAAGCGTCGGTCAAAGCACGAATTCTAGCGACGACACAGAAGTCTAAGAGAGAAAAGCATTCGTAAACCGAACGACGTAGCCCGAAATCACCACGGAGACTCCAACAGATTAAAGTAAACATTTTGAGAACATGCATCTTTTCTCCGGCAACATCTGGATGTGAATTATTGGCCATTTCGAGATTGGTGAGGGCCCTACGGGCCCAAAACCTTAAAAACATCCATCGATCGGTCTAGCAGTCCCCCGAACACTAAACCGGAAAATGAACGCAGGACCGATGCAAATGAGGCTCGAAGGGATTCTTCTTTGTTGCGGTGAATTAAAATTGAAGTACCGAAAATAGTAGTATTAGTAGCTTTTGAATTTAAATGTCACATCAATTTGTTTAGAATACGGTAATTAAGAAATCAAGAAGAAAAAAACTAGCTGACGTTTGAAGCAACTGAACATGGAAGAAAACTGGCCTACGAACAGCATCATGTCTTAGGCACAGAAATACTCTGACCCTAGTTAGTTGATATCCTTTATAAGACGTTGCAGTCAACCTCAGCCTTGTTTGGCTGTTTGTGATTCCTTGGCAAATTTACGTTCAGTAGTTTACCATTGCTTTCTGAACGACCAGCACCCATACCATTTTATATTTTAAAATAAATCGCAAGGCTGCCTCCTAAATCGCCCGCAGCTGTGTTTGGAACGCTGTATGCGGGATTACGACCTGCCTCCGTAACTCCTTCGCCGTCGCCCTGACCATAGTAAGTGCGACAATTTAAACGCTTAGAATGAAGGGCGTGGTTATTGGAAGAAGCGGCAGAGCAGACCAACACGACCATGGACAATTTGAGCATGAGAATGCACGAACCATGGGACATGTGAAGCGATCTCATCTGCCAACGGGTTCTGATGACAGCGATGCTATCTGCCAAGGACCTGCTACATAAACGAACATGCCCGCAAATTTTGGCAGTCTTTATCTAACTATTCTAGCAAATTTGTGATTTTAATATGCTTCTGGAAGGACTCGATCCCTTTTCTCTCTTCCCACGGTATTCTTTGCTCGTTAACCAGAACATTTGCTTCAATCCAATTTTCTCGACTTGTCTGCATTTTTTGTCCATGCATGCAAACGTATGTCTTTTCTCCGTCTGCAGCCTTCATCCCCCAACGAACTCAAGCCATGACTCTTGTTGATTTGTTGTGATTTATTTTGGGGGGTTTTGCAGCTAAAATTGTGTTGGGTTGAGGTAGTCAGCTTCACACCAACCCTCCGTAGTACGACATACATGATAGGTTACCTTGTTACTATTCATTACTATTCTTTGCGCCCCAGTAACACACGGTAGCTGTATAAAACGAGGGGTTTCAAGTGAAAACCTTAAATATGTGTGTGTGTGTGTGTGTGTGTGTGTGTGTGTGTGAGAGAGAGAGAGAGAGAGAGAGAGAGAGAGAGAGAGAGAGAGAGAGAGAGAGAGAGAGAGAGAGAATATATTCTGAAAAAGAACAGAACAACAGCACAATTTTTCGTTGTAGCCCCAGTGCATTCAATGCAAGTCCTCCAGTACCGATAAAGTGCTTGGATTCTTGCGGAAAAAATTCTGTGGGGTCACTACACGGTGTGCTTGACCCATCTGTCACAGATATCACGCCGTTTTGAAACTTCCTATTCCACTAATACTTGTGTTGGACTGACAGGCATGCATCACCATACTGGACCTTCCATCGCCGATGAATTTCTATATTTTACCCTTTCACTGATTAAAAAACAAAAGAAAACGGATAACAGAACTCTGCTCCTGTTTCGTGCATGTCAGATGTGGGGTGGCCATCTTTAAACTGTCCTTATGACGTCACCGTCTTCGTCTGCATCTTGATGTCACGCGCTTAACAATCTTGAAATCCATAACAACAATATTGACAGGTTACAAGACAATGGCATGGTTACTGTAATTTCTATCACACTTTTAAGATTTTAATTTGAAGCCCCTCGTACTTACTTTAACACCCCTTTTCTCACTGCAATTCTTTTTCGTCTCCGTTCCTCTTTCTAGGGGACTGCGGGACACATAGTTATGCACTGTAGAGGTTTTTTAAGATTTACATTCTCTGGATGGAGTCCATCCACAGTAACAACGGGTGCTTCTTCTTTGTTCCTCTTTTGAGGGGAGTGGTGTTTGTCCATCACGAATGATGATGACCATTCATTTCATCCAGTGGGGTTGGAAGTTTGGAGTCGTGAGTTCAAAGATAGCTAGCAAGGCCTATTTCGGCTCAAAATGTTCTTTGAGAATGTGGGCAAGGAATGCTTGACATTCCAGGAGGAGGGTCTTTTGCTGTAGTTTTCTTTTGTCCAGCCTTTTTTTTTTCACAGCTCTTGCAGTCCTGTTTGCTTCACAATTGACTACACCCCTGCGTAATGATGTACGCCACGAATTTCGATATTTAGCAGCAGTCTCCCAAGTGTTGTGATGAATTCCAAAAGCTTTTAATGAGATCTTCAGCTGTAGTTTTCTTTTGTCCAGCCTTTTTTTTCACAGCTCTTGCAGTCCTGTTTGCTTCACAATTGACTACACCCCTGCGTAAATGATGTACGCCACGAATTTCGATATTTAGCAGCAGTCTCCCAAGTGTTGTGATGAATTCCAAAAGCTTTTAATGAGATCTTCAGAGTATCTTTAAAGCGTTTCCTCTGGCCGCATTGGGAGCGTTTACCACAGCGCAGCTCGCCGTAAAAAAATTTGTTTAAGGAGCCTGTGATCTGGCATGCGAGTGAAGTGACCAGCCCAGCCCAGCGAATCTGATTCTTCATTAGTAGAGTGTGAATACTGGGCTAAATAAAATAGATAAGCAGGACAACATAGTTATGCGAGACTTCAATGCAAGACTAGGACATAACAGAGTGGGCATAGTAAAAACATCTGGGAGCATTTGGAGATCAGCATAATGAAAGGAATGATAACGGAAGTAGAATGATAGAGCTATGCAGCCAACACGACCTCTGTGTAACAAACACATTCTATAAACATAAAAACTCACACGTATACACCTGGTATAAATGGAACGACCTAGATAATAAAAGCCAAATTGATTTTATATTAACTAGAAATAACAGAAAAAGAAATAAATTAGATGCAAGGGCAGTGCCCAATTTAAGTATAAACACAGATCATAAAGCAGTCGTTGCCACAATAAGAACCATCAGAAGAAGAAAGCAAAGAGCAGAAAAGTACATGCCATGCGAATCAGTAAACTTAAAAACCCTTAAAGACGAGGCAGTCAGAGAAAATTATGAGAAAGAACTAACTGAAATCTTTGTAAAATTACCTATAGAAAGGAAAACAGTGAAAGAAGAATGGGAGATGTTCAAATCAAGCATTTTAAATACTGCAGAAATAACATGTGGAACCACGAAAAAACGTAAAACACGGATACAGAAAATAACAGGTTGGTGGAACGCAGAGGTAAAGAAAGCGGTAAAAGACAAAAAGGAAAAATATAAAAAGTGGTTGAAGAGCAAACAGGAATGTGATTACATAGAATATAGAGTAGCGAGAAGACATGTGAATAGAATAGTAAAGAGGGAAAAACAAAAAGACTGGGAAGAGTATGGAGAAACCCAAATAAAAACTACAAGGAGGCATCTAGAAACTTCTACAAAAAGATAAGTGCAATGCGAACCAGAGGAGAACCATTTGACCCAACTGAAATAATTAACAGCGAAAATGGAGAACCAATAAGTGAACAAAAACAAATTCTAATAAGATGGAAGCAGTATTTCGAACAATTTCTCATCATCCTATCAGATGTCACAGGACTTCAAGAAACCTACACAGATGCCACCGAAGAACTAGAACCAGACATACTAAAAGAAATTATAAACAATATAAAATGACACAAAGTAGTACAGCTTTACATAACAGAGTTACGACACATACAGAACGTTGCGGCGGTTAGCCTTCATCAGCAAACAAACACATTCACAAACACAACATACAGTCAAGGAAAACTCCTGTGACTACATTAGAAGGTGATGACAGGACGAGAGGAACAAATGCATGGAAAAATGGAAGCAATGAAGAGAAAATGAGAATTGAAAAAAATGTTAATTGAAAAGAATGTTAGTCGAAGAACATGTTTAATAGAAAAACTGTTTATAGAGAAAAAAACTGCATACTCACCTCACGTACGGATCTACAACACTGTCTTCCTACCAACTCTATGCTACCAATGCCAAACCTGGACAATGACAGAAAAAGAGAAAAGAAAAATCACAACAACAGAAATGAGGTTCCTGAGAAGAATACTCAACGTATCAAGAAGAGATAAGATCAGAAATGAAGAAATCAGGACTAAAGTGGGGGTTATAGCAGTACTAGATTTTATTAGAAAGCAGCAAGTCAAATGGTTTGGCCATGCAAGTAGGTTACCAGTCAACAACATACCACAACAAGCAATGATGTAGGTACAGACCAGATGGAAACAGAGGAAGAGGCCGACCACACAAACGTTGGACGTAGGGAATAGCAGAGTCCATGGGAATATCGATACATGAAGACCATAATCGGGCACTCTCACGATGTTTATACTTCACCTCGACACCGCAAAGTACAAGAGGGACATGATGAGATGAGATGAGAATACTGGGCATGGATGCTCTTTCAAAGACTTCAGTCTCTGGGATCTTGTCTCGTCATTTAATCTTCAATAGCTTCCTAAGGCAGACTATGTGGAAGTGGTTTAATTTCCTGGCGTGTCGCTGGTAAACAGTCCATATTCCACACAAACATATAATATATAGCAACGTGGATAATACGACTGCTTTGTAGACTATAGCTTTGTTTGCAGGCTTATTCCATTTCTGTCCCACATATTTGTGTAGTCTGTCAAAGGCCGGGCTGGCCGTGGAGATTCTTGCATTCACTTCGTCATCAACCATGGCAGCTTGGGACACAGTGCTGCCAGGATAGGTGAAATAGGGGAATACAACACATCTATATATGCACTCCACAAACTGGAGATCTGTAACTAGATCTGTCTCTGCAATTGACAGCTTTCTTATTATTGTTGTATTTTCCATCTTGCAAAAGGAAGGCTACTTTTGAGTAAAGAAAGCTAAATATCTGAATCCAAGTACGTTTATATCATAGCTAGCTATTCATTTGTATATTGTCCAGTGTGTTACTCTTCTCTTGAATACTGTTCCTTCCTTGTTATGAGTGTCAATCTATACCCGCGAGTTTACTTGTAAAGCCATCTGAAGTGGGGTAGACTGAAGTTTTAGTAAACATTTATCACAAGAGAGTTCGGTAAATGTCGCCCAAACAGAAGCAGACGACGATCGATGGCAGTTGGGCTCACATTTTTTGAAAGAGGACGATTGATTTGAAGGTTTTGTAGCATCTACAAATGGTGATGGAAAACAAAATGTCATCGCTTGATGATGTCTAGTATGAAATATCCATACTACATTATTTGTAAATCGAAGCCAGAGATATAAAGTAAGTAGACGTAGAATTAGAATCTGTCATGAATCATTCAGCTGAGACAGATTAGAAATAGAATTAGATAGAAGATTAGTGTAGTGAATTTTTAATTTTTTGAGTAGGGTACGAGTGTGCAAACTGATGACTCAGTCACTGTACTACTAGACTAGAGTACTAGAGTACTACGCCCAGTTGTCAAACGGAAGGAACAACGAGACAGGTCAAATTAAGTTAAGAATGTAAATAAATAATGTGACATCAACCAACTTCCTTCAACTTCAAATAAATAATAGAGATTTGGAAATGGCATAAACCTTTAACTTACTACTTAACTTTTATTGGAATCATTTTACTTTACAATGAAATCTGCTGTAAGAACGAGGAAGAGACTAGTACTGTAGAAAGTAGAGAACTGCTATGTTGTGCTATATATTTGTTCATTTGTCAAAACAATACATTGTAAATTACAAGGGGGAAGCACATAACAATAACGTTTTAGACCTGCATATGTTGTTAAAAAAAGACTAAAGGAGGTTAGTCAGAAACTGACTTCCACACACTGTTGAGAAACATTAGCAAAATCCAATCAACCATAACTGCCCTACAAAGGACTTGGCATGTATGGTTGTGGGTATATACTCCATTAGGAGTCTTAAAGGCGTAAGAAGTAGATAGTGCTTCCTCCAGTCAGATTCCTTATCTTTCTCTTCTTCTTTCTTGCTTGGAAAGCAAAGAGAGCTGCATTGAAGCAGCTAAAGAAAGTGCGACAGACATTTCGAAGCTCATGAGAGGAAGTGGAGACAGCGGAAAATGTCAAGAAAGACAAGGTGGAGGTTTTCAAACGCTGTGCTGCAGAGGCCAAAAAGGCAAAATGGGAATGTTTCATGAAGGAGATTGGAGGTGATAAAACACTGCGAAAGTTCTGGAAACTGCACAGGCAAATGCAGTGAAAAAATCGGCCTACGACAGTGGGAACAATTTATAGAGATGATGGTGTGCGCGTGACAACAGACAAAGAGAAAGGGGAGGCATTTCTCCAGAGATTTTCAGAGCAGACCAATCATAATAATGCGGACACCAGGGATGCAGTTAGAGAGGAGTTACCTGGCACCACGAAGAGTATGCAGTATGAAGACATCATACGGGTGGAAGATGTTAAACACATTTTGAAAAAGGCAAAAGACACGGCACCAGGGCCCGATGGGGTCAGGTATGGCCACATGAAGGGTTTGAGCGATGCAGACCTGGAGGAGATGATCGACTACTTTAACCAGAGCATTAGGACTGCATCAGTACCGCAGGATTGGGTGCACAGCTATTTCATCCCTTTCCCAAAACCATTCAAGGATCATTCAAAGCTTAGCGGCTTTAGAATCATCACCCTTCAAAATACATTTGGGAAGGTTTTAGAGAAGGTAGTCGCTGTTAAGCTGCAGGATTTTTTGGAAAGGGGGAAGCTTCTTCCAAGAGGCCTGGGGAGCTACAGGCCAGGAAAAGATACCTGGTCAAATGCAGCCACGTTTGCCTTTGATGTTTATGAGGGGTTCCAGAGTAGACAGGAAACGATGGCGGTAGCGCTTGATCTCGACGATGCATACAATAGAGTTCGATATGATATTTTTATGCCCGCACTGATGGAGAAGGGGTTCAATCCCTGGTTGGTGAACTGGATAGCAGCCGTCCTGTACTCTCGTCGGGTTGCTCTCCGTCTGGGTGCATGGACCTCAGAGCCACATATGTTAACTCCGGGACTGCCACCGGTGCTCTTTGGACAACAGGATTGTAAGAGCTGATGTCCCAAGCCTCGCGATGGATGGTAGAAATGTCAGCAGAGAGAACAAATTGAAGTATCTGGGGATCACATTTGACAGGAGCCTATCCTTTAAGGACCATGTGGAGACGATTGTGACAAGATCTCAAAAGGGACTCAGTGCACTTAAAACTATGGCTGCAATGGACACAGAGCAGAGAATGCTTTTCACACTATACCAGCACATGATCCTCTCAGTAATTGATTATGGATTAGGTCTGCTCACTTCTCAGAGAGTCAGCTGGTGAAGTTAGAGACACCCCAGTAGTGTGTATGCGTTACATCCTTGGTCTGCCGACTGTTGCTGGTAGGCTCAAGGTGATGCAGGCAAAGGCATACCTCTGAGTAGCTGCAGACACAGACCACCCACTGCATGAGGCACTGGACGCAGTTAAGGGTCAGCGACTGATAAGAGGGAAATCATGGATGGCTCAGGCGGAGGATACGATCAGACAGGTGTGTCCCTTGGAGAACATTAGGCGTGGAGAGGAGTGGGTCAGAGTGCCAGCTGAGTAGTCAGACTTGTGCAGAGTTATAATCACATTAAGCCGGGAGTGCAGGGAGTGACCAGCAGGGGCCACGGAAGTGGAAATCCAGCAACTAATTCAGTACAATGCTCACTCGGATTATGTGATTATCTACACAGATGGTTCGGTGTCAAGAGGTGAGAGAAGTGGCATATGAAACCACAACATCCAACTTAAGAAATGAGGTGGAGGCAGTTACTGCGGCTCTCCGCTGGATGAAGAATACGACACACACACACATCGTGATTGTAACTGACGCAGAAAGCATGGTGACGAGGGTGCTGGGAAATGAACAGGCGGACAGATTGGCTGGCTCTGCAGAACTTGGTGGAGTATTGATACATGACAAGGCAGATGTGGTTGCGGCCTTGGGGGAGCACGTGCACACCTCGGAGGAGCAAATGGATTACCATGGTCTGGCAAGAATGAGACAGCGAGGAGTGACGAGGGGATCTGGCCGACGCTCAACGCTCAGAGGAAAGGCGAGACGGACTTATAATCAGATTGCTACTGGTACTATTAGTGTTGGAACTCTTCGCTGGCTGCTGAGGATGGGGACGGAGCACGTATGGGAATGCCCCAAATGCTGTGATGTCGATTCCTAAATCAATAAATCAATCAATCTTTCGTATGTTTGAAATTTGCCTATTTTTGCAATGTTGTCTCTTGTATGAACTTCACTGTCTTTGTTAGTTCACTCAGTGGTCCACAGAGTTATCTTCCATTGTAGTCTCTCTAGGCTAGAAGGTTTGCCCTGATATGTCTTATTTTGGGCAGTCTTGGAGTATGTGATCTGTTGTCTTCTGCAATGTCAGTCCACATGTGCATATGGCTGAATCGCCAATTTTGAATTTTTTAAAAACATGTGGTTGCGTTGTCTATTGTGTCCTGTTCTGAGGCGCAGAATAATAATTTGTTCTGGTCTGTCCATAACATGGTAGTCGTCTTGAGCAGGTTTTGGTGGCTTCCTGACTGATTTGATCATTATTTTCTTTTGGTGTTATGAAAATTCCTCATCAAATCTCTTAAGGGTATTATTCTGTCTCTATGCAGATCCTGGGCATGTCATTTCTTTATGTCATTATTCATTTTTATTACTGGCAGAATACTGACCATATCATCTGTCCAGATCTACTTGGTTAAGACAATATGGGGCTGAGTATACATCACCTTCAGCCAGTTGTACTTAGAAGTACACTTATTTTTTTTACAGAGCAAAAGCAATATATTTTTAGTATTCAATGCATAACAAAAAGTAGGGTTGGACCAAACATAAATAGAAGGCAGAAAATGGCATGTAAGGAAGTAGGTCTTCATTCATTCATTCAGTAGCATGTCCTTTGCAGAACCTCGCTCCCATAACAACCTTCCAGAAAACTTCTCGATCATAAGCAGATTTCCTGCATCCGACACACCCATCTGTAGATCATCTACCACATCCTGCACCCATCTTCTTTTTGGCCTTCCTCTTCCTCTCTTCCCAGGCATATACCCCTCCATTATTGTTTTCTCCAAACTTTCATGACGTTTCAAGTGAACAAAATATTTCAATTTTCTTTGTTTTATCGTCTTTAAAAGCCAACCTTCTTCAATATTCAGCTCTTGACATATGGATACATTTGTTATTTTCTTTATCCAAGATATTCTTAGAACTCGTCTATAACATTTATATTCAAATGCATTTATGCGCTGTTCAGCTTGTTTAGTAAGTGTCCAGGTCTCACAGGCGTATGTTGCAATGGGAAAGATGCATGCTATTAAAAATCTAATTTTTGTAGTTCTATCTGTCCCACTCCATAATTTATTCAGTTGTTTTAGTCTTTGAAGAGCAATTGATAGCCGTCATTTAATTTCTTTCATTGTGTCACCTTTGTTGGTAATCAATGACCCAAGATATTCAAAATTTTCCACCACCTCCAATTTTTCCTCATTAACATATATTTCTTTCTCCATAATAGTTTTATCTGTGTGCATTATCTTTGTTTTTGCTATGTTAAGATATAAGTTGTGATTTTCATTATTCCTTTGGGTTGAGGTTATTCAGTTTTCTATACCAATCTGTATATTATACCTTTATATATATATTATTAGTTAAATTATAATGTCCCTGTGCTATAATATCAGTTCTTGACTCAACTCAACATATTTCAGTTTATGATTACTTTATGTTTGACATAACAGAGAGTTGAAAGAGGTCCCTTCACAAGCATGGCGTTTGTGTTTCATGTTGAGTTTGGTATGAATGACACACCATTAACCAGAGCCTTAGAACAAGGGAACTATGCCACTGCTGAGCGCCTGATACTGGAATGCCCAAATGCTTCATATCTGGATGACGGTAAGTGCCTTGGTAAAGTGTGTTTGTTGTAGGTTTGTACATGAATGATGAAGGTGACTATATGGACACCTGGACAACTGACCTCCACTGTCTACATACAGCACCTGTCTCGACCTTTCGAATCATGCTCATTAAACCACTTAGTACACAAGCATTGGTATAATGCTGAGATTTAAGAGAGATGTCGAGAGCAGAGGAATTTGATGTCAGTGAATCCACATCTTTGTCCAGAATGAGAGACTCGGGAGTAAGAATTATCATAGCCAGACACGAGAGGCACATCGGGAAAATGAGGGGCCTCGTCAACCAACACAGAACTGGCACTATTAGCTGCTGGACTCTGATGCATATGTTGGGGGGAGGGTCTGAGCACCTATGGACTTGTCCGGAGTGGAAGGATGATACCCCAGTAGATAACAGTTTGTTTTAGATTTGAACATTAATGATGTGAAATTTACAAGTTTGTGTGTGTAGGTCAGCATGGCCGAATGGATAAAAACGCATGTTCTTAAACATCTGGTGTGCTGATGCCGAGGTAAGGAGTTAAACCCCTACACCGGACAGCTGGACTAAAATGTTGACCTATCGTCCTTGACTTGGGGACGTGAATTACAAGTACCTCTGAGTGGGTTCGCCTGACAGCGAGGAACACTGTTAATAAGGGAAGCTAACCCACACGAAAAATTCAGTTCAGCATGACTAGAAGTTGTAAAAAAAAAAAACAACAAGTTTGTGTAATTTCTGCAGTGTGTACCTGACGAGATGTAGCAAAAATATGCCAGACAATGAATCATGCAATCTATTGTTTGTGTCTTCGTTACGTTGCACTGTTTTGTCAAACTGTGACTCTGAGACATGCCTGTCATGACCAAGTGTCTAGGGAATGATAACAAACATGTGGCCCCCCATTAATCAAAACATGAAAGACCTTCAGCTGAGACTGTCCAACGATAATGTACAATCCATATTCAAGGCTTCAAAATAAGACATTTATTGAACATACATGATGAGCCATCATCAGATGAGTGATGAAGTCTGTCACTGTCATTTAAATATACTTTTGTAGCAGTTAATTAATATTCAAGCTCCTCATGATAATGGTTATTCTCGTTGTACACCTCTACTGCAGCCATTCATAACATGCGATAATCCTCAATTAGCCATTGAACGTTTATGGGTATCTTTGTAATCTCTCAGCCACAAACTTGCAGGTACCTCCTTTATGGGGTATGATTCCTCTGAATCCCTGCACAATGTAGTGTTTGTTTGAAACAACCCCACATATAGCGGATTCCAAGTGGCTTCCCGAACAAATATACTAGGCTGGTTGGTCCCTCTATTAAACCCTCACCTTTCTGAATGAACCAAGGCACCTCATATGCCATGGCCTAAAATGTGGTCTAACTCTTCACATCGATCATTAGTATCAATCATAGGACCAGCTTAACCTCTATCCTTTTAACAGCGGAGTAGATGAAGAAGCATTGGGAGGATGATGAGGAGAAGAAAAAGAAATAGCAGTAGAATAATAATAATAATAATAATAATAATAATAATAATAATTAGCTATTAGTAATCTTAATTAGTAGAAGATGAAGAAGAAAAAGCAGCAGCAGCATTGTGAGGATGATGAGGAGCAGAAAGAGAAATAGCAGTAGAAGAAGAAGAGGAACAAGAGGAGTAGCAGAAGAATTAGTTAGCATAAGTAGTATTAGAAGATGAAGAAGAAGCAGCAGCAGTAGAAAAAGAAGAAGATGAAGAAGAAGAAGAAGAAGATGACGATGAAGAGGGGGATGAAGAGGGGGAAGAAGAAGAATTAGCTATTAGTAATAGTAGAAGTTGAAAATGAAGAGGAAGAAAAAAAAAGTATAGTAGTAATAAATAAAGAAGAAGATGAAGAACAAGCAGAAGAAGAAAAACAAGATGGAGAAATAACAGTAGCAGCAACAGCACCAGTAGCAGAAGAAGAAAAAAAGAAGAATATTAGGCAGGAGTATTAGTAGTAGTAGTCGAAGAAGAAGAAGATTAGGAAGAAAGCAGCAGCTCCACTCTTTTTGAAGTAGTATTTCTGTCTGCATTGCCAGGTTGCTATCAGAGAACACCATTGTATATTTGTCTATGTGGTGTTGATGAATACCATGAAAGAGTCGCTGTTCGAAACTTCCATTTGGCCCGACTGTTGATTGAACGGGGAGCAAATGTCAATCATCGAGTGCCTGTGGTAAGATTATCTTGAATATTAAAACATTGCCATACCGTCAGGTCTTATCTTCTTGTCTGTATTGTTGTATTGTAAGTTTATATAATTATCTTGCTGCCTATATTGTGTGTATTTTATCATCATGTTGTTGTCTATATTGTCATAAGACATGTCTTATTATCATGTTGTTGTTTGTATTGTCATAAGACATGTTTTATCATCATGTTGTTGTCTATATTGTCATAAGACATGTCTTATCATCATGTTGTTGTTTGTATTGTCATAAGACACGTCTTATCATCATATTGTTGTTTATATTGTCATAAGACACATCTTAACATGTCTATATTGTCATAAGACACGTCTTATCATCATGTCAATGTCTGTATTGTTATATAACTATTAGTCAGACATGACTGAGCTATCATATGACAGTAGACGATAGTATTTGCTGTCTGTTAGCGCCAAATGTTGGGCGGCGCTCACCAAACCTGACACCCAACATTGTGCTGTCTTCAGGCGGAGGAGTGCAATTGGGAGGGTACAAGCCTTATCCTGGTGCAAGGAAATGCAACCTAAAGACTAAATGTCATGGCAGGGCAGAACGGGACTTAAGCCTTGGTCGGCAACTGGTTTAGGATGGAAGCTCCTGACGGGCACACAGTTAAAAGTATTGCTTTGCTGATCCTGCAGCTTCTGCAGCTGGTCCTGTTCTTAAGATATAGGTGTTACCTTTCCTCTGGAGTAAGCTAGGCAGGCCAAGAGAGAGATCAAGCTGCATGGGCAACACATGATCTCTAAAATTCAGCCCAGACTTTGTGATATGGAGAAGTTATAGTGCCTTTTTTTTTGGAAGCACAATAACTATTGCGTGGCAAGCGGTAAGGTTCCAGTATATGTATATGCTCTACGACTTGTCCAGAGATCTTGTCATCTAAAGTGCCATATAGCATGTCTCCTTATGTTGTTGTCTATAATGTCATATGACATGTCTTATCATATCATCAATTTATTGTCTATATATGTCATATGTCATGTCTTATCATATCATCATGTTATCAGTTATCAGTTGGGGTATCTTCATTGCACTCTGGACATGTCCATAGGTGCTCAGATCCTCCTCCCCCCCCCCCCCCAGCATATGCATCAGCGTCCAGTGGCTAATAGTGCCAGTTCTGTGTTGGTTGACGAGGCGCTTTGTTTTCCCGATGTACCTCTCGCGTCTGGTTGTGCCGATTCTTACTCCCAGGTCTTTCATCCTGGACAGCGATGTGGAATCACTGACGTCAAAGTCCTCTGTTCTCGCCATATCTTTAAGGGCGTTAATAACATCGGCACGATCCATGGGCTGGCCATCTACAGGGGGTGCAGAGCCAGCCAGTTTGTCAGCTCGTTCATTTCCCTCGACTCCCGCATGTCCCGGGACGAAGATGAAGGTGACTTGACGGACAACAGACTTCCGCAGCAATTCAGTCCACTGTCTACGTACAGATCCAGCTTCGACCTTCTGAATCATGCTCATTGAATCACTTAGTACACACACGTTGGTATAATGCTGTGATTCCAGCCATACGAAAGCCTGTGTAACTGCCATCACCTCCATCGTCATGCTGCTCGTGGTCATAGAGTGGGCACCACTGGATTCTTGAACGGTTCGGCCCGCTGAACGGGCTGTAAATGCCCACGCACTTCTCTGCTGCTTTACAACAGATCCATCTGTATAGATGAGCACTTCGGGGCTATCTGAGTGTTCATAGATGAGCGCGTTAACCTCTGCATTGACAGCGGCAGGATTCTGCTCTCTGCACCGTCTGTCGAGTGTGATAATGCAGGAGAAAGTGCACTTAAAAGCTGGAGGCAACGGCACCCATTCCTTGCCAGGGTTGATACTGGTAAGACTGCAGACATGTCTGACGACATCTTCCGCCCGACCCATCCATGATTTGCCCCTCTTTAGCCTGTCACCCTTTTCTCTGAATATAGCGTCATGCAGAGGGTGCTGCTCATCTACACTTATTTTTAAGTATGCACGAGCTCTCCAGATCTTGATCCTGTGTTCCATTGTCGGGAAGTCAAGGAGGTATCTCATTGCTACACAGCTGGTGTCTCTCGTGCAGCCCAAAATGATGCGCATGGCTTCGTTTTGTACCTTTTCAAGTCTTCCAATCTGTGTAGGGCTGACAGTGAGGATGGCCAGGGCATACTCGATGCGTGAAAGCACAAGTCCTTGGAACAGAAGTATTAGCAGTCTTTGCTCGATATTGGCAGTCGCCATGACTCTCATTGCTGACAGCAAAGCTGATGAAATTCAGGGCTTTGCTGACAGACATGATATGAAAAACTTCTACGACTCACTGAAAGAGGTCTATGGTCCTTCATCACCAGGCATAGTTCCCCTCCTCAGTGCAGACAGGGGAACATTGGTCACCGATAAGAAAGAAATCCTCCAACGCTGGGCAGAGCATTTCAGCAAAATCTTAAATGCAACTTCCTTCTTCGATGATGAAACCATCAACTGCCTTCCTCAAGTTCCCACCAATGAGACACTTGGTGACCTGCCAACCGTAGTGGAAATAAACAAAGCCATCCAGCAACTCTCCAGCGGCAAGGCACCTGGTACTGACTCCATCCCAGCAGAGATATACAAGGCAGGTGGGCCGGTCCTAACAGAGCAGCTTCACCAAGTCTTCACAAACATATGGATGAACGAGACCATGCCACAAGATTTTAAGGACGCGTCAATAGTCCACCTTTACAAACGTAAAGGAAACCGCCAATCCTGTGACAACCACCGAGGCATCTCCTTGCTTTCAATTGCAGGGAAGATACTTGCCAGAATTCTTCTCAATCGCCTCACAGCCCATCTCGATCAAGGTCTTCTTCCTGAGAGTCAATGTGGCTTCAGAAAAGAACGTGGAACTGTTGACATGATTTTCGCTGCAAGGCAGCTGCAAGAGAAATGTCAGGAACAGAACTGCGAAATGTTCTCCACTTTCATTGACCTTACCAAGGCTTTTGACACAGTCAGCAGAGAAGGACTGTGGAAGATTATGGCAAAATATGGCTGTCCACGAAAGTTTGTCCAAATAGTGCGGCTATTTCATGACGGCATGCAGGCAAGAGTACAGGAAAATGGTGAACTGTCTGAACCCTTTCCTGTAACCAATGGAGTGAAGCAAGGATGTGTCCTGGCACCAACACTGTTCAGCCTCATGTTTTCAGCCATGTTGATGAATGCCTTCGAGAACGACGACATTGGAATAGACATCAACTACCGTATGGATGGAAAGTTATTCAATCTCAGAAGGCTGAAAGCTAAAACCAAAATTGACAGCGGCACCGTCAGAGAGCTCCTGTTTGCTGATGATTGCGCTCTATACGCCAACTCAGAGGCGGACATGCAACATAATGTTTCAGCTTTCTCACATGCCTGTGCCAACTTTGGGCTCAATATCAACTTGTACCAGCCAGCTCCAGGGAATAATCACACTCTGCCGAATATCAAAGTGAATGATCATAGACTAAGTGTTGTGGACAAATTCACCTATCTTGGCAGCACTGTGTCACAAGCTGCCACAATCGATGACGAAGTGAATGCAAGAATCTCCAAGGCCAGTGCAGCCTTTGGCAGACTGTACAAGAATGTATGGGACAGAACTGGAATAAGCCTGCAAACAAAGCTAAAAGTCTACAAAGCAGTTGTATTATCCACACTGCTATATGCTTGTGAAACCTGGACTGTTTATCAGCGACACGCTAGGAAATTAAACCACTTCCACACAGTCTGCCTAAGGAAGCTACTGAAGATTATATGGCAAGACAAGATTCCAGACACTGAAGTCCTAGAAAGAGCATCCATGCCCAGTATCCACACTCTACTGATGAAGAATCAGATTCGCTGGGCTGGTCACCTGACCCGCATGCCAGATCACAGGCTCCCTAAACAAATTTTCTACAGCGAACTGCATTGTGGTAAACGCTCCCAAGGTGGCCAGAGGAAACGTTTTAAAGACACTCTGAAAATTTCACTGAATGCTTTTGGAATTCATCATGACACCTGGGAGGCTGCAGCCAGAGACCGAAATTTGTGGCGTGCATCATTGCGCAAAGGTGCAGTCATATGTGAGGCAACCAGGACTGCAAGAGCTGTGAAGAAAAGGCAGGACAGAAAAACCACTGCAGGAAATCCTCCTCCAGAGACGTCAAGCATTCTTTGCCCACATTGTCAAAGAACATTTTGAGCCAAAATAGGCCTTATCAGCCATCTTAGAACCCACGGCTCCACACCTTCAACCCCACTGGATGAAATGAATGGTCATCATCATTCTTGATGGACAAACAACAACATTGCTGACAAACCTTTTCGAGCCTTCGTTAAGACATAATCGACATGATCTCTGAAGGACAGGCTACGATCAAGCCTCACGCCAAAATATGTCATTGACTGGGTTCTACTCAAAATGCTCCCATCCATTCTTACTGCCGGCAGGTCTGTTTTCACAATGTGGTTGTTTAGTGAGAACCATGTAACCGTTGCCTTTGCAGGGTTGACAAGGGCATCGGCATCAGCACACCATGAGGAAATTCGATCTTGTTCGCCCTGCATATCATTGGCAACCGCCTGTCTATCTCGACCCTGTTGATACACGAGGATGTCGTCAACGAATGACAGAGTCCTACCCCTCCCGTCCAACTGTTGTTCAGTGATCGGCACCGTATACACGATGAATAGTACTGGTGACAGTGGTGAACCCTGCGGAAATCCTGGGAAATCCTGGCTCAGAAGACCAGGGAGTCTGTGGCGAAGTGGTCTAGCCGTTTGACTCGTGCTCCGAAGGTTGTGTGTTCGATTCCGGGCCGCACACTTCGGTTTACGAGTTAAATGTTTCGGAGACTCCTGTGGGTCGTCGCTAAAAGCTACAGAGTTCGTGCTTTGTGCGACGCTTTCCATGCTGCGGAAAGAGACCGAGCCATATGGGATAAAACCCGGTGCAATGAAGTCGACCCTGTCAACTTTTAAGCGACTTCTTCAGAAGACCAACTCCCGCATCTTAGCACCAACTTCCTTTGGAGCAGAACTGCAGCTATCCATCGTACAAGGTGAGGGTGCACTTTCAGCCTGAGGAGGGTTTGCATCAAGTGCTCGAAAGATACTCTGTTATATGCGTCCTCTAAGTCTATGGCGGCCGCACATGTCTCTTCTCTGACCTGAAATCCTTCTTAAACATCTTGAGCAAAGACCGCCGCATTCATCCATGACTTTTTGTTGCGTCAGTATCCTCCAAGTGTGGGCGGGAAGCAGCCGAGCTGTTCCAAGTCCCAAGCAAGTCTGTGTGCTACAATTTTCTCCAGTAGCTTGCCAACAGTATTCTGCATCGTAATGATTCTGTAGCCGCTTATCTTGGAATGGTCTTTGTTCGGTTTTGGCAGTGGCAGCAAGTAGCTGTGTAGCCATTCTTCTTTGACCTGACCCCTCTGGATACTGGTGTTGAATTCTCTGGCCAGTTCTTCCATGTCATCATTTGATATCACCAGTAGGTCACCATATCGGATGCCGTCTGGGCCTGGGGCGGTGTTAGATGACTTCTTGAGCATCGCACGCAATATCTCAGCTGTGATTGTCCATTCTTCGTCTGTCCCGACCCCCTCGCACAACTGAGAGAGTGTCGTTGTGGTCCTCTGTCTGGCGGGCTCGTCTTTCTGGTCAGTCTGTTCTATGTAGCATGCAAAAAGGCCTTACCTTTATCCGCATCCAACTTTTTCCATGCGAGGTCTGTGCCTTGAAAGTCTGGAATACCCCTACGTTGTGCAGCACCGTTCATGCTCTTGTGGAGGCGCCAGAATGTCGTAAGAGATCGCTCGGAGCACACCTTCCTGCAGAACTCGTCCCATTTCTCGGCCTTGGCCTGTTTGGCGCAGGATTTGAATAAAGCTGTCGTCCTATCGACCTCAGTCTTCAGGTTCACCAACTCAACCTGTGGCATGTTAGCCTTTCTGGCCTTTTGCCAGTCTTTGACAGCCTGCCTCTTTCCCAGCCATGCCTTCTCGACCTCTCCATTCCACCATGGTGGCTGCAACCATCTTTCTTGTCTCCTGCGGGAGGAAGTTAGTTTTCTTCTTCTGATTTTGCTTAAGGCGTCTTGACCAGTGTTGTCGTACGGGAAGGCATTTGTCTTGTTTCTTTGACTCATGGCCCCGTCTTTCTTGATCAGGATGACACAAGGGTAGTGGTCACTATCGTGGTATCCCAGTGTGCCCCACCGGCACCTTGGTGCGATGGTGGGCGACACCAGAGCCAAGTCAATGACGTTGTTAGAGTCACCTGGTCGAGTGGCTATTCTAGTGACCTTCCCATCATTCAGACAGATCAGGGCAGCAGATGCCAGGGCGTCCTCCAGATCTTCTCCCTGTCTATTGGTGATGCAATTCCCCCATTGACTGCCTCTGGCATTGAAGTCCCCACAGTAGATGATATGCCTTTCATCCATATCGAACAAACTCTGCCATTGTCGCACGTCGACCTTCCCATTTCGCGCATAAACGTTCACGATTACAAGCTGCACTGGTGTCATTATTCTTAATGCCTGCACTTGCAGGGCATCACTGTTCCAGGAAGACATATCGATCTCAGACACTAGTATGTTGTCGCGGACCAGAATGGCCTGTCCAAGGTGCCGCCTGTTAAAGAATCCCTGAAATCCCGCGACATTGACTGTTCCGTCGCCGAGCTGTGTTTCTTGCATGACTACAATATCGTTTCCGTAGAGTAGTTTTTCAGGAATGGGTCGGCGTTGACTAAATGATGCACAGTTCCAGTACAGTACTCGAACGTTTCCGATACCCAATCTGTCACATTTTAAACGCCTTCTGCGTGCGTCCGCCCTCTTACCACGTTGTGTCCTTGCTGGTTGTCTGGTCGTCATGTTAGGCTTAACTATCGCCACCGGGCGCCGATGATACGCCGAAGGAAGTCCAGGCGCGCGTGCACGAACTCCGTTGCACGGTCCGAACTCCATTTCACAACCAGAAAAAACACTTAATCCATACACATTTTGGAAAAAACACGTTCCATTTTACGGGACGAAAAAATGTCCCGCCATCTTGCTTCAAGGGAACTCACTCTCATCATCATGTTATTGTCTATATATGTCATATGTCATGTCTTATCTTATCATCATGTTATTGTCTATATATGTAAAATGACATGTCTTATCTGATCATCATGTTATTGTCTGTATATGTCATATGATCTTGTCATCTATAGATTGTACAGCATGTCTCATCATGATGCTGTTTGTATTGTCATAGCATTTTAAGTAAAGTCCCCTTTTACACACCAAGAGGTGCATTGGCACATGGTGCCAGACCCATATTGTTAAAGACCAATCAGCACTTGCCAGTCTCCATGGCGAAGGGATTACAGATGCGATTCGTAATCCCGTATACCCGCGTTCGAAACACAGCTGCGCGCGATTTGGCAGCAGACCGCGGTGCGTTGGTTTTGCGTTGGTATCGGTATCGGTCATTCAGAAAGCAGTGGCAAACTACTGAATGTAAAACTTGCCAAGAGATCACAACGGCAGAAATGCTGGTGTTGACTGCGATGTCCTATGAAGGATATTTTTTCCCCCCGCATATCCTTTACAGGACATTGCAGTCAACACCAGCATTTTTCGCATATCGCATATGAACGTCTCGTCACCATTTTATTATCTGTATTGTCATATGGCATGTCTCGTCACCATTTTATTATCTGTATTGTCATATGACATGTCCCGTCACCATCTTATTATATTAATTAAATAGTTAATAAATATATATTAAGTAACGCAAAGTAATGCAGCTTTATGCAGAAATTTGAAAATTTTTTTTTTTTTTGCTACTTATCTCAGAATCCCAGGCTGTGATACTGTTTTTGTTTTCTATAAAATTTTCATTTTCTCTTCATTGTTCTCATTTTTTCATCTTTTCATTCTTTTAATCCCGTTCTTATAATGTAGTCACTGGAAGGTCTTCTCCGTGATTATATGTTGTATTTTGTGTATGTATTTGTTTGCTGGTGATAGCTAGTCGCAGCAACATCCTGTATTTTTCGTAATTCTGTTCTGTAAAGTTGCATTACTTTGTGTTATTTTATATCGTTTACATTTCCACAGCTTTACCGCAGTTCCACTAATTCTATTCATATTTTATCAGTATTGATGAACATTGGACAGGTTTGATATTGTATTGACATCTCTACCAGTCTGACTGTAGATACCAGTCTCCTACCAGTCTTGTGTTTTGTTTCTACCTGAAAGTACATCTCTTGGGTTATTATTCTGAGTGTTTTATAATTCCACCACCCTTCTTCCTTCTCTTTCTTTTCATAATGATATTCCTTCATATCGTCTGTATCTCTTTCTTCCATACTGCCGTCCTCCTGTGTATCCTTCCCTTCCATCTTCCTTCACATCTTCTTCTCCTTCCTCCTCCTCATCTTCATCTTCTTCTCCTTCCTCCTCCTGCCTTACTCCTCCTGCTTTGTTGCATCCACTTCCTCCTCGTCCTTCGTCCCATCCTTCCTTCCTCCTGCTTTGCTGCATCCTCTTCCTCCTCGTCCTGTTTCTCCTGTTTTGCTGCTCCTGCTGCTGCTGCTGCTGCTGCTGCTGCTGCTGCTGCTGCTGCTGCTTCTTCTTCTTCTTCTTCTTCTTCTTCTTCTTCTTCTTCTTCTTCTTCTTCTTCTTCTTCTTCTTCTTCTTCTTCTTCTTCTTCTTCTTCTTCTTCTTCTTCTTCTTCTTCTTCTTCCTCCTCCTCCTCCTCTTCTTCTTCTTCTTCTTCATTCAAGTTTTTTGGTCACACTGTATATTTAGCCTATCACAAAGATACAGCTCATCATCATTTTAAGATCACTGCAGCATCAATATAACCTCAGCCCCAGATCTTAATGAGTCTAGGAGGCTGGAACTTCTCCTCCGACTGGATTCTGTTGTGCATGTAGCTGCTGTGTTTATGAAATGTCCATGATTTTATTTCAGACCAACTTTGGATCAGAGTTTATTAGTCCTGGCAAATCCAGCCTGGAGTTGTTGATTGATTTCTACATTGACTTGACAAAGCAGCCTGTGGCAGAGGAGTCACAGCCTCCGTGGTAGCTATGCTTCTTGTTTGTCTTCTGTAAACAGCATCTGTATATTAATATAACTACTCTTTGGTTGATATATTGTTAGCATAAAGGGCTTTAAATAGGGCTTTAAAGGCGAGAAGATCAACTTCATTTCACCGGGTTCAAACCCTAGACCAGACAGTTGGACTAAAATGTTGACTTCTTGACCTTGACTTGGGGACATAAATTAAAGTACCTCTGAAGATGGAGTGGGTTCACCTGATGGCGAGGGACACTGATAATAGGAAAAGCTAATAAACGCGCAAAATTCAGTCCAGTGCTACTTGAAGTAGTGTGTATGGACTACGATTGAGTTCAAAGCGAGCGAATGAAGAAAAAAAAAATGCATCGGGTTCTATTAAATTCTCTTCTCCCCACCCCTTCACTTGCTTTCAACTCAAGCGTAGTCACACACCTGCTACTAAAACTACGAGTAGTTGCCACTACTAGTGAGTGTACTGTACTGTTGTTTTAGTGAGTGTACTGTACTGTTGTTGTGTGTGGGTTAGCTTTCCTTTTTATCGTTGTCTCTAAATAAGACACAATAAATTACGCAACCACTTGTATACAAAATTCAAGATTGGCGAATCAGCCTTGTGCACATGGGATTGGCTCCGCAGACAGGAAAAGACTGCCCAAAATAATATGAAATTCTTCAAAGAAGAAAGACAAACAGCCAAATTAAGAGGAGGCTGTTGGCCTAGAACAGTGGTTCTCAACCGGTGGGGAATTCTCCTCCCCCTCCCCCCAGGAAATTTTAGGGTTTCAGGGGGGGGGGGGAAGATTAAGATTATTTCAAGATCGCATTCATACAAGAACCAGTTACTAAATATTGTTTTTCCCTCTAAATTTTACAGTTCTGTATTATAACATAAGTACACCCGCAAAACACGTATTATGTAGATGTCTAGACTTGTTCTAGTATGTGTTATTAAATTTAGCTTCTATTTTTATGTATACTGTGTAAGGGTGGGGGGAATTTATAGGGAAGAAATTCTAAAGGGAGGGAATGGCGTTCTGAACATATGGAAAAGGGGGGCATGGGCCAAAGAAGGTTGAGAAACACTGGCCTAGAAGAACATTTATCGGGGATGAAAAAAATTCACAGGGAGCAAGAACATTCATAGAGAATAGAAGAAAATGTATAAGGGACAAAAGAACATTCGTATGGGAAAACAGTTTTTGAGAATATGCAATACAACAACAATCTAAACAGAATAAAATTAATGACAGGTGAGTAACGTGAGATGGTCAAGGAGGAAGTCGCAAGAGCTAGCAAAGGATAGGATGCGATATGGTATGATGTGTTGTGATATGACATGATGTCATATAATATGGTATGATATTAGGTGATGTGATGTGATGTGACATGATGTGAAATTATATGATATGGTATGATATGACATGATGAGATATTATATGGTTATGTGATGTGATATGATATGATGTTATATAATATGATATGGTTAAGACCTATGTTGCGTTTGGAAATAAAAAAGTGAAGAAGAACACTTTTGTGAATACAGTGTTGCATTGGTTCCTCCCCAGGCAGACTCACCATCGAGTGTGGAACCCCATGACGGAGCTGGTCGTGGGTTTAAACCGACAGCACCTGGCAAACAAAGAGGATGTGAAATCGGACGTGCAGGCTTTGGTGTTTAACATCATCAGTAAGTCTCATTATCATCATGTCTTGTACGTTGTGAGGGGCCCAGTGCATTTACATTAACATTAATGTAGATTTCTCCTGTCAAGTGTTAGTCAGATATGACTGAGTTATTGCTTTCTGTTAGCACCGGATGATTGGTGGCACTCACCAAACCCGACACCACACATTTTTCCAACAGCTTCAGATGGAGGAGCACAATTGGAAGGGTACAAACCTTATCCTGGTGCAAGGAATGCAACATAAAGACTAAATGTCATGACAGGACAGACCAGACCCTAAACCTTGGTCGGCAACTGGTCTAAGATCGAAGCTCTGACAGGTGGACATTTAGAGCATTGCTTTGCTGATCCGGCAGCTTCTGCAGCTGATCTTATTCCAGATGTATTGGTGTTACCTTTCCTCTGGAGTAAAGTAAGCAGGCCAAGTGAGGGATCATGCTGCAAGGACAACACATGGTTTATACAATTCAGTCCGGCTGAATGGTTGGCTGGGTTTGGTTGGTCTTTGGCTGGGTTTTGTTGATTGTTTGACTGGGATTGGTTGGATGTCTGGGTTTGGTTGGTTGGTTTTAGTTTGTTGGTTGAGTTGGTTGATGGGTTAATTGGTTGAGTTTGTTGGTTGAGATGGTTATGAATCACCTGGAAGACTATGAGTTTTAACTCTAACTTCAATGTATTGGCATTCAGTTCGCCTGAGCTCCGTAAAGGGCTTGCATCTGTCAGAGTGATGTTGGTATAGTGACTGTTCTCCCAACCTGGTAGCCAAGTACCATCTACATGGGAACTGTAGTGCAGGGCTCTCCTACCCGTCTCCAAGCTCAGAAACTATGTGTGCAAGACTGGCACTTCACATCTGTGGAGAGGCTTTATGAGGATCAACCAGGTTGGGAGTCAGCACATTACATATGGACTGGCTGAGATTAGGTCTAGGTTTGTCATATTTCCTCCACAGACCTTAGGTATGTCATATAACTGTCCCTATCAAGCCAGGCTGCTCTTGTGGAATACCCATTTATGCTTTTATTTATGATATTCTGTGAATTATTCATGATATTCTGGGCATCTGTAAAGAAGGTAGTTTGCCATTGCTTTCCATCTTGACAGTGACCATATTAGTCAGTATCCATAGCCATTGTCTCATTAAAGAGATCCTCTGCCTACTATCGTGAAAATGTGACTATAAGCAACAAGCTCAATTCATCACCTGCTCCCATGGTGTTACTGTCTCTAATCTCTAGAATGCATAATTTTGTCATCTGTAAATATTGACTGTATAGTTTTACCATCTCTTATGTATAGACAGTATATTTTTACAATGTATAATCTCTAGATCACAATTTTGTCTTCTGTTATATCTAGACTGTATATATCTTTACCATCTCTAATCTCTAATCTCTAAACTACATAGTTTTATCTGCGACCTCCAGACTGTATAGTTTTGCCATCCCTAGTCTGTGGACTGTATAGTTTTGCCAGCTCTAATCTTTAGACTGTATAGTTTTGCCAGCTCTAATCTTTAGACTGTATAGTTTTGCCATCTCTAATCTTCAGACTGTATAGTTTTACCATCTCTAATCTGTAGATTGTATAGTTTTGCCATCTTTAATCTTTAGACTGTATAGTTTTGCCATCTATAATCTCTAGACCACATCAGTTTACCATCTAACAGACTGTATATGTTTGTCTTCTGTAACTCTTAGGGCATGGTGGCAACGTGAATGTACTAGATGAAAGCCGATCAACAGTTTTCCACAGAGTGGCCAAGTTTAGCCACGATCTGTCCATGCTGAAGCTGCTCCATGACAACGGATCCAGCGCCAGCTTGGTGGATGCCTCCGGCAACACTCCCATCCTAGCACTGTGCCATGTGGCCTCACTGCAGGACACTGACAGCTACGATGTCTCACCAGACAGCGAGAGTGACATTCTGCAGAAAGATCTACATGAGAACGGTTGGAAGACCAGGTTAAAAGTGAAGACAGATTTTCTCCAGTACCTCCTGAAGATAAAGGATACAAATGTAAGTGGAGAAGAAGACAGTTCAATGAGGGATGTTTATTCTGTTAGGAGTGTTGCCTGTAGTCACTTATGACATAGACTTTTTAACTCTTTCAGTTTCAGAAGATGGCCAAGGAGGGACAATAACTACTATGAATTATCATTAGTGCATGAGGTGCTACATAGAACCTGTACTTTTATATGGATGTGAAGCTTGGACAATGAGCAGTGAAGCTGAAAAACATCTGATGGCTGTGGAAATGTGGTTTCTGAGGAGAATGCAAAGAATATCATGGACAGACAGAAAAACCAATGACCTAGTCCTACAAGAAACACATGTCATTTACTGCCTATAGTACCTTGCTGTGTAGGACAAGGGGGTGTTGAGCCTGAGGAATTAAGGCCGCATGGCTAATGCAGTCGCCGCGAACTGTGCAGGTTAAAGTTTTCTTTTTGCCCCGGACAGAAAAAACTCCACACCTTACCGAGGATTCGAAGAAACAAATGAAGACCGTAAACTGATTAGAGAAATTAGACGTAGACAGTCACAATTGTTTGGTCACATTATGAGAAGAAATAAATTGAAGAACTTGGTGACAATTGGCAAGATCGAAGGGAAGAGAACAAGGGGAGGGCAGAGAAGTAAATACCTGGATGGCTTGACCACATTATATGGTCAAGACAAGAACACTGAGCTGATCCACGATTCTGGTGATCGAGTGAGATGGCAAAACATGACTGCCCACACTTACTGACATGGCACATGTTGATGATGACTTTAAGGGGGTTAAAGGCAAGAGGCACAACTTCATTGCACCGAGTTGTATCCTACATGCCTAGGTTTCCTTCCGCAGAGCAGCTGCCGAAAGCTTCATACTGAGTACAAACTCCTTAGCTCCAAAAATAACCTCTGAGTGTGTCTGAAAAAAAAAATCATTCTTAAAGCGATGGATGGATTCAGTAATTGAACCCTTGACTTTCATAGCCTGAGGCGGGTGGTTTGACAACTTTGCCACTAGATTCCCTAGTGCATGACTACCAGAGAGGCTAAATGCACAGTGGAAGTGGTCACTGAGGAATCCAGAGGTCCTTAGCATGGCCAAATATAAACAGTAGGAGAACACAGTAGTTGATGTTTGGGACTCAATGACACATCGAATGTTGTCTGGTATTGACAGATTTCAGCTTGCTGTAGATTTTTAATCCCAGAGGCCTTTAACTCTACCAAATGTAAACAGTAAGAAAACACAGTGTTGATGGTTGGAATTCAAAGAGAAGTGTCAAACACATATCACACGTTGCATGGCATTGACATATTGGTATAGATTTTTAGTCCCAGATGTCAGCATGATCAAATGTAAACAGTAAAAGAACATAGTAGTTGATGGTTGGAATTCAACCACACATCACATGTTCCCTAGCATTGACAGATTCCAGCTAGCTGAAGATTTGTAGTTCTGCAACAAGTCAAAAACAAAATAAGAAAAATAAAGGTCCCTTGTACACACCTTGGGGCCTATTGGGGGTATGGTAAGTAAAGTAAGTAAACAACCCTTCTTACACCATAAGTCTTGCTCCATATTTGTATAAATCAATCAGCACTCAGTGGGCGATGTGGTCAGTATCACGCCGGCCGGCCTTTAATTCGCAAGACATTTCCTGGTACTCATTTTAGACTGGCCCCACCTGGGATCCTAGATCAGTCAAACATATCCACCTGAATGGAAATTTCTTCGTCTTCTTGGCCGATCATCAGATATATTTGGGTTTTGGGCGTTATTGCGCTGTGTCAGTTTACCGCAGAGCTGCGATATTTTCGCCTTTTGATCTGCACATCTGGCTTCTGTCAGTGTTTGTTGACCGGGTTAGCCTTCTCGATCAATGGGAATTTGAATACCTGGCCACTGAGCTGGCAGGCAAGTGTGCTAGCCACTATGCTGTCTTGGCTTATAAGACATTCTTGTGCTACATTATAATGTTCTACTATATCTTTGAATCTTCCATCTGCTACCATGGCCCATAAGAGAGGAAAAGAAAGGTAACATCATAGGCTACTAAGTTTGATGTAAAAGGCAACAAGGATAGCTGGCACGGGGGATGGCAACTCTGTCTCATAGTGAACCTTAGCTGCAAAATCAAGCCAGTATTGAACAAGTCTTCAGAGAAGAAACACAATCAGCCAGCCAGGATAAAGGAGACTCAGAAGATACAGCAGCTGAGGCTTACTCACTGGCAGCTTGCCATTTTGACAGACGATAGTTCGTTATATTGTGTTTCAAAAAAGCACATATACTCTTCATGGCAGTAAGATGGATGGAGTTATACCTCTCAGTACAAAGCCTGGGCTGAATTGCAGAGACCATGAGTTGCCCATGCAGCATGATCCCTCTCTCGGTCTGCCTAGTTTACTCCAGAGGAAAGATGACACCAATGCAGCTAGAACAAGACAATCTGCAGAAGCTGCTGGATCAGCAAAGCAATGCTCTAACTGTCAGTCTGTCAGAGCTTTGATCCTAGAAAAGTTGCAGATCAAGGCTTAGGGTCTGGTCTGCCCTTCCATGACATTTAGTCTTTAGGTTGCATTCCCTTGCACCAGTATAAGACTTGTACCCTCACAGTTGCACTCCTGTGCCCAAAGCCGTTGACACAATGTAGGTTGTCGGGTTTGGTGAGCGTCCCCCAACATTCATTGCTAACAGAAAGCAGGAAGTACCGTCTACTGTCATACTCAGTCATGTCTGACTAAGACCTGACTAACATAGAGCAGTATTCACTATTGAATGACCAGTACCTGTTTACCCCTCATACACTTTATCTTCCCATGATGACTGATTGACCACCTTTGGCTACTGCAGGTCAACCAGCAAAACACGCATGGACAGACAGCATTGTTTCACTGTGTGCTACGAGAAGACACCAGCAGTGCCTGGATGCTCCTGAAGGCTGGAGCGGACCCAGCAATCCAAGGTCATGCATGGGAGTCCAGGCGGAGAAAACGGTGCATATCTGTGTGCTTGTAGTGGTGTTGTCAAGCTACATCTCTCTCTTTCTTTCTCTGTTTTTGTCTGTCTCTCTCTGTCTCTGACTTTGTTTTTCTCCCCTTCTCTTCCATCCACTCTCTTCCCCTCTCTTTGTCTCTCTCTCATTTTCTCTTCCTCTCTCTTCCAACCCCCCCCCCCCCTCCCCACCCCCGGGTCACTCTCTCTTGCTATGTATGTGTGGGTTTGAAAGACAGAGAGAGAGAGAGAGAGAGAGAGAGAGAGAGAGAGAGAGAGAGAGAGAGAGAGAGATAAGTATTTGGGTGTAAAGGCACACATCTAGGAGTAGATTTTAAATAAATTAGTACATTATTTGAAATTTTTACAACAATGACAAGGTATAAATAATGGACAAAATGGAGAAATACCACTTAAATGAATTTAAATGCAAACAAGACTGATTAATATAACTGGCACTGGTAAAATGACAGCTAAACATTTCAGCAGTTATGTCCAACATAAAAAGAACAGAGAAACATATTTTGGCCTACACCCGCTTCATTTGAAGACAAACTCTATGGAGATATTTAAAAGCTTAAGTTGACTGCTGCTTTCTGTGCATGTATTAATATTGATATAAAAGGTGAGTGAAAAAGAAGAAGAAATGCAAATAATACAAGACAAAAAGAAACAGAGGATGCCCTAGAAACAACTACATCATACAGACATGCATCCTAGAAACAGCAACATCACACAGACATACTGGATGGCCTAAGACATGGAGGAATAACATGAATAGAATTGATCCTGAATACCACAGATCCAGATCTGTGAAGATATATGGAATAGATGCTTATGCCTTGTGGCTGGGCACTTGATGATGACGATAATGAGAACGTTACATTTTGTAGAATAATATAAAAATAATAATTGTATACAGCAAAACATAATTTTGATAAATCTATTTCTTTTAAACAGAAAACTGTCACCATTGTTTGTGTCCCTTATGTCCATTCCACTTCAGCGTTCCATACCACACTCTAGTTTGTATGAGCAAGCAACGAGGGCACCTCAACCCATATCTTGCTTGGTGGATGCTGGTAAGTATTGTCGCAAAATTTCAATTGGTGGTATTAATATTAATTTCAGGTGATAATGTACTTGATTGTGTTAGAGATTGTTGGGCAACTGAGTTTGATGCGTTTAGGTCCAGACTCTTCTGATACTGAAGGACCGTTTTCACAGTGATAGTGTTACAGGGATCTCCTTTCACTCCTCGTGTGCAGGAACTAGCCCGGTGGGTGAAACTGATACTTAAACTTCACATTCGTGAAGAAGCATAGCAACTCTTGAAAGGTTATCCAGATTGGAAACTCACTTTGTGCACAGACCACACCATGAAGAGGTGTCAGTCGTAGTTGTGGTCTAGCAAGCTGTGCAGCCCTGCTGCAGGCACGGGTACGCTGATTTAATAGAGCCACTCAGATGTTAACCGTAAACTAATTAGAGAAATTAGATGTAAGCACAGATACGCTCATTTAACAGAGCCATTCAGATATTAACCGTAAACTAATTAGAGAAATTAGATGTAGGCACAGTAAACTGATGTAACAGAGCCACTCAGATATTAGCCGGCTCTGAGGTGAAGGGGTTACGGACGCGGTTCATGATCCCGTATACCCACATTCGAAAAACAACTGCGCATGATTTGGCAGCAGACTGCGTTGCGTTGGTATTTTACAAAATGGGAGATGTGTGCCAGTCGTTCAGAAAGTAATAGCAAACCCAAGAGATCACAACAGAAAAAAATGCAATGTCCTATAAAGGATATGCAACTAACTTTAACTCAGATATTAACTGTAAACTGATTAGAGAAATTAGACGTAGGCACAGGTAAGCTGATTTAACGGAGCCACACAGATATTAACCGTAAAATGATTAGAGAAATTAGACATAGACAGTCAACATTTTTGGGGCACATTATGAGAAAAAATAAACTAGTGAACTTGGCAACAACTGGCAAGATTGAAGGGAAAAGAACAAAGGGAAGGAAGAGAAGTAAATACCTGGATGGTTTGGCCATATGCCATGGTCGAGACAAGAACACGGAGCTGATCCACGACTCTGGTGATCGTGTGAGATGGCAAAACACAACCACACACGCTTATCTGCATGGCCCATAATAATGATAACTTAGCTATTACCAAGTTGTCACACACTTGAGGATGAACTAGTCCAACAGCAGCATGAATTTTATTAATTTTTTTTTCTGTACTCATCTGAAATGCTTGTTTTGGACGTAATTGTGTTATGTCTGTTTACAGTAGAGCTGTGATATTTGCAACTTTCGACTGTCAAATCTGACTTCCTTGGGCGGAACTGTGAAGCAACATGAATAACCATGACAGAAATGTCATTCAAAGTTAAGGAGCTTGGTCTCCCTCTCATCCATGTGCTAATACCATTCATATATATAGGTGCACATCAGTGCTGAAACATTCTACAAGCTGACTGTAACATGTTTCACCAGCACACCCTAGATAGTGTGCGGTAACTAATAAACTCCTGATTGTCAGTTCACAGTCTATTTATATCATTGCTACTTGCCACGAAGACCGGCATGCTAGTAGACACACATCTTAATTCTTCTTCTTCTTACAGTCCATGCCGTGTGGCATTGGTCATTATGTCTGTCCACATACTTCTGTCTCTTGTGCTGCCAATCATTTCTGATACAGATGTTCCTCTATGCAAGGGTGGCAAACAGTCCAGCATCTTCTCTCTTGGTCTCCCTATTCTCTCATCCCCTCCAATTTTTCCATTGTTACAGCATACTCCTTCTCATGATGATATTGACAAAGAATGCAAACTGTCTCCTTGTGATGCAAGTAACTAGTTCTCTTTGTGGGTCAGCTTCTTTCAAGATATCTTCATTATGCTTATTATCTGTCCATGGTGTTCTCATCATTCTTCTATAAAACCACATCTCTGCAACCCCTACACAATGTCCTCACTAATCTGCTAATTGTCCCTGATTTGCTTCTGTACATAGGAGGGGTTCAGATAAGCTCTTAAGAACTCTTTTTCTCACCGCAATTAACAAAGATATATTGCAAAGATATCAATTGCAACGAGAAAAAGAGTGTTGAGGTGCTACATAGAACCTGTACTTTTGTATGGATATGAAGCTCGGACAATGAGGAGACAAGCTGAAAAACATCTGATGACTGTGGAAATGTGGTTTCTGAGGAAAATGCAAAGAATACCATGGATAGACAGAAAAACCAATGAACAAGTCCTTCAAGAAACAAATGAAGATCGTAAACTGATTAGAGACATTAGACTTGAACAGTCAAAATTGTTTGGGCATGTTATGAGAAGAAAAGAATTCGAGAACTTGGTGACAACTGGCAAGATCGAAGGGAAGAGACCACGGGGAAGACAGAGAAGTAAATATCTGGATGGCTTGGCTACGTGGCATAGTAGAGACAGAAACACGAAGCTGATCCACGACTCTGGTGATCGAGTGAGATGGCAAAACATGACCGCCCACGCTTACCGACATGGCACATGATGGATTGATGGATCCTTCATCTTGTGAAATGCTTCTCTTGCTTGGGCTATTTTACACTTCAGCAGGCGTGTTGGTGTAACTACAAGGAAATTACACTGACAGTGGTAAGAGCGCAGTTAGATGAGGGTTTGATGCCAGATCTTGCTGTAGCTACAGAAGGGAAAGACTGGTGACCTATTCCTTCATACACTCAGGCCTGAAAAATGTGATGATCCTAACTCTTCACATACCCACAGCAAGTTCCTGCTAAGGGATTTATTTATTATGTTTTAAATTCTACATTTGGCATTGTTAACTAACTGCATGATTTTACATTTGTGTCGTCACTCGGATTGTTCATTTTTCTGCAGGACACTTCACAACTAAAGAAGTGATCAAGGAGCTTTCTGATTTGATAGAGCAGGACTTCCCCGAGTTTTCTCATCTCTGCCCATTGGCCAGTTCTCTGATGCATTTGATGTTTGGGTATAAAAGTGCCTCTCTGAAACAGCTAGCGGCTCGGAAAGTTTTCCAGGTGCGCCGCTTTGTTTGTTTGTTGTTTTATTATCTTCAGTGAGCTGGTGGCCAGGTGGCTGAAATCTGGCATCATAAAGTGAATTGCATTACACTTTCAAGCCTGTTGCTAAGTACGAGGTGAAGTCAATAAGTAAGTCACAAATGGCTGTAGAAAAATAACTAAATATGATAACAACTTGAAACCAGTTTATATTTATACATACATTGTCTCTTTATTTCTCAACATAATTTCCACCAACATTGATGCACTTATCCCATCGTTTTATCAGTCCTCCCAAACTGGTTGCATAGAGCTGTGTACTCTGTTTTCTAAACCACGTTTTCACTTCATATTTAACTTCGGCGTCATTCGTGAATTGTTTTCCGCCAAGGTGGGTTTTCAGTGGACCAAAAAAAGGTGGAAATCGCTAGGGGCTAAGTCAGGGCTGTAAGGTGGGCATTACTTGCCTGTCACCTCTAATCATCTCCTCCACCAACTGCACGGATGCTTCTGTTGCAATCTCAACAGGACGACCAGATTGGATTTCATCAACAATTTTAGAGTGTCCTTGAGAACTGTGTGACTTACTTATTGACTCACCCTCGCATATTCGACTTTGACAAGCACTTTTCCGGATGAGCTTTCTCTAGCCTTTGACTATCACAATTCTACCATCAAGACAGCAGATTTGTGTATCTCTTTGTCTGGTCCCTACCCTTTGGCCTGTCTAAGTCTGACAAGTAGGTGCCAGGAGCTGTGCTGCAATCGTCATATCGCTGGGCGTCATTGGAACGGCCAAGCCCCTCTATGGCTACAAGGTGTGTACACATCAGAGGAGGGTTACATCTGAAGATATAGGTTCTGTGAAGAGTGTTCTGCTTATTCTTCATCAGCTCACACAACTTGGGGACCCTCAGGACATGTTGGTACCTCTAGCAAGCAATAGAAAGGTTTGGGTGGAAGAGAGAATTAATCAGTCCTCAGGAATTCCTGCGCAGTCGATAGGCCAAAACTCCCAGCTCGTCTATCTCCCAAATTGTGGCCATAAAGTTAACAAGGAAAACACATTTTGTATATTGTATTCGACAAACAATAAAAAATTGCTCAAATATAACGAGACATTAGCAGTTATGCAGTTCCAACCAGTTTTGTGCAGGCAGAAAGACGTGTTTTAAATTTGCTATTACTGTGGGGATAACAAATTAATAAATGCTTCACATTTGAACAATATTAGTGACTATATATATATGTTTTAAGTATTTCAGCCAAGGTATAATTCATTTATTCACTTCATATGATATACAACTATGCAGTATGCACCAGACAAGATGCAGTGAAATATGCCATGCAATAAATTATGCAACCTAGTGTTTGAGGCTTCTGTGTGTAAATTCACCACCAAGGGAGTACATTGTTTTGAGCAGAAAGAATGGCATGGACTCAGGTGTTATTTCATCAAGAAGCAACTTGTACAATGCTTGTTTGCAGGGAGGCTAGAAAACACTTGAATTAGAACATTACAGGCAGAGATAAATCATCATCATCATCATTATCATGTGCCATGCTTATAAGCATGGGCGGTCATGTTTTGCCATCTCACTCGATCACCAGAGTCGTGGATCAGCTCAGAGTTTCTGTCTCGACCATATCATGTGGCCAAGCCATCCAGATATTTACTTCTCTGCCTTCCCATTGTTCTTTCCCCCTAAATCTTGCCGGTTGTCACTAAGTTCTCCAGTGTATTTCTTCTCATAATGTGCTCCAATGATGAATAATATGGGACAAGGTTGGTTGGCTGGTGAACTCTCTGGAAGAATGTGAGTTGTAACTTGATGCATTTAGGTTGGTGAATCCTAAACAGGAATTGTATCTGTCGGAGTGAGGTTAGGGTAGAGACTTACCTTGACCTGAAACTAAAGTACCATCTCCACTATGGTCTGTGTTGCAGAGCAACCCTTCCCCTTTCCAAACTCTGAATTGAGAGGGGTGTGCAAAACTGGTAGTGGATCTTCACATCTTCAGAGAGGAATATTAGTGTTTTGCCAGATCATGATTCAACACAGGACATGCCGACTGGTTGGGGTTAGGTCTAGGGTGGCAGTGCTTGTCCTCTCAGGTTTTAAGTGTTTCATTGACAACAGATTTAAACCCAATGCCATGGGGAAATAAGCTTCACATTGGTGATTCTTTTATATCATTTTAGTTATTGTTCTGTGCAGAATCCTGGAACACAGAGGAAAGTGTAGACCTAGGGCAATATTTATAAACAGGCATGCAGGAGGTCAGCATGGCCAAATGGATAAGAACGCTTGCTTTTAAACTTATGGTGTGCTGATGCTGAGGTAACGGGTTCAACCCCTACACTGGTCGGTTGGACAAAAATGTTGACTTCTTGTCCTTGACTAGGAGATGTAAATTAAAGTGCCTCAGAAGTCAGTGTAGGTTAGCATGATGGCAAGGAATACTGGCAATAGGGAAAGCGAATCCACATGCAAAAATTAGTCCTGTGCACTAGAAGTAGTAGCACATGTATGGATTGTGCTTGAGTTCAAAGCGAGTGAACGCAAAAATAAAATTATAAATATAATTATGATTATAAATTGTTCAACTTTTTTTCAGGGACTGTATGAGTTAATGACATGAAATAGTTTGCCTGATGTGTTCAACCTTTCTTCCCCCAGTTGTGTCTTATCGACAGCACAGCCTGTCTGCATAACATCTTGCCAGTGTCGTCCATTCAGGAGAACTTCAGAGCAGACGAACTGTTGTCGAACGCTCGGAAATATGAAGAATATATCACCCTGGTGCTGAATTGTACTGTCCTGCGTCGGCTGGTGCAGCTGATCCAGCTTCCACAGACACTGCTCATTCATCTCGAGGCCCAGCTGTTGTATCTGCGCATGTCTCTCAAGTTCTGCTCTCTTCGGCCACAACGATCCGTGCATACAGACATCACCCATCGTATCTTCGATGATAACAGCGGGGAAGATAACGCTTCCAGCGATGATGATGACAATAGAAGTGATTATGGCAACAGCAGTTATGATTCATCAACTGAGGAAGATGAAGGCGGGGATTCCGATTTAGAATACTGGTGATTTGTGAGTAGCCTTAAGGTTAGTGATTTCATGTATCAAATGTAATTATGAGGGAGTTAATTGTAGTCAGATTGGGAATACATTATTAACTCTTTTCTCAGATTTGAGCCTTAACCTATGCCATATCGACTCATCTCTAAATATTCAAAGCCACTGTGTATGCATAGAAGTTTTTAAAATGTTTATAGAAATAAACAGAATGTTATTAATGATTACAGTTATGTTTAACATTTAGAAATGAAGTGCCATAATTATTTAAAGAAACTACTGAGTAAAGGGCAGGTGTGCTAGCGAAGCTGATAGCAAACTGCGATGGTAATCATGAGCATGGTCAGATGTGGGTTCAACTCTTGTGCTCGTCACTTGCCAGAGTGAGGGAGATCGGCTACCTTTTCCTCCATGCTGTCGGCTTACAATATGTGATGATGTTACAATATGTGACAATGTGTGATGATGTTACAATATGTGACAATATGTGATGGTGCTGTCATATCACAGGCTCATAGCAGGAAACTGCTCTGGGAAAATAAAATAGAAGAGAGTAAAGAATTAAGAACAGAATAAGAAAGTATAACAGCTTTGTCTGCAGGGACGTGATCACAAATGTTGCAACAGAATAAGAAAGTATAACTGCATTGTCTGCAGGAATGTGATCACAAATGTTGCAACAGAATAACAAAGTATAACAGCATTGTCTGCAGGAATGTGATCACAAATGTTGCAACAGAATAAAAAAGTATAACAGCATTGTCTGCAAGAATGTGATCACAAATGTTGCAACAGAATAACAAAGTATAACAGCATTGTCTGCAGGAATGTGATCACAAATGTTGCAACAGAATAACAAAGTATAACAGCATTGTCTGCAGGAATGTGATCACAAATGTTGCAACAGAATAACAAAGTATAACAGCATTGTCTGCAGGAATGTGATCACAAATGTTGCAACAGAATAACCTTCATCAGAATAACCAAACAAACAAAGCTAAAGAATAACAAATGTATACTCATGCAAAAGCCATGTAAATTTACAAATATGTTAACATTTAATGTTTTTTGTGTTATTTTAAGACAATGTGTAAGTTTTTCATCCTTCTTTCGTGGGCTTGAAATTTGTTGTCTGTATCTGCAGTGTTGTCTCTTGCATGAATTTTACTGTCATTTTTAGTTCACTGAGTTTATTTTCCACTGTTGTTTCTCTAGACAAGGTGTGCCTAGATATGTCATATTTTGGGCAGTCTTGGAATACATGATCTGCTGACTGCGGCACCAATCCACATGTGCACATGGCTGATTCATCAATCTTGAATTTTGTACATATTGTTATGTAATCTACTGTGTCCTCTTCTGAGTCACAGAATCAGCATTTGTTCTTGTCTGTCCATAAAATGGTGGTAATCTTCAGACATGACTAGATAGTATTCAGAGATGACCTCTATTTCTAGAGATCACTCCATCATCGTAATATCTGCCTGTATTTTCCTCTAGCATGTGCATTGTGTGTCGTCTAGACTCTGGGCTCCCTCCAAGTTAAATGAGTCTCTCTAGATGTGAAGTCTCTATTTTTCTGCACTTGTGTAAAGGTTTAATTACTTTATGAGATAACAGACCATAATTTCTAACATACATCCATAGAACAGCCACAAAGCTTTTACAGTGATGCATACTTGTCTGGTTATTTGAAATAAACCATTTATTCACATTGTTGCACTGTAAGGGATTCACTCCATGTACTACATGCCACTTAATGTTGCATGCATTTATGGCTAAATATACATCTGACTCACTGAGTTGAAGATGAAACAAAATATGTTTATTTGATTCAACCAGTATTTGAGAGGTTTGTCAAAACCTGTGATTTGTTTAACCTGCGGTTACATTTATGCTTATTTTATTTATTCCTGTGTAATTGTGGTTCAATAATAATTATGTCTGCTAGATGTCTTTTTATTCTGCCACTTAATTGCCTATGGAGATTGGGGTGTGAACAATTTCTTGCCAAGCCTAGCAGTGTTTTACACAGAACAGATGAAGTAAGAGAGCTTGCTGGAGGAGATTTGAAATGGTGATGCTAATAGTGGTGACAATAATATTGGTGCCTGCGCAGAATAGTGGGAATAAAATGGTAAGACAGAATCACCAATGGTAAGACAGAATCACCAATGGTAAGACAGAATCACCAATGGTAAGACAGAATCACCAATGTGGAGCTCATAAAGATAACTAAACAAATCCCAGTGAACCAAACAGTGAGGAAAAGATGCTGGCGCTGGATGGGACAGACACTGAGAAAATGTGGGGATGATAAAACGATATAACTAGATACTCCCTTGTCTGGAAACAACAAGGCAAACGAAATAGCAGGAAACCTAAAAACATAGGGAGAAGACAATTACAGAGATGAATAATATAGGGAGGACATGGAGGGAGCTGCAGGAGATAGCCAAAGATAAGATGGCTTGGAGTGGCTTGGTGGAGGGATTATGCCTCAAGGGGAATAAAGGGCAGAAAAAGAAGAAGAAGAGGAGGATGAAGAAGAAGAAGGAGGAGGAGGAGGAGGAGAAAAAACAGAAGAAGAAGAAGATAACTGTTTCTTCTTCTTCTTCTTCTTCTTCTTCTTCTTCTTCTTCTTCTTCTTCTTCTTCTTCTTCTTCTTCTTCTTCTTCTTCTTCTTCTTCTTCTTCTTCTGCGTTCATCCTGAGTTTTTTTTTCAGACGTGATTGCGTTGTGCCTGTTTACAGCAGAGGTGCGTTCTTGCGCCTTTAGGCCGACACATCCGACTTCTGCGGGCATTTGTTGACCAGGTTAACCTTCCTGGAGATAACTGTTTGATCCAACAAGAACTCAGTATTGAATTAAAAGAAGGTTGCTTGTTAAGATATAATTGAGGAAAATGAAATATTTTGGGCATGTGAAGAGACGTGAATGTCTGTAGAAGATCATTATGGGGGCAGGTGAAGTGAAGAAGAGGAGTACCTGGTCGTTGATGGATTCCAGAAATGATAGATAATCTACACACGGCAGTAGCAGGTGGGACATCCAGAGGACACAGGTTAGCAACAGAGGCAGGACATCCAGAGGACACATGGCAGCAACAGGTGGGACATCCAGAGGACACAGGACAGCAACAGGTGAGACATTCAGAGGACACAGGACAGCAACAGGTGGGACATCCAGAGGACACCGGACAGCAACAGAGGCCGGACATCCAGAGGACACCGGACAGCAACAGAGGTGGGACATCCAGAGGACACAAGACAGCAACAGAGGCAGGACATACAGAGGATACGAGACAGCAACAGAGGCAGGACATCCAGAGGACACAAGACAGCAACAGAGGCAGGACATACAGAGGACACTGGACAGCAACAGAGGTAGGACATCCGGAGGACACAGAACAGCAACAGGGGCGGGACATCCAAAGGATTGCCCACAGACTTCATGGGAGCAGTTACGTGCACGGGGCAAGCCACTGGATGATGGTGATGAAGAGAGTGTGACACAAGCACCAATGTGAAGGTCATGGATAGAACTGGATAGTTCCACTGAATCAGGAGGTGACAGAAATGTGCCACTATAAAGGACACATGTTGAAAAGAAGGAGTTATGATTGTGACAGAGAGAACAAAATGATTCTAGTGTATTTTGTTTTTGGTTTTTTAATTTCCTTTGTTCATTGTGAACTCAAATGTAGCTACACTGGACTGATTGTTACGTGTGGATTAGCTTTTCCTATTACTAGTGTCCCCCGCCATCAGGTGAACTCACTCCTACCTTTGAGGTACTTGTAATTTATTTACGTCCCCAAGTCAGGGATGAGAAGTTGTTTTTTAAGTCCAGCTGACCGGTTTAGGGAGAATACCCACTGCTCTGCCACCAGCACACTGGAAGAGTGTAAGAGCAAGCGCTCACAACCTTTTGGCTGCATGACTTTGAATGGTTCTAGTGAATAACGAGATGACAAATTGGTGACATTGGATAGGACATATGTTGAAGAAATCAACTGACTTTTTCATTCCCAGAAAATTTAGCAGCAAATGACTAAAGTGGACCAAAAAAACCACAATGAAAAAATAAAAGGATAAGTGTATGAATTTCAAAGAGGCAACTTATACTGTTCTGCAAGGTAAAATATCTGGCCAGATTTTTTTAGTATACACAGATCAAATGTAAAAGGTATAATAACACCATGCATTGTTTGATACACATAGACAGTAGTTGATGACATGTTGCCTGGGAGAAAACGAGTTAGTAAATAACTAGACAGGCTTTATTCTCGGCATTACAGGGTTAGAGAGACATAAGGAGATCACAGAAACACAGAAGAGAATCAGAGACAGGGAATTAGTCTCCCTGCCTCATGCATTTTTATGCACAAGAATTCTGTACTGCCGTTTGTCCACCTGTGTCTTAGTTGACCCCTTCCTCCTCTTCTAGGAAGTGTGTCTTCCATGACTGTTCTTTCTACACCACTCTTATGTTTCTTCCTCTTCTGTCCTGTATGTCCCATTACAGCATAAGCCCAGAACCAACTCATGCCAAGCTGTCTGATCTTTTGACATCTCCTACTGCTCCTTACTCATGCCAAGCTGTCTGATTATTTGACATCTCCTGTTGCTCCATAATCATGCCAAGCTGTATGATTTTTGATATCTCCTGTTGCTCCTTCCAAGTCCTCCCAGTGTTATTCATCTGTGACTGTAATACTCTTCTGTGTGTGTGTTTAGGTCTCCCTCTATCTCCTTTATCTCGTTTGCCCTGTGTTTTTCAAAAACAACTTTCTATGTATACGAGGGGGCTTCAAATATAACCTTAAATTTTGTGTATGTGTGAATATATTCTGACAAAGTAAAGAACAAATGTGCGGAGTCTCTGTGGCGAAGTGGTCAAGCCGTTTGCCTCGTGCTCCGAAGGTTGTGGGTTCGATTCCGGGCCGCACCCTTCGGTTTACGAGTTAAATGTTTCGGAGACTCCTGCGGGTCGTCGCTAAAAGCTACGGAGTTCGTGCTTTGTGCGACACTTTCTGTGCTGCGGATAATATGGGATATTGTCCATATGGGATAAAACCCGGTGCAATGAAGTCGACCCTGTCGACTTTTAAGCGACTTTTTAAAAGAACAAATGTATCATTTTTTGATGTAATCACCACTGCATTCAATGTAAATCCTCCAGCACTGATAAAGTACTTGGATTCCTCTAGAAAATCCTTGATTTTGGGGTCACTACTTGGTATGCCTGACCCGGCCGTGAACAGTCTGTCACAGAAGTCACACCGTTTTGAAATTTTCTGCTCCACTCATACACTTGTTGGACTCACAAGCATGCATCACTTACTGGATGACCTTCATTTGCTGATGAAATTTTGTAGGTTTCACTTTTCGCTGATCAAAAAACCAATAACAGAACACTGCTCCTCTTTGGTGCATGTCAAAAGTGGGGCAACCATCTTTAAACTGTCCTTATGACGTCACCATGTTCATCTGTACCTTGATGTCACGTGCTTAACACCCTTGACATCCTTAACGACAATATTGACAGGTTACAATACATTGGGATGGTTATTGTAATTTCTATCACACTGTTAAGGTTTTCATTTGAAGCCGCTTCGTATTATCAGATTTTGTTTGATCCAGCGCCAGCGTCATTTCCTCATCTCTTGATTTGCTGAAATCTGTCTATTTCTCTCCCTAAGCTGCACATTAATGATTCTGTCATACCATGTTGTCCTTCTGTTCTACACAGACACCAGTGTGTGTAGCTAATTGTTTGATTTCTCTGTGTTTCACCCCACACAGCAGTACTGATTTAACAATTAAATAGTCTCAGCTGTGTACTAGGTTTAATTTCTGTTGACTTGCACACATTTCCTAGTGCTATGAAAGCTCATCTTGCTTTTTGTAATCTGTTCAGAGTGAAGGAGCGGGAGAGGTAGATAATAATTTTAACTGAACAATGGCTGTGAAAAAGTGGTAATGAGTAATGAGTGAAAATGATCTAAAAAAAGCCCTGTGGAAAATTACTATTTTGTTTTAGGTTATTGTAGGTACATAGGTATAAAACCCAGAATAGTACAATGAAAACTGCATTTCATACAATTAAGAACATCTGATATTGTCTGTGCCTAAAGATAAGAAAATAGTTCTTGCATGTTTTATAGAACCAGTTTTAACGTATGGCTGTGAATTCTGGACAATTAATAAATAAATAAAACAATCCATAGAACCCACAGTAATGTGGTTGTACAGAAAAATTGTAAAAATTCTGCATATATATATATCTTATATTCTGTTATATATTCGATGCCGTGCAGCATTGATAATCATATATTCATATATATATATATATATATATATATATATATATATATATATATATATATATATATATATATATATATATATCATCATCATCTCATCTCATCATGTTCCTCTTGTACCTTGCGGTGTCGAGGTGAAGTATAAACTTCGTGAGAGTGCCCGATTATGGGCTTCATATATCGATATTCCCATGGACTCTGCTATTCCCTCCGTCCAACGTTTACGTGGTCGGCCTCTTCCTCTGATTCCATCTGGTCTGTACATCATTGCTTGTTGTGGCATGCTGTTGACTGGTAACCTACTTGCATGGCCGAACCATTTGACTTGCTGCTTTCTAATAAAATCTAGTGCTGCTTTAACCCCCACTTTAGTCCTGATTTCTTCATTTCTGATCTTATCTCTTCTTGATATGTTGAGTATTCTTCTCAGGAACCTCATTTCTGTTGTTGTGATTTTTCTTTTCTCTTTTTCTGTCATTGTCCAGGTTTGGCATTGGTAGCATAGAGTTGGTAGGAAGATTGTGTTGTAAAGTGCTTTCTTAGTAGTTACTGATACATGTTTGTTCTTTAGTATTGGTGCCATTTGTCCAATGAGTTGATTTGCCTTATTGCACCTATTTTCGATCTCGTCTTCTGATCTGCCATTTGATGATATTATACTTCCCAGGTACTTGAAACTCTTCACTTGTTTCAAGGGATGTTCGTTTAGGTGAATTGTTGTTGGTTGTTCTTCTTTAGTTATAGTCATTACCTCTGTTTTGCTTGTGCTAATTTTCATGTTATGTTCCCTACACATTTCGTTTAGAATATTCATGTGGTCTTGTAATTCAGCTTCTGATTTTGCTATTAGTGCTTGGTCATCCGCAAACAGGAGTTCTCTAATGGTTAGATTTGCAGTTGGTTCTTCTTCTGTGTTCTCATCATATGGTATTCTTGCTATCTCTGCTTGGCTGGTTTCTTTACATATGTTGTCTATATATGTTATGAACAAGAGAGGGGACAGGACACAACCTTGTCGTACTCCAGATCTTATGGTGAAGGGTTCTGAGTGTCCTCCAGTTGCTCTCACCATGCATTCACTGTTGTTGTATAAACTTCTACATAGGTTTGTTAGATGTGTACACACTCCATATTGTTTAAGGATTTGCCACAACTTGTTTCTATCTACTCTATCGAATGCCTTTTCTTGGTCGACAAAGGCTAAGTAGAGTGTTTCATTGTATTCGATTAATTTTTCTATAAGTTGTCTAAGAGCAAAAATTGCATCTGTGCATCCTTTGTTTTTCCTAAATCCAAGTTGTGTTTCGCTTAGCTGGGGTTCTAAAGTAGTTCGTAATCTTTTTTCAAGAATTTTGCAAAATATTTTCCCAGTATGACTCAACAGTGAAATGCCTCTGTATTGTGTGCAGTCTCTTTTGCTGCCTTTGTTTTTCCAAATTGGGATAATTATGGCATTTCCCCAATCTCGTGGTGTCTGTTGTTCTACCCAAACATGATTGAATAGTCTATGTAGCCAAGCTGTTCCTACTTCTCTTGCTGCTTTAATTAGTTCATTTGGTATTTCATCCTGTCCTGGTGATTTGTTCAATGGGGCGAATCTGATGGCTTCTATATTTTATTCTTTTGGTATGTCTGGTTCTAGTTCTTCGGTGACATCTGTATAGGTCTCTTGAATTCCTGTAACATCTGATGGGATGTTGAGAAGTTGTTCGAAATACTGCTTCCATCTTATTAGGATTTGTTTTTGTTCACTTATTGGTTCTCCATTTTCGCTGTTAATTATTTCAGTTGGATCAAAGGGTTCTCCTCTGGCTCGCATTGCACCTATCTTTTTGTAGAAGTTTCTAGTTGCCTCCTTGTAGTTTTTATTTAGGGTTTCTCCATAATCTTCCCAGTCTTTTTGTTTTTCCCTCTATTCACATGTCTTCTCGCTATTCTATATTCTATGCGATCACATTCCTGTTTGCTCTTTAACCACTTTTTATATTTTTCCTTTTTGTCTTTTACCGCTTTCTTTACTTCTGCGTTCCACCAACTTGTTATTTTCTTTATCCGTGTTTTGCGTTTTTTCGTGGTTCCACATGTTATTTTTGCAGTATTTAAAATGCTTGATTTGAACATCTCCCATTCTTCTTCCACTGTTTTTCTCTCTGTAGGTAATTTTTCAAAGAGTTCAGTTAGTTCTTTCTCATAATTTTCCCTTACTGCCTCGTCTTTAAGGTTTTTTAAGTTTACTGATTCGCATGGCATGCATTTTCCTGCTCTTTGTTTTCTTCTTCTGATTGTTCTTATTGTGGCAACGACTGCTTTATGATCTGTGTTTATACTGAAATTGGGCACTGCCCTTGCATCTAATATATTTTTCTTTCTGTTATTTCTTGTTAATATAAAATCAATTTGGCTTTTAGTATCTAGATCGTTCCATTTATACCATGTGTATACTTGTGAATCTTTATATTTATAGAATGTGTTTGTTATATAGAGGTCGTGTTGGCTGCAAAGCTCTAATAGTCTACTTCCGTTATCATTCCTTTCATTTTGCTGATCTCCAAATGCTCCCAGATGTTTTTCTATGCCCACTCTGTTATGTCCTAGTCTTGCATTGAAGTCTCCCATAACTATGATGTTGTCCTGCTTATCTATTTTATTTAGCACATCATGTATGTCTTCGTAGAAGTCTTCGCATTCCTATATATATAGTTAAAATTGTTGCTTCCATTTGCATACTATAAAATAAAAGTTAGTTGCATATCCTGTACAGGATATCACAGTAAACCCTAGCATTTTTGGGCCATTTGTGGTTTCTTGGCACATTTATGTTCAGTAGTTTGCCATTGTTTTCTGAATGAGACTATACAAGCATAAACATAAAAACAATTATTTTATTGCCATTCTCAACCTATTTATTCATTGGCTGTTCACTGTGTAACTCTGTTTATTCTAATGTTTTCGACTTTCAAGTCAGTGTGTTCATGTTTGTACTTACATTCGTTATTTTAACCAGTCTTTACAACCAGTTTTTGTGTACTCTGTTAGTGAGTTGTGATGAAGTTTTGTTTTCTAATGTTTACACATTGAAGAGTTCCTTTTACATATTTATAACATTTCTAATTGAATGGAAACATAATTTTTCAACAGTTGTAAAACCAAATGACTGTTTCTGATTAAAAAAAAATATATATATATATATTTCTTACATTAACTAATTGTGTTTGTTTTTCCTGTAATTGTTTTTACCTTGGTAGCTCTGGAAAGATATTCTGTGGTCACTTTCAAAGAATATTCATTGGCCATGTTATTGGATGAAGCAGCTGTAGATCATGGGCTAACACGCTGGCTCGCTGGTCTGTGTTTGAGTCCCCAGTAACCTCTGCAGTGCCGACTGGTCTGTGTAAATATAGACTTAGCACCATAAACCCAGTCAACATATGATGGTACGAAGGGTCAAGCTCTGCATGCCGCAAAACTAACAGATACATTCGAAGTAAGTAGAGAGGGGGGGGGGGCATGACAGGCATGTTGTTTTGTCTCCATTGTTATTCTGACAGACTGGGGACTGGGTTGTACAGACAACAATAACTACCAGCAGAAGTGGGGTTAGTGGACTCTGGGAGGAGTTAGTGCACTCTAGGTGGATTTAGTAGACTCTAGGTGGATTTAGTAGACTCTAGGTGGATTTAGTGGAATCTAGGTGGAGTTAGTGGACTCTAGGTGGAGTTTAGTGGAATATTGGTGGAATATAGGTGGATTTAGTAGACTCTAGGTAGATTTAGTGGAATCTAGGTGGATTTAGTGGAATCTAGGTAGAGTTAGTGGACTCTAGGTGGAGTTAGTTGACTCTAGGTTGAATTAGTGGACTATAGTTGGAGTTTACTGGAATATAGGTGGAGTTAGTGGACCCTAGGTGGAGTTAGTGGACTTTAGGTGGATTTAGTAGAAAGTAGGTGGGGTTAGTGGACTCTAGGTGGATTTCAGTGCACTCTAGGCGGAATTAGTGGAGTTAGTGCACTCTAGGTGGAGTTTAGTGGAATCTTAGTGGAGTTTAGTGGACTCTAGTGCTCTAGTGGATGTAGTGGACTCTAGGTGAAGTTAGTGGAGTCTGTGTGAAGTTAGTGGAATGTAGGTAGCGTTATTTATTTATTTATTTAACTTTATTTAAAAAGAGTTACAAATTAGGCGCATAGGCCTGTCTTACATTCGGCCCTTCCAATCACTCATCTTTCCTTCATCAGCAGTGCATGATACATTCACATAGGAAAAAAATCATTGTCAAATGACTGTTGTAAGCATAAACAATGCATATTGTCATGTTATGTGACACCCCTCCCACATACATCCCGCACCAACCCACAACACATCCCTCACCCACTCACACATCCCCCACCCACTACACATCCCTCCACCCACACACACATCCCCTCACCAACCCAGACATCTCGCTACCACCCCCACACATCCCTCACCCACATCCCCACCCACTAACACATACCCAACCCATACAAACTCACCCACACACACACATGCTCCACCAACCCTCCCCCACACACTCCCAACCACACATACTCCTCCCACACACATACTGCACCAACTCACACACACATCCCTAACCCACTCACACATCACCCACCCATACCCTCACATCTTCCCATCCACACACACACATTTTCCCACCAACCCACACATTTCACATCCACCCACACACCCCACCAACCACACATACATCCCCCCACCCACACACAAATCCCCCACCCACACATTCACCCACACATTCCCCCACTGACACACACATCCCCTATGCATACACACATCCCCCACTCCCCCTACACATGCCCCAACACACCCACCCACACACATATCCCCCACCTTCCAACACCCACACATCCTCCACCCGCCAACACCCACACATACCACTACCCACCAACACCCACACAAACACACCAACCCAAACACACATCCCCCTCGCACACATCCCTCACCCACCCACATACTCCCGACCTACAAATGCCCCATCCTTACACACATCCCACACACCTCCCCACCCACCCACTCATCTCTGCACCAACCCACACATCTCCCACCAACATCTCACACTCATCCACACCACCTCAACCACCCACTCACACATCCCCCACCACACACACACACACATGTCCCCTACCTGTACACATCTCCCCACCCACACAAACATAACCCTGCACACACATATCCCACACATCCCCCACACACACAGTTCTCCCATACTCCCACATACATCTCCCACCCACACACCCCCACAATCCACACATACACTCCCCATCCACACATTACCCCACCCACACACACCCGACCCATACACACACATTCCCCACCCATACACACATCCCCCACCCATACACACCTCCATCCATACACACATCAGCCACATCCATCCCCCAACCCATAAAGACACCCCCACACCCCCTACACACATCCCCACACACCCCCTACACACATCCTCACACACCCATCCACAACCCCTACCCACCCCTACCCACCCACTCATACACACATCCCCCACACACATCTCCCAACCACACAATACCCCCACCCACAAACCCACCCCAAAACCTAAACACAATCCTCACATCTAGACACATACATGATGCCTCACATAATCACTGAATCTAATGTGAACACATGTAACAGTAATGGAGTACTGGGGTATTATTAGGATCTAGTGGGAAACAGATACAGCACGATTGAGCATTGAGACTGAAAGCGGGGAGAGATGCTCAATCGTGACGTATTGGGTTGGCAAGGGAGTAAACATCAAGCCTTTGACAGGAGAAGAAGATAACTTGTCATCATGAAGAAATAAACAGTATTTGTATTAAACCATCACGTCTTGTGAGTTCTCACTCTGTTACAGGACTCGAAATGGTGCCGTGACCAGGATTTGAACCTGATATAGTCCAGTCGGTATAAAAACAACGCGAAGTAATGCCGTATAACATCGCGAAGAAGATGTTCCATGCTCCGGTCCTATAAGTCACCAGAAACAATTTCGGCACGTTGTGGAACAACTAGTGAACGTAATAAGGCGCAGTGAAAAGATGGCCAGTAAATTGTAAATTTCAGTTATCTGTGAATACAGAGGCCAAAAGCCCGCCCAGGGGTGGTCCTCTGTAAGTCTTTTTCAAGACTTGAGATAACAAATAAATTAGAGTCAAGAGGCTTGGTATAGCCGTTGCTTTTCATTGTACAACTCAAGAGGCTTGGTAGAGCCGTCGATTTGCATTATACAAATCAAGAAGCTTGATATAGCCGGCGCTATGCATTGTTCACCTCAAGAGGCTTGTCATACCAGATGTTTCGCAAATTTTTACCTCAAGAGGCCTACCATGGCCGGTGCCTGAACTTTATCGTTTTCAAGGGGCTTACCATAGCCGTTGCCTAGAATTATCACTTCCAAAGGGCTTACCATAGCCTGAATTTTGCCAGTTTCAAGAGCTTGATCCAAGACGCCACCTACGGTGACGTTTGTTTCAACGGGCTACCAAAGCCGCTGCCATACATCGTTGTTTCGGGGAGCTGACCAAGACTGCCCTGTGATCGTGTTTGATCGATTTGAAACTTGCTGTCGGAAAATGATGCTCTTTGATCATTCAAAAACTGGGACACCCATGCTCTAGACTTCACAGAACTTTGGAAAAAGGGGGCAATCCAAAAACCCAGTCGTCTGATCGTTGAGTCAGGTGAGAAAGAACATTTGAATAAAATAATCAAGTTCAGCCTCAAGGTTAATAGGTTTCATTCTGAACGCTAACAACTGACAGCAAATAAATAAGGCATCTCGGGGCTCTGCTACAGTTGAGAGCCGCTCGCTATCTCAAGACATCGAAGAAGTGCCCCACCCGGGGTGAAGTCAGAAGCCAGAAGACTGGTCGGGACCCTACCAGGGGTTGAAATTTATCCAGGCATCCCAAGAGACGAAGTTACCTGGGAGGAGACAGACTAACTGACCTCCGCTACCTGAACTCCGCGACTGAATTTCGGCTGACGCAGAATACTAGTGTTTGGGTAACCTGAGAAGAGCGTAATCTGACGGCGAGTCTAGGAAAATACCTTGTGCTGGGATCGAGAAACAGAAGTACGTAAATTTATAAACCTGGTAACTGATTGAACAGTTCTTAAGAAATAAGTGATTTGATTTGTGTTTCTTAAATTAGGAAATTACGATTGTGAAGTTGTTTGCTTGCTCTGTTTTCTGTGTTCTGTACATTTCAGCATGGCGGAACAAGACAACTTAGCACAAGTTTTGACGGGGGTAGGAACAGCAGTAGGCAGACTTAATATGGTTATTAAACAACAAGGAATGGCAACAGAAATTGTGAAGTTTAGTGGACAGGCCAAAGACTTTAAGAAATGGGTCACTTCCATAGAAAAATATGCGTGTTTGGTCTCAGCAACAGATGAAGAGAGAATGAGACTGGCTTATCAGATGGCAACGGAACCGGTTTCGGATCATATAAGAAGAAAGTTAGAGGCTAGAGTAGATGAGACATGGGAACAATTCAAGGAAGACCTAGCACGGAAGTATGCGGAAATAACAGATCCACAACATGCATTTTCGGTGTTGAGACAGGCTAAACAAAACAACGGAGAGACGGTACAATTGTTCAGCGATAGATTAATTAACCTGGCTGAAGAGGCATTCTTAGGACAGAATGTACGAGGAGAAGAGGTGGAGAGGATGTTAGTCGGCATTTTTGTAGATGGCATAAAATCCGATGGTTTGAAATTTAAGTTGATGAGGGAGAACCCTGAGAGGTTGTCACAGGCTGTAGATATTGCAGTACAAGAAGGTTTAGATTGAGAACAGGACGAGAAATAGGAACTAGTCGAGAAGATAGAGTTGAGGAGCCCATGGAAATAGGACAAACAAGATTCGGATGGAATAGGAGGGGAGGTGTACAGTTGGTACAAGGCAGAAATAGAAATGAGTATGAGGAAAGGAGACAAATGAGGTATCCTACAACTGGGACGGTAGGTAACACAAATAACACAAATATAGTCTGTTATTCTTGCGGTCAGCGGGGACACATGGCTCGTTTTTGTGGAAATAGGCGTGTCCAATCTAATACACAGAGTAGAAATGGCAATAGGTTAAATAGGAATGTAGAAGATAGACACAGAAATTTTACAGGTACAAGAACAACGCAGGAAAACCGGCGCCCTACCTATTGAATGGGACCTGGAGTAGGAAGGGAAATAATAAGGTTCCAAGGTTTAAAGAATACGTTAATAACAGGTATACTAGGACGAACAGAGAACATTTTCAACTAGATGAAGTAAAGCAGTTTATAGAAAATAAAACAGATTATAGTTCTTGTATTATAGAAGTAGGAAAGTATAGAATTCGTACATTAATTGATTCGGGAGCTCAGGTTAGTGTAGTAAAAGAAAGTTTTCTATACAGAATAGTGAGAAATTGTAGGATATTTAGGAGTCATAATAATCTTCACTCTGTTACGGGACAGAATTTACAAGTAATTGGGCAAACGATGATAAATTTCAAGCTAGGAGGGGTCAACGTAAGACATCTTTTTCATGTAGTGAAAGATTTAAATAGAAACATGCTGTTAAGAAGAGATTTTTTGATAAAAAATGGAGTAAGACTTTTCTTTGATTTACACAAATTAAAATTTAAGGACGTCTATGTAGATATGGAGGAAGACATGCATATATCAGCACTAGTGAGAGTTAAAATGTCCACGACGTTAAAGCCACAGTCGATTAATTTGATACAAGCAAAGCTAAAGAGAAACCCATATTATGTAGCAGGAGACACAGTCAGAGTCACTGAATTACAAGAAGAAGTAATTGATGAACCTGGTTTGGAAGTTCCGGATGGAATAATAGCGTTAGATAAACACTTAACCTTTCCAGTTATGGTGATTAACAACACAGGTAGAGAAATTAAATTATACAGAGGGTGTGTAGTAGCAAAACTAGAACGTAACGTTAGTGAAATATTGGCAACGGATAGAGTAGAAATGCCGGGAACTAATTGTTCACAATCTTCTAGTGAAAGAAGTAATAACAGACGCGGACGCGGAAGTAGAGGAAACACACGAATGGATGAATTGATCCATCCATTCAAAAGAAATACAGCACAAATACATTCAATAGATAAAAAGACAAGAGAACAGGAATTGTTGGCACAGCTAAAGACTTCACCAGAAAATAAAGAAGTGTTGGAACAGTTTATAAAGGAGAATCAGGATGTGTTTGCAATTAGTGATTTAGAGTTGGGTAAGACAAAAACGGTAACAATGGAGATAGATACGGGAGACCATCCGCCGATTAGCTTAAAACCATATAGAACTCCCTTAAGAAATAGAGAAATTGTAGAAAAGGCAATAGAAGAAATGTTGAAAGCAGGGATAATCACAAGATCAAAATCAGAGTGGTCATCTCCGGTGGTAATTGTGGCCAAACCTGATGGTTCGAGTCGATTCTGTTGCGACTATCGGGCGTTGAACAAAATTACTAAAAATGTAGCATATCCACTGCCAGTGATAGATGATATTTTGGGGTTGCTTAATGGCGCTACATTTTTCACGACGTTGGACGCAAGAGCAGGATTTTGGTGTATCCCGATGTCAGCAGACGAGCAAAGGAAAAGTGCTTTCTGTACTCATATGGGTTCTTATGAATTTTTACGTATGCCTTTTGGAGTTAAAACTGCGCCATCTCACTACATGCTCTTAATAAATGAAGTATTAGAAGGTATGCAAAGGTTTGCACTAGCCTATATAGACGATATTCTGATTTTTACGACAGGAGATGTAGGTGATCATCTAAAACATATTAGATTGGTATTCGATAGATTAAGGGTACATGACGTTAAATTGAAACTTAGTAAGTGCCAGTTTTTAAAGACAGAAACAAAATATTTGGGTTATATTATAAATAGAGACGGAATAAAACCAGACCAGGAAAAGATAAAGGTTATTAAGGAGTTACCTCCTCCAACTAATGTTAAGGAAGTGCGTGCGTTTATAGGAACTTGTGCATATTATAGGCGGTTTGTCCCGGCGTTTTCAAAAATAGCAGAACCTTTTACAAATTTAACAGGCAAATACGCTAGATTTAAGTGGGATGATGAGTGCCAAAAAGCGTTCGAATATTTAAAAAACAGCTTAACACTGGTACCATTATTGACGCATCCAGATTTAAACAAACAGTTAATACTGTACACAGATGCTTCGGACAATGCAATAGGAGCATGTTTGGTTCAACCATATGAAGGAAAAGAGTCTGGAATACCAGGGGTTAAAAATGAAAGGCCAATTTATTTTTTATCTCATAAGCTTAGCAGGTCACAACGAAAATGGACTACTATTGAGAAGGAGGCGTATGCAATACACTACGCTCTTCAGAAACTAAATTACTACTTACATAACGCAAATTTTGTTATTAGAACTGATCATATGCCTTTAAAGTCTTTTTTAGAAGCTCCAGTGCAGAACAGGAAAATACAGACGTGGGCATTGAATTTACAGGGATACAATACGAAAATTGAGTACATTCCAGGTAGGATTAACACATGCGCTGATTTATTATCTAGGATTCCCTACCCACAGTCGTCAGGTGACACAGAAGATGAAGGAGAACCAGAGATTGACGATCGAAATTGGCAAGTAAATATTTTAGATTCTGCCATAATAAATGGAGAAGACTTTGAGAGTTTACCATCGGATCAGGAGGCTGAACATAGAGTGGAAGAAGACCCACATTTAGCACAGTTTAATATGAAAGAAGAACAGGAATTAGATCCAAAAGTCTTACAAATAAAACAGAAATTAAGTGAAATGGAGGAGAACAAATATAAGAAGAATTTTTTGGTTTTACAAGAGGATGGACAGTTATACTATATGTGTGAAAAGAACGAACAGCTAAGGAAATATATCCCAAAACATTTAGAAAATGAAGTTTTAAAAGCTTATCACAATGATAATGGACATCTCGGGCGGGATAAATTAGTGAAAGCACTTACGAGTAAATATTATTGGCCAAACTTATTTAGATCTGCTTGCAAATATGTGGATACGTGTGAAAGATGCAGATTAAGGAATATGAAAACAATTAAATGTCCTTTACAAGATACAGATATTCCCCAGTTCCCTATGCAGAAAATCAGTTTAGATATATCGGGTCCTCACCCTAGAACATTGTCAGGGAATGTATATTTAATTCATATAGTAGACGTTTACAGTCTTTGGCCGGAAGTTTATGCAATTCCAGATAAGAGCGCTGATACTGTCATTAATATTTTTTTTACAGGAGTTTGTACCAAGATTTAGTTGTCCACAGATTATACTCACAGATAATGGTAGAGAATTTGTGAATAAGAAATTTGAAAAATTGTTGAAGGATTTAAATATAAAACATGTAAAGACCTCATACTATAGACCTTCTTCAAATGCTAGGAACGAACGACAACACCGTACGTTATATGATATTATAGCAAAGATTGTGGATGAACATGAAAAAGACTGGGATTTATTTTTGGGACCAGCGCTTAGCGCCATACGTACAAATCAAAATGTGAGCACAGGCTTTTCACCATTTTATTTAATACACGGGAGAGAACCAGTATTGCCAATAGATAACCTCTTAAAACCAAGACGGAAGTATATGGGAGAAGACTTTCAGGAGACCATTATACAAGAAATGCATAAAGCACACATGAGGTTGAAGAATAATATAAGTAAAGCTAGAGAAAGACAGAAAAAGTACAAGAACCTGAATACAAAGTTACAGGAGTTTAAAGTAGGAGATAGAGTGTATTACAAAAAGCATAGAAGGAACTCTAAGTTTGATGATCGTTGGGTCCCAGGTTATTATGTTATAGAAAGGCTAGGTAATGTGTCGTATAATATTAAGAACCAGGTGACGGGACATGTGGCAAGGGCACATGTGGAACACTTAAGAAGAGATGATGATGAGAAGGAAAATGATAATTATAATAATAATTATTGTTCAGACACCGGATACTTAGATGAACGAGTCGTTAGGGGAACTACAATAACCCCACCTTTTAGAAAAGATCCGACACACAAGTTAAAAACGGCTTCAGGTTACGATGATACTCAAGAACAGACGATTCCGAAAACAATGGAAGAAGAAAAGGTGAATGAAACTCATTATGATAGTATGGAAGAGGAAATAGCTGCTCCATTTAAAAATACTAGACAAGCAACAAAAAGAAGGATGGATAAACAAAGAGAAAGAGAAGTGAAAAGACAGAGGAGAATTAGAGAGTATTCAACAAGTGGTGAAGAAATGCCTTTACTAGAAAGGTCCTTAAGAAATAGTGATAGACAAATTAGATGGGATATTGAACAGAAGAGGTTAGCGGCTGCTAACGAGAGAAATACAGGTGAAGAAGAAGAAATGGATGAGAAATCAGAGTCAATTAGTAGTATGGAGGAGGATGATAGATTATACGGGGAGGATGATATTGATATAGAGATAGCGTTGATACAGAGAAACTTGGAGTTGTTGAAGAAGTGGAAACGTAAGAGATAAATTGATAGAAAATATTGCAGATTGCAAGAGGTAAGTTTCAAGCTTTAAGGAAAGAGATACGTGATGAAGTGTGTGAGACGGTGGAAATGGAAAAGGCTTCTGTTGGTATTTTTTTTATGAATAATCTGGAGGAATACTCAAACAATGGATGTGGGTTCGACTGAGGTATATATATATTTTTCTGACAGAATTGCTGGTTGATATTATGTTTTGGTTTCTTATTGGATAGATAAGTTAATCAATAGTACAGCAGGTAGTTGTACTATATAGTAAGTAGACAAGTTTTTACTGGTGCTAGGAATGTCGTGGTGTATGGTAATGATTAAATAGTTATAGGAATTTGTCCACAAGAAGCAATTGGGGAGTAGATAATACGGCCATTGATAGTTAAAGGCTTATACGAAAAGAGCAGATATTGTTTTAAATTAGAATTTGGTCTGTAAATAACAGATAAAGATATATATAGACCTGGCGGTGAATGGTTTTAATTTTCTGCTTATATAGAGTGACTTGGTTACTTTAAGTAGTTAATTATATGTGAGTTATAATTTTTTTTGAAGAATTTCTCTTTAGCGAGAAGACACTTGTGTTATTGAGTCTGAGTTTGTAATGCCTCGTATATAATATGTTTTTTTCTCTTTGCTTAATTTGCTTCTGTAATATGATTGTTGTTACTTGATTTTAGAATAGGGTTATTGTGTTCTTAGACTTTTACGTACAAACTGTTGGTCCGTAAAAGAGACCAATAGTGTTAGGTAGTATTAGAAAATTTTATTTTGGTTTGATAAGATGCATGTTGTATTAATTTAAAATCTGTTTTCTTTGAATGAGTTGGGGGGATATCTTGTTTTGACTTTATTTCGTTTAAATTAATTAAGTTGTTTGGTGTATTAGGTTACATAGTTATAAATTTAATTAAGTAAGTTAATTTTCAAGTAGTTATGGGGTTGGCTGAAATAAAGAAAATAATATGAGGGCTAACAGAGAGACACATACTGAGGGCTAATAGAGAGACATATTCTGAGGGCTAACAGAGAGACACATACTGAGGGCTAATAGGGAGACATGTAGATAGTCGTCATGAAGAGGTTCTTATGGATATGAAATGTTAGAGAATAGGAGCTACATTAAAGTCAGCATTATAGGAGGGGGGAGACTGTGAATGGCAGCATATAAATGGGAGTGTTTATATAAAGTGAGGGGGCAAGAAATAGGTGCTGTGAAAAACCAGCGTTAATTTAATTAATAATGTTCATAGAAGATGAACATTGGCTCATGGTGAAAGGTGAGGTGACGGAAATATAGACAAGATTGTGGATGGCAATATAAAGGTTATATATATATATAAATGTTGAAAAAACGTATGTCAACTTGGTTTATAGAGAACAAAGGTTTATTTTCATAAGACGTATTTAAAAAAAAAAAAAAAATTGTTGTACAATTTTTTTTATTGGCAAGGGAGGTAAATGTGGTTGTGTGGACTATGCATTGCTTTATGTAAATGTGATCACGTTGTCTTTTCATCCTTTATCCTCATCACTGGGTGCGCACCCCTTCTTTGCTTTTCTAAGTACGTGGTTGTTCTGGTTGTCTTGTGTTGTGAGCATGCGAGGGATTTTATGATGCCATGTGTACAATAACGATTATCTGAACTATTCTTCTTATGATATGTATATTTGATACAGAAACGAGCCAAGAGGGAACCAGAAATATATATATATATAGTGGATGGCTATATAGTGTGAAGAAATAGATTTGGTTACTTAACATAAAGTGCTTTGGGAAGGTTAGAGGAACTGCGAGAAGTAAAGAAAAAGAGGGAATAGAGTAAGGGATTAGGAGTAAAGATTTTTCCTTTATAAGGAAAAGTCTTTAATAAACATGGGGAGGTGTAACAGTAATGGAGTACTGGGGTATTATTAGGATCTAGTGGGAAACAGATACAGCACGATTGAGCATTGAGACTGAAAGCGGGGAGAGATGCTCAATCGTGACGTATTGGGTTGGCAAGGGAGTAAACATCAAGCCTTTGACAGGAGAAGAAGATAACTTGTCATCATGAAGAAATAAACAGTATTTGTATTAAACCATCACGTCTTGTGAGTTCTCACTCTGTTACACACACTCCCACACTTTACACACACATATACACTGACGATTATCGTGAGCATTCTAAAAAAATGTAATATTAACATTAGTGAAATCTAGGTGGCGTTAGGGGACTCTAGGTAGAGTAAATGGAGTCTATGTGGAGTTAGTGGAATCTAGGTGGCATTAGTGAAATAAAAAGGTAGATTTAGTGGACTCTAGGTGGAGTTAATGGACGCTAGGTGGATTTAGTGCACTCTAGGTGGAGTTTTAAAATGGACTAGGGCTACCAGGTTGATCAAGCCTAAAATGTTTAGTTTAGTCCACGGATCAACATTATGGCACACGATTTCCAACCGCCAAGAGATTGTTTACGTGCAATACACACGGGCATCCGATCTCACTACCCAGAGACCAGGGGAAATTTTGTTACTAGAAGTCCACGTGAAAAAATCCCGGCCCTCACCTGGGCTTGAACCCGGACCTCCAGCACTCAAAGCGGACACCATAACTTAGCCTCCTAAAGTCTTAGCCTAAAATTCAGCCTAAAATGAATACCAAGAAATGTCCGGGAAGTAAAGATGGCCGGTGGGATATTAAAGGTTTGAAGTGTTCACTAGTTAGAGGTTGAGAATCCCAATGTGGGAAGAATGAGGTTGCGGAGGATCGGCAGATGTTCTGGAAGAATCTCAAAACTGAGGGAAGACCAGGAGAACATTCAATCAGATAGCGATGGGAACGAGTAGTAGTGTGACTCTTTGCTGGCTGTTGAACAAGGGGACGGAGTGCTTATGGGAATGTCTTGAGTGCAGTGAAGTCGGTTCTTATCTCAACTCAACTCAGCTCAACTTAATTGTTCACTAGTTCACGACTTGAAGAATTGCAATAGATAATGACCTAGAGATATGGTTTCTGAGGAAAATGCAAAGAATACCATGGACTGACAGAAAATCCAATGAACAAGTCCTACAATAAATAAATTAAAACCGTAAACTGATTAGATAAATTAGGCGTAGTCAGTCAAGATTGCTTGGGCAATTTATGAGAGGAAAGAAAGAAGATCAGTAGAGCATTGCTTTGCTGGTACGACAGCTTCTGCAGCTTGTCTTGTTCCCGATGTATTCGTGTTACCTTTCCCCCTCGAGTAAACTAGGCAGGCCGAGAGAGGGATCATGCTGCATGGGCAGCACATGGTCTCTAAATTCAGCTCAGGCTTTGTTCTATGGATAGGTATAACTCCATTTTACAAACTATCGCCTGTCAACTGTCAATACAGCAAGGTGCCGGTTATATATATATATATATATATATATATATATATATATATATATATATATATATATATATATATATATATATATATATATATATATATATATATATATACTAGCTGACCCTGCCCGGCTTCGCCCAGTCCCTGGTGGGAAGCATCTCATTTAATTCATATAAGTAGTCATATAAGTTCCCGTTCCCGTTACCGACTATCTGTCTGTCTGTCTGTCTGTCTGTCTGTCTGTCTGACCCGGCCCGACATCGCCCAGCTCCTGGTGTGAAGCATCTCATTTAATTTATATAAGTAGTCATATAAGTTCCTGTTCCCGACTGTCTATCTGTCTGTCTGTCTGTCTATCTGTCTGCCTGACCCTGTCCGGCTTCATTAAATTCATACAACAAAAAAAAAATGTAACTTAAAAGAACGTTCTACCACACACCATCCATTATTTTTAATGAAAACTCTTTCTAATCACCTGCATGACTACAGTAACTTCTTAAGCAAAAAAAGATGAGTTACAATGTTATGCATTGTGCATCATTTTTATGAAAACTTTGAAAATGCCTTACAGATTGTATCATTATTTATTATAACTCATATGCCGGTATATAACTATGGACAAAGAGTTTATAAATCTTTGAAAACGATGCCACAATATGACTATAAGTTATACAGAAAAGTTATGCCCCTTGAAATAACTTTTACAGAGTTAGGTCCCCTGAGATATATGAAATTATGATGAAAAATGAAAAATGAAATAATACTGAGTAAGCAGGCGATTTCACACTAACAAAATATC
>OY992876.1:358914170-359146670 GCA_963921405.1 Cepaea hortensis | reverse complement strand
GATCAGTTCATAAATAAATTCACTGCATTATTTGGCTCCGATAAACGCAGAAGGAAGAAAGAGAGACCAGAGAACACACTGGACAACATAACACTTGAAAGCTGTAATTACCCAGTGGAACCTGTCACCTCCAAAATGACGGCAGGGCTTCACTCCTTGAACAAGTGTACTTCGACGACGTTTCTACTTCTATGAGCGCGAAACAACACTTGTGAATTTATTTATGAACTGTTTTAGGGGCCTCAAAGGGTTCTCCAATTGATACTGCTAACATTGCGTAGGTTAACCCGGCCAACAACCGCCCACATAAGTCGGATGTATGGGCCGAAAGGTGCAAATATCGCAACTCTGTTCTAAACTGGCACAACAGGACATAAAAAAAAAAAAAAAATATCGGACGAACGAAGAAGAAGAAGAAGATATTGATAATGAGACCAGGGAGGTGTAGAATATAGAGGTACGAGATCTCAGTTCTTTCATTCTCCGGCGGGTTGATTCCTGCCACATACACAGATTCTGATTGTCACTTCAGAGAGATAGGATTCCGTTTGTTAATCAGCACAGTTTTAGAGGAGAACTATGTTTTCTGCATAACTCTGCCTTGAAACTAGATGTCCACCAAGTATGAATGGATCAAAATTATCATTAATTTTGGTTTAAGATTTCCAAGTATGAATGGATCAAAATTGTATAACTTTTGACACTTACATTTCTACCAAGTATGAATGGACCAACAATTTTTATCATTTTTGGCACTTAAATTTCTACCAAGTATGAATGGATAAAACATGCAATCATTTTTGGCACTTAGATATCCACCAAGTATGAATGGATCAACATTGTCATCATTTTTTTCGCACTTCTTGTGAGATTTTCTGCAAAGATTTTGAACCGGTATGGAGAAAGAACAAATAACATTAATACGAGATAATGTTCACAATGATCTGGGAAGGGAAAGCGTAATGAAGTGAACCGCATCTTCGGTGGCCTAGAATATGTGAAGACGTCGACGTGGTTGAAATGATCAGAACGCTCGCTATTAAACTTGTAGTATGCTGATGGCGAGGTAGGCAGTTGATTTTGAACCGGTATGGAGAAAGAACAAATAACATTAATACGAGATAATGTTCACAATGATCTGGGAAGGGAAAGCGTAATGAAGTGAACCGCATCTTCGGTGGCCTAGAATATGTGAAGACGTCGACGTGGTTGAAATGATCAGAACGCTCGCTATTAAACTTGTAGTATGCTGATGGCGAGGTAGGCAGTTCAACCCATACACAGCGGACTTAAACGCTCGCTAGCTAGCTTCCCATTTAGAAAGCAATGGCAAACTACAGAACGTACAATTGCCTAGGATATCAACATGGGGTTTATCACAACGTAATGCAAAAGACGTGCAAGATTCTGAGTAGTTCCGGTACAATGGCGACAAAATGAAGCGATGCTTTTCGGAGGGACGCTATTTAGTGTTATCCTTTCTGTGGCTAAGGGCTTGCGAACGCGGTTTGTGAGCCCGTATACCCGGGTTCGAAACACGGCGGTGCTGGTTTTTTCGAAAAAAGGTATAGGGGCCGGTCGTTCAGAAAGCAATGGCAAACTACTGAACGTAACACTTGCCTAGTACATCAACAGCAGCTGAAAATGCAACGTCCCGTAAGGGATACGCAACAAAATTTTTTTTTTTTTTTGGATTTCGTGTGATTTCCTATGGATTTCCTGTGAATAGTGTTTTCCTGTGGATTATGTGATGTTATTTTGTGTTCCTTTTATTGGAAGTTTTCAAAAGAAGCCACGGAAGGCAGGTGGTGGATGAAATTTTGAGGGCAGCCGACAGATATTTGTGGGTCATGGCCTCGAGCTTCACGACGGCAGGCAGAGGAACTCTTCTTGAGTCAATGGCTGCGGTCTCCGACCAGTAAGGTCACTGCCATAGAGGAAAGCAACGGCAAACTACCTCTTTTAAGTGCCTAGTATATCATGATTCGCTTAAAGACTGATCATCGCAAGACAAGGACAGAGACGTTAAAATTAGCAACTTGGAACGTTAGGACGTTAAACGACGACGAAAAATTAGAGAACATAAAACAAGAAATTGAAAGGGAAAAAATTAATATTTTAGGTATGTGCTAAACGAGATGGACAGGTGCAGGCATCAAGATGGCGGAAGATTTCAAGATTATTTATTCTGGAGGTGAAGATCGTCATAGAGGAGTGGCAATTATTTTGGACCGGAAAACAGCAACATCTGTTCAAGGATATTGGGCCGTGTCGGACAGAGTTCTACTAGTTAAATTAAGTGGCAGACCTTTTAGCATAAATATTATTCAAGTATATGCCCCAACAGGACAATCCAGTGAAGATAGTGTAGAAGAATTTTATAATGACATAGAGTCTGCCTTAAAGAAATGTAAAAATTCAGAAATAAACATCATAATAGGGGACTTCAATGCAAAAGTAGGAAATCAAGGGGATAGATACACAGTAGGAAACTATGGTTTAGGAGAGAGAAATGAAAGAGGATACAGACTCGTAGAGTGGGCAAAAGAACAAGAAATGATTGTAGGAAACACCTGGTTCAAGCAACGCCCTAGAAGATTATGGACATGGAGGAGTCCTGATAGCAGGATTAGAAACCAGATTGACTACATTCTGATTAGCAGAAGATTTAGAAACGCATTAACACTAGCAAAAACAGTTCCCAGTGCTGATTTTTATAGTGACCACAGATTACTCACAGGAACATTGAGGATAAAGTTGAAGAAAGTCAAGTATATAACAGGAAACACTAAATATGATTTGTGTACATTGAGAAATGACAAGGAAATACAAACCAAATTCAACATAGAAGTACAGAACAGATTTGATATTTTGTCTGATCTAGAGTATTGCAGGATGTGGATGATCAATGGGAAACGTTGAAGAATTCAATCAATGTGGCTGCAGAAACAACTATTCCAAAATTAAAGAAGGTGGGTCGTAAGAAATGGATAATTGAAGAAATTTTACACCTCATGGAAACAAGAAGACTCAACAAAAATAATTCTGTCAAATATGAAGAAATTCACAGACAAGTCAGAATATTATGTAAGGAGGCAAAAGAAGCATGGCTTGAGGAAAAGTGCTTATAAATTGAAAACCAACACAACAGTCAAAATACCAAATTAGTGCACAAAAGAATTCAGGAACTTACTAATAAAAGAACAAGTACATCAACAGGGTGTCTAAAAACTGAAGATGGCAAAATCATAATAGAAAAAGACCAGATTCTACATGTATGGACAGATTATGTGAAACACTTTTATGATGATAACAGAGACGAACAGTATGATATTAGATTTAATAATGAAGGACCGCCAATTTTGGAGATGGAGGTTCGAAATGTTCTTAAGCATATGAAAGCTGGCAAGGCCCCCGGTGCAGATAACATCACAACAGAAATGATTAAAGCTTTAGAATAATTTGGACTAGAGCAAGTCACCAGACTGATGAACACATTATATGATACTGGAGATATACCTCCTGAATTATGTAACTCTGTATTTATTGCAATCCCAAAGAAATCAGGAACCTTGGAATGTGATCAACATAGAACAATTAGTATAATGAGTCACATCACAAAGATTTTGCTAAGAATTATCATGCAAAGAGTGAGGGAGAAGATACAACCTGAAATAGGGGAAGAACAATGTGGGTTTTTAGAAGGAAAGGGTACAGTAAATGCTGTGTATATGCTGCGAACAGTTATTGAACGTGCTATAGAAGTAAACAAGGATATACATCTTTGCTTTATTGACTATACAAAGGCTTTTGATAGAGTTAGACATGTCAGCATGGTGGATATGCTTGCAGATCTACAAATTGATGGAAAAGACATTAGACTTATAAAAAACATATATTGGAAACAACAAGCTGCAATAAGGATTGATAATGAAGTGGGACAGTATCAGCCAATTAAGAGAGGTGTTAGGCAGGGATGTGTGATGTCTCCAGATCTTTTTTCCCTATACAGTGAAAATATTTTCAGAAATGTAGAGGATATAAATGGAATCAGCATTGGAGGACGAAACATCAATAACATTAGATATGCAGATGATACAATATTAATTGCAGACAATGCGCAGGACCTGCAACAATTAGTAGATGCGGTTGTTGTACACGGTGAGCAACTGGGGTTAGAATTAAATTGTAAAAAGACTCAGGTTATGGTCGTCACTAGGAAGGAAGAAGTGCCACAATGTAATATACAAGTAAATGGAAATATTCTTCAACAAGTGAATCGGTACAATTATCTTGGAACAGTCATAACATCTGATGGGAGATGCCTTGAAGAGATTAGAACAAGAATCGCCATGGCGAAAGTAGCCTTTAGCAAGATGAAAAACATTATGACCAATAAAAAGATGTCAATTGAAACGAGAAAAAGAGTGTTGGGGGGGGGGGGGGGGAAATTAGAGCCCGTTCTTTTGTATGGATGTGAAACTTGGACAATGAGCCGTCAAGCTGAAAAACATCTGATGGCTGCAGAAATGTGGTTTCTGAGGAAAATGCAAAGAATACCATGGACAGACAGAAAAACCAATGACCAAGTACTACAGAAGACAAATGAACATCGTAAACTGATTAGAGAATTTAGACGTAGACAGTCAAATTTTTTTGGACATGTTATGAGAAGAAATGGATTGGAGAATTTAGTGACAACTGGCAAGATCGAAGGGAACAGACCAAGAGGAAGACCGAGAGGAAAATACCTGGATGACTTGGCCATGCTTTCCGGCATGGCACATGAGTGATTGATTGAACACTTCCCACTAAAATACGAAGTCTCTGCTGTGTAGCCAGATGTCCCTGTACAAGAGCTCCGCTTGGCCGTAGGTTTAACACACTCGGACTTAAACTTCCGCCTGGGACCTAGGCGTTTGTGTGCTCGTTCCAAACGCCGGACAGCTGGACTTAAATATTGACCTCTCGTCCTTGACTTTGGGACGTAAATTACAAGTACATCAGAAGACAGAGTGGGTTCGCCTGATGGCGAGGGACACTTGTAAAAGGGAAAGCTAATCCACACGCAAAATCCAGTCCAGTGCACTCACTGGTGGTAGCAACTTCTAGTAATAGTAGCACTGTGTGGATTACGCTCGAGTTCAAATAGAGCGGACGTAATACAATAAACAAAAAACTACCTTTACCTTGCACCAGCTGACACAAACAAGCAACAAGCATGGTGACTGGTGGACCAATGATCTCCGTGTATGACGCCGCAGTTTTGATGCCAGCGGCGATACCTAACCCAAGGGAAATAATCCCTGACATCTCAATCCGAAATAACTGACAGGCACGAAAATATGCTTCCGAATTTCCGGACAATACGAATGATCTGCAGTTTTAAGAGTGCAAGTAAAATAGGTCAGTGCTATCTTATGTTTATTTATATCTTTTCTTCTTCTTCTTCTTCTTCTTCTTCTTCTTAAAGTCTTAAAGTCCTTGCCGTGTGGCGTTGGTGATCATGCCTGTCTCCAGCCTTCTGTCTCGTGTACTGCCAATCTTCTTATAACCCATGCCGTCTGCCGTTGGTGATCTTGTCTGTCTACAGCAGTGGTTCCCAAGCTTTTCAAGCAGAGGGCCATATCTACAATTTTCGGTCGTTAAGCGTGCCACAATGTTATAAAATTATAAAAGTCGTGCAGTATCATTCTCACCTTTCTTAACTTTGGTCAACAAATTTCTAAAACTTTCAAGGCAGTCAGTATCAGTACAACACTGTGGTCATTTTTTGGTTTACAATCAACATTTCATTTAACAATAAATTTTTAATCAGTTTCGAAAATCGCTATCAATGTAATTAATCGACAATTGTAACTGTTCTTCATAACCATTTACTTAAGTTCAGATGCCAGTTTATCAATGTCTGGGCACAAATCTGTTGTGCCCAAAGTCATAAGCGCAGCTAGGTTACTGTCGGTGAGTCTTAAACGTTGCTTCTTTTTATAACGGTCATTGGGGAAAATGACTGCTCGCATCTGAATGAACGCAAGTGTTCAAATTGTTCGAAGGGCAATAGTCGCCAGAATGAAATCATATGATCAGCTGAAGGTGAAGCAGGCAGCTCCAGAAATTTATATCTCAGTGCAGAATTGCATTTCAAATCAATTACTTCGTGCTGAAGGTTTTGTTGTAATTGGCAGAGCTTGGCAATAGGAAATACGAACGGATTTATGAAGAGCGCAACATTATCCTTCTCTATTGTGAACTCTTGAAATCTCGACTGAAAGATATCCAGAAGACTTTCAACTTTTGCTTTGTACTTTAACAAGTCATATTTCTTTTCCAACACCAGTTGGAAACGCTTCTAAATCCCCTTCAGTCAGCTGTTCCATAATCAGTCGTAGTCTCATTTTAAATGAAGAAATGTCATCGCACAAATTTGTGAATAGTTTTTTTTTCTTCTGGATCCTCGCATTTAAAGAGTTTAAATGAGACGTGATGTCCACCAAATATGCCAGGTCATTAAGCCAGTAATCGTTCCGTAGACATTCCCGTTCTGTAGGCAATGCATTTTTTTTCCAGACAGAAACAGATAGACACTATTTTTCAATGCCCAGAAACGGGACAGAACTTTCCCTTTAAATAGCCTTCTGACATCACAGTGTCACAATAGCTCACTGTATTCCTCGTTCAGGTCTGATAGAAACTATCTAAACTAACGCCTGTTCAGCTCCTTACTTCGAATTTTGTTCACACATCTCAGAACAACACCCATGATATGTTTAAGATTTAAAGTCGTTCCGCACAGAGCTTCATGGTGAATGATACAATGATATTTTAATATAGTGCTGCCAAGAAACTGTTCCAATAATGCTAAACATCCAGACTTCTTACCCGTCAAATCCGGAGCACAGTCGGTGCATTCACTGTCCAATTTGGTCTTTTCTACGTTGTTTTTATTTACAAACAACTTCAGAGTTTCAAATAGATCAGTCCCCTTGGATTCATCCACTGCCAATGAAAGAAAAATTTACAATTTTTGATATGTTCTGCTCCTTGACGGAGAACATCGTTGCCTAAGTCTTTAACTCGCCTGGCCATAGTTTTATTAGACAAAGGAATCTGATCAAATGTTGTTTCACACTTTTTATCGCCAAGCATTCTAGCAGCAATGTAAAGGGAAGGCTTTATTATTTCTTCTGCATCGGTGAACGTCTTCTTTTTGCGAGCCATCAGAAGAGTGACTTCGTACGACGCAACAACAGCACTCTTGCTCTGGTCGTTGGTCTTCGTGAAAAAGACTGCTGCCTGGTCAGAGAACTTTCTCTATGAAATCTTTTCTTAACTCCGAATTGATCGGATATTGAGCATTTATGTCTGAATGTGTGGTCGTGAAGTTAAATTTTTTGTAACAGAAACACAAAATCCGCAGATTAAGCAAACTGGTTTACCACTACGGCTAGGCATAAACATAAATGTCTCCGTCCAATCTTCGTTGAATTCAAAACAAGCAGCATCTTCACATTTTCGCGTTTTACCATTGTTTGATTTTATATTTTCCACACTCATGTTTATAGGCTTCAAAGGTAAATTTTCATTTGAAAAAATCTAATTTCAACACAATACTACCGACTCTGCTAAACAGTTGTAACAGACGACAATATGGCGCCTTGCGCACTCTGATTGGTCGACAAGGCCGTGATGGGGAACTTATAACGTTTCGTTGTGAACTGAACAGGCGCATTTGATAATATATAGCATAACAACCACGAGCAGAGTAAATTATAGCACGCTGACAGGGCGCTCCGATTGGATGTTTTTGTTAAATTATTAAAACATATTATATTAAATAAGGAGGCCCCGCGTGCCACTTTTTTTTTTTACAGCTGGCGGGCCACAAGTGGCCCGCGGACCGTGGTTTGGGAACATCTGGTCTACAGCCTTCTGTCTGGTGTACTGCCAATAATTTCTTATACCATTGTTCTTCCTTGTCATGATGTTAAACTGTCCAGCATCTGCTCTTTTGGCATCCTCCTGCCTCTATTCCTCTCCAACTTTGTCGTTATGACGACATATTCCAATTTTCTTCTTCTCCTGAAATGCCCAAAGAATATGGACTGTTTTATTCTGATTTGAGTATTCAGTTCTCTTTATGAGTTAACTTCTTTCAAAGTATCTTCATTGCTTGTTCTTTCTACCCACAGTGTTCTCACTGTTCTTCTATAAAACCGCATCTCCGCACCTTCTACATAATTCCTTACTTGTCTGCTAATTGTCAATTATTCGCTTCCGTTCATCAGGATTTGCTCATATAAGCCTAAAGAGCTCCTCGTCACACCGACTGACAAAGATACGAGGGTCGTTAAGAAAATAATGCACCACATAGTTTTCTCAGCTAATAATGAAGATGTGAACATGACATTTTGCACACTTAAAATATAGCATGTGCCGATTGTATACACCAAATTGCAACCCAACCGGCCAAATAATATGGCTGCCCTAAACTGTTGAAATGGAGCGTGTTAACAACTTGCGTTATAAGCAGCGAATTGTGATAGAATTCCTTGTTGCAGAGAAGGAAACTATTGTGAACATTCACAAGAGCCTATGTGATGTGAATGGAAGTTTTGCAGTCGACAGGAATACAGCCAGTCGCTGGGCTCAGAGTTTCAAAGAACCGGGAAATGGAGATACGAAATTCAAGACAACACCTTCAGCTAGAAAGGTCATGGTCACTGTCTTTTGGGACATTGCACGTGCGATTTTTGTAGATGTTATGCCAAGAGGAGAGACAATCAATTTGCAAGCTTACATTTTATTTTTTTGCATATCCTGTTTGCCGGTCTCCCTGGCCTAGGGGTTAGCAGCTTTCTCCATAACCTCGAATACTCTCGTGGTTGACGTGAGCGCACGAGAATTGGAAGCGGTTCGAGTCGTGCCAGTGACTTATGAGAGTATGGAGCCGGTCGCTCAGAAAGTCGTGGCAGGACATCGCTGTCAACACCAGCATTTTACTGCTGTTGTTGATGTCTTTGCAAGTTTACTTTCAGTAGTTGGTCATTGCTTTTTGAACGACCCGCTCTCATACCAATTCGTTACAACCCAGCGCAACGCGGTCTGTTGCCAAATCGCGTGCAGCTGTGTTTCGAACGTGGGTAAGTGGGCATACGAATCGCGTCGTAAGCCCTTTGCCACGGAGACATTAAGACATTGAAAAGACTCTATCAACGATTTCGCAGAGTTCAGCCGCACAAGAATCCAGCAGACCTGCTTCTCCTTCACGACAATGCGCTTCCAAACACAAGTCTGGCAACACGGGAAGCAATCACCAAATTGGGTTGGACTGTACTACCCCATCCACCCTATAGTCCCAGTTTGGCACCCTCTCATTATCATCTGTTTGGTCCACTTAAAGATACACTTTGTGGGGCAAGGTTCGAAGATAATGAAGGAGTGAGTCACGCAGCGAAGAAATGACTACATGATCAAGACAAATCTCGTGCGGAGAAGGAATACAGGCACCTGTTTCGTTCTGGCATTAAGCTATACTGTATACAAGTCGTTGGAGATTATGTCGAACAATACCAATGTTTACATGACATATCCATGTATATTGTTTATAAATTGCATGCTGATTGAATAAACAGCTAATGAGAAAAACCATGTGGGTGCATTACTGTCTCAGAATATTTGACTTCCCGTACAATGCTGCTTTTGCTTGGACTATTTTACATCTAACTGCCTTATTACACCCTTTAATGAGGAGCGCAGTTTCATAGTTCCCCGACATAACCGAATCGAGGGTTCGAAATCAGCTGCGGACAATGTGGAAGCAAACCTCTTTGCGTTGATTAGATGGTCCGAGGTGTCGGCCGTTCAAAAAGCAATGGCAAACTACTGAACTAACATTGCCTACAGATGCTGAGGTTTATTGCAACTTCCTGTTAAGGACATATCAGCTGCATATCTCTGCAGGAAGTCACAGTTAACCCCAGCATTTTTGGGGCTGTTTGTGATCTCTTGGCAAGTTTACATTCAGTAGTTTGCTATTGCGGCCTCCTTTCAAAACACCCACAGCTGTGTTTCGAATGCGTTATGCAGGATTGCGAATTGCGTTCGTAACCCATTCTCCATAGAACAAACTTTTACTTCATCATCCCATATGCTGTTATTAAAGTACCCAGTTACTTAAATAGAATGACTTGTTTCAGAAGCATGCAGGCATGATATGCCAAGCGTCGGTAAAGTAGGTAGTTTGCCATGGGTGTCGTCCACCTTTGCCGTGTACCAACTGACCCAGATTTGCACGATGTTTCTGGATCAATGACCTTGTTTCAGTTTATGATGCCGCAGTTTTCATGCCAGCGGCACTACCAAACCCAAGGGAAATAATCCCTAAACATCTCAATCTGAAGTAATTGACAGGAACGAAAACATGCTTCCGACTTTCAGGATAATACCGGATGAGTCACAGTCGCTCTAATAAAACCCCGATTCTAAAAGTACGCGTGAAAATAGGTCAGTCCTATTATATACATAAGGTGCGTTCATTTGAATCCGTTCGAGCCGCACCGCGCGTAATTGCGTATGTTGAACATGATCATGTCATAGTCATGTGACAACTACTGACCAATGAATAAAAGAGCACGGGCTTATCGTCTCATGATGCATAGGTTCTTATCGTTGAGAAAGTTGCCCGGTTTATCCAAAATCCGTCAAAAGAAGCTCAAAGAGCGGTTATTCAGTTTCTTTCATTTGAAGGATGCCGGCCAGTGGACATTCATCGAAGAATGCAGGCAGCGTACGGTAACGAATGTGTGTCAAAGACAACAGTGACAGACTGGGCACGAATGTTTCGGAAAGGACGTCACTTCACGACAGATCTTTGACGGCCGAGTCAAGCACATATTGTTGCAACAGAAAAAAAAAACCCATCGCCAAAATTGATGCAGCAGTACAGATGAACCGTTGTCGAAGCATACGTTCGCTAGCGAAAGAATTTGATGTGTCAATTGGGACAATTCAAAACGTCGTTCGTAAGAAACTGCAATATCAGAAAGTGTGTTCACAGTGGGTACCACAGATGTTGATCGACCACCAAAAAGAGGAACGCATGGGATGGTGTTTGAACCACTTGCTGCGTTACAAGTGGAAATGCGATGCATTTCTCTTCCGCATAGTGGCAGACGATGAATCATGGTGTCACCACTTTGAGCCGAGCAGCAAAAGAGGGAGCATGCAATGGAAGCATGATGGATCACCAAAAGCCAAAAAATTCAAATTACAGGTATCCTCTTGTAAGGTTATGCTGAGCGCATTTTTTTTTAACCATGAAGGGCTATTGTTAGCCGACTTTAAAAGAACCTGGTGTCAACATCAACTCTACCCACTACTTGCAAACACTAGACAAGCTGCAAAGAGCCATCAAGAATAAACGACCCGGCATGCTTTCTCGCGATGTGATTCTGTTGCACGATAATGCTCGTCCGCATGTCACAAAGATTGTGCAGGAAGCATTAGCAAGGTAGAAGTGGGAAATTCTGCAACATCCAGCCTTTGGTCCTAATTTCTCACCATGTAATTTTCATTTGTTCGGACTTCTAAAAAAGCTCTCAATGGGCAACGATTTCACACAGATGCAGACGTAATGAACGCGGTAAACACTTGCTTCAGTGAGCAACCACAATCCATTTTTGCGGACGGCATTCTCAGCCTACCTAAGCAATGGGATGCTTGCCTAAATGTCTACGTCGACTTCTTCTGATCAACCCATTGTGCATAATTCATTCAAAATGAGTAATTTTTTAATTCTGCCACACCTGTTAATGTTTCTTTGATACTTTTGTAATAAAGAATTGGAACGGGTTTCAAATGAACGTCTCGAATATATATGTATATATATCCATCATGTGCCATGCCGATAAGCGTGGGCGGTCATGTTCTGCAATCTCACTCGATCACCAGAGTCGTGGATCAACTCCGTGTTTCCGTCTCGACCATGCCAAGTGCCAAGCCATCCACGTATTTACTTCTCGATCTTCTCCTAGGTCTCTTCCCTTCGATCTTGCCAGTTGTCACCAAGTTCTCCAAGTCATTTCTTCTCATAACATGCGGAAAAAATTGTGACTATCTATGTCTAATGACTCTAATCAGTTTACGATCTTCATTTGTTTCTTGAAGGACTTGTTCATTGGTTTTTCTGCCTGTCCATTGTATTCTTTGCATTTCCCCCAGAAACCACATTTCCACAGCCATCAGATGCTTTTCAGCTTGACTGGTTATTGTCCACGCTTCACATCCATACAAAAGTATAGGTTCTATGTAAGACTTAAACATTCTTTTTGTCGTTTCAATTGATATATGTTTATTGGACAGTATGTTTTTCATCTTGCAAAAGCCTACCTTCGCAATGGAAATTCTTGTTCTAATCTCTTCAAGGCATCTCCCATCAGATGTTATGACTGTGCCGAGATAACTGTATCGATTCACTTGCTTAAGAATATGTCCATTTACTCGTATATCACATTGGGGTATTTAATTCTTCCCAGTGACGACCATTATCTGTCTCATCTCATCTCATCGTGTTCTTCTTGTACCTTGCGGTGAAGTATAAACTTCGTGAGAGTGCCCGGTTGTGGGCTTCGTATATCGACATTCCCATGGATTCTGCTATTCCCTCCGTCCAACGTTTACGTGGTCGGCCTCTTCCTCTGTTTTCATCTGGTCTGTACATCATTGCTTGTTGTGGCATGCTGTTGACTGGTAATCTACTTGCATGGCCAAACCATTTGACTTGCTGCTTTCTAATAAAATCTAGTGCTGCTTTAACCCCCACCTTAGTCCTGATTTCTTAATTTCTGATTTTATCTTTTCTTGATACGTTGAGTATTCTTCTCAGGAACCTAATTTCTGTTGTTGTGATTTTTCTTTTCTCTTTTTCTGTCATTGTCCAGGTTTGGCATTGGTAGCACAGAGTTGGTAGGAAGATTGGGCTGTAAAGTGCTTTCTTGGTAGTTATTGATACATGTTTGTTCTTTAGTATTGGTGCCATTTGTCCAATGAGTTGATTTGCCTTATTGCATCCATTTTCGATCTCGTCTTCTGATCTGCCATTTAATGATATTATACTTCCTAGGTACTTGCACCGGTTAGCGGGGTAGGGGTATCCCCTATCAAAGGAGATGTAAGACGCCTCCTTTCCTCCGTTAGTCTACGGGACACCCTTGGGCAAGGTGGAGTACCCATTTAGCCCCCCGATCAGGGTTACGTGAAGCCATGGAAGCAGGTGGTGGATGGAGTGTGAGAGCAGCCGACAGATTGTTGTTGGTTATGGTCCTGCACTCTGCGGCGATAGGCAGATGATCTCATCAGTAGAGACAATGGCTATGGCCACCGACTAGTACAGTCACTGCCCAGAAGGAAAGCAACGGCAAACTACCTTCTGCAAAACTTGCCAAGAAACCATAACAACCATGAAAGAAAACATAATAAGAAAGAGATCTGGTGGCGAGACCCCCAGGCCAGACAGATCAGATAACACTGGGGAAGAGTGTGACACAGGGACCAGTACTAGTAATCGTGATGACGGAGTTAATCCTGACTGTGTTACCAAGGAAATCCCCTGTGTCAGACTAAGAAACAGAGTGAGAATGGCAACGTGGAATGTGAGAAGTTTGTATGAGGGAAAACTTAAAGTAGTGTGTGATGAGATTGAGAGGTTAAACATTCACATTTTAGGAATTAGTGAACATCGCTGGAGCGGCAAGGGACATTTTACAACTGAAAATGGAAGTATTTTTATTTATTCTGGTAGAGATGTCGGAGGCCAGAGTGGAGTGGCATTTTGTTTAGATAAGACAACTGCAAAAGCTTTAATGGGATATAATCCAGTTAGTGATAGAATCCTCACTATTAGACTTAAAGGCCGTCCAAAAAACACAACTCTCATACAGATATATGCACCTACTTCAACAGCAGAGGAGGACGAAATTGAAGATTTTTACAACACACTACAAGACACATTAAATAAGATTGGTAATAATGATATAGCAATAATAATGGGCGATTTTAATGCTAAAGTAGGTGCAGGAAGAGCTGAAAATGAGAGACACGTTTTAGGAAAATTTGGATTAGGAAATAGAAATGATGCAGGTGACAAATTAATTGAATTTTGCACAGAAAATGAGTTAACGATAGCCAACACACTTTTTAAACAACATCCAAGAAGACTCTTCACATGGAAGTCTCCAGACAGTTTTACAAAAAATCAGATAGATTATATTTTAATACAAAGAAGATGGAGATCAAGCATAACATCTGCAAAAACCCTACGAAGGGCAGACTGTGATACAGATCATCAGTTATTAGAAGCAGATCTGAAATTAAAACTCAAAAAGCTTACCCGAGGACCAAGGCCACTTCGTTTTGATCTCACAAAAATACCGGACACATACAACATAGAAGTTAGGAATCGCTTTGGGGTCTTGATGTCTGTACAAGAAGAAATGACACCTGATGAACTGGCAGTACAAGCTAGAGATATCTTGATAACTGCAGCCAAAGATTTCATTCCGACCAAGAAAAAGCAACTTAAGCCATGGATTACATCAGACACGTTAGAATTAATAAAACAACGAAGGGAGCTGAAACAGAAAGGAGATGAATCCGATAGCAGGGTGAAGTATAAATCTTTAACTCGAGAAATAAGAAAGAACACAAGAAAGGACAAAAATCAATATATACAAGATTGCTGTACCAGAATAGAGCAATATCATAAGGCTGGGAGAGATTATGAAATGTTCAAGGAAATGAAGTTATTGACAAGAAATTTTCAACCTCAATTGAATGTTATCTGTGACAAGATGGGAAATACCTTAACAGAATCTAGACAAATTCTAGAAAGATGGCAGGAGTACTGCAGTGGAATGTATGATATGAGTGACAGTGAGGGTATGAATGAGATACATGAGCCAATGACAGCAGAGACAGAACCTGAACCCTCATTAGATGAAATTGCTTGGGCTATAAGGAACCTGAAGAATGGTAAATCACCTGGATGTGATGAGATACCAGCTGAACTAGTTAAAGCGGGAGGAGAAGAAAGCATACACATATATCATGCATTATGTACAAAGATTTGGAAATATGGTATATGGCCAAAAGATTGGAAGAGAACTATCTTCATTCCAATACCAAAAAAGGGCAACCTGAAATTATGCACCAACTATAGAACTGTTGCCCTGATAAGTCATGCAAGTAAAATTCTACTAAAAGTCATAATGCGAAGACTTAGTAAGAAAATGGAAGAAGAGATTAACGTAGTTCAAGCTGGATTTAGACAAGGAAGAGGAACAAGAGATCACATATTCAACATGCGTTTAAAAATAGAGAAGTGCAGAGAATTTAATGTAAACCTATTCTCATGTTTTGTGGATTATTCAAAGGCATTTGACTGTGTACAGCATCAGAAACTTTGGGAAATCATGAGGAATATGGGCTTTCCTTCACATGTAGTACATCTCATAAAAATGCTATATCTAGACCAACAAGCAGCAGTTAGAATAGATGGCGAGACATCAGATTGGTTTGACATCAAGCAAGGAGTCCGTCAGGGCTGCGTGCTGTCACCCTATTTGTTTAACCTGTATGCCGAAAATATAATGAGAAATGTAAGAGATGATATAAACAGGGAGCCATATGATGCCCTAAATATCGGCGGTCATGATATACCAGAGATTCGATATGCTGATGATACAGTATTACTATCCACAACACAGAATGGCATAGAAAACCTAATAGCCTCAACACAATTGAATAGTGAAAATCACAACTTATATCTTAACATAGCAAAAACTAAGATAATGCATACAGATAAAACTACTATTGAGAAAGAAATATACATTAACGGGAGAAAATTGGAGGTGGTGGAAAATTTTGAATATCTTGGGTCATTGATTACGAATAATGGTGACACAATGAAAGAAATTAAACGGCGACTATCCATTGCTCTTCAAAGACTAAAACAGATGAATAAATTATGGTGTGGGACAGACAGAACTACAAAAATTAGATTTTTAAGAGCATGCATCTTTCCCATTGCAACATACGCCTGTGAGACATGGACACTTACTAAACAAGCTGAACAGCGCATACATGCCTTTGAATATAAATGTTATAGACGAGTTCTAAGAATATCTTGGGTAAAGAAAAGAACAAATGCATCCATACTTCAAGAGTTGAATATTGAGGAGGGATGGCTATTAAAGACGATAAAACAAAGAAAATTGAAGTATTTTGGTCACTTGAAACGTCACGACAGTTTGGAGAGAACAATAATGGAAGGGTATATGCCTGGGAAGAGAGGAAGAGGAAGGCCAAAGAGAAGATGGGTACAGGATGTGGCGGACGATCTCCAGATGGGTGTATCAGACGCGGGACATCTTGCTTGTGATCGAGAAGTTTTCCGGAAGGTTGTTATGGGAGCGAGGTTCTGCAAAGGACATGCTACTGAATGAATGAGGTACTTGAAACTCTTTACTTGTTTCAAGGGATGTTCGTTTAGGTGAATTGTTGCTGTTTGTTCTTCTTTAGTTATAGTCATTACCTCTGTTTTGCTTTTGCTAATTTTCATGTTATGTTCCCTACACATTTCGTTTAGACTATTCATGTGGTCTTGTAATTCAGCTTCTGATTTTGCTATTAGTGCTTGGTCCTCCGCAAACAGGAGTTCTATAATGGTTAGATTTGCAGATGGTTCTTCTTCTGTGTTCTCGTCATGCGGTATTCTTGCTGTCTCTGCTTGGCTGGTTTCTTTACATATGTTGTCTATATATGTTATGAACAAGAGAGGGGACAGGACACAACCCTGTGGTACTCCAGATCTTATGGTGAAGGGTTCTGAGTGTCCTCCAGTTGCTCTCACTATGCATTCACTGTTGTTGTATAAACTTCTACATAGGTTTGTTAGATGTGTACTCACTCCATTATCTGTGTCTTCTTAATATTCAGTTCTAACCCTAGTTGTTCACTTTGTGCAAAAATCACATCTACAAAATGTTGCAGGTCCTGTTCATTGTCTGCAATCAAGACTGTATCATCTGCATATCTAATGTTATTGATGTATCGTCCCCCAATGTTGATTTCTTCCATACCATCTATATTTCTGAAAATATTTTCATTGTACAGGGAAAAAAGAGACATTGCATACCCCTGTCTCACACCTCTTTTAATAGGCAGATATTGACCTACATCATTATAAATTCTGATGACAGCTTGTTGTTTCCAATATATGTTTTTTATAAGTCTAAAAGTCTAAGGTCTTTTCCATCAATTTGTAAATCTTCAAGCATCCTTATCATGTCGACATGTCTCACTTGTTTACTTCTGTAGAACGTTCAATTACTGTTCTCAGTATATAACAACATTTACTGTGCCCTTGCATTCTACAAACCCACATTGTTCTTCTCCTATTTCGGGTTGTATTTTCTTCCTATTTGCATGATAATTCTCAGCTGAATCTTCGTGATGTGGTTCATTATACTAATTGTTCGATGTTGATCGCATTCCAAGGCTCCTGATTTCTTCGGGATTGCAATAAATATAGAGTTACATAATTCAGGAGGTATATCTCCAGTATCGTATATTGCGTTCAGCAGTCTGATGACTTGGTCTATTCCATATTCTTCTAAGGCATTGATAATTTCTATTGTGATGTTATTTGTACCCAGGGTCATGCCAGTTTTCATATGGTTATGAACATTCTGAACTTCCATCTTCAAAATTGATGGTCCTTCATTATTATTCCGATAATCATATTGTTCTTCTCTTGTATCATCACAAACGTATTTCACATAATCTGTCCACGCATGTAACATCTGATCTTTTTCAATTATGATTTTGCCATCTTTGGTTTATATGCAACCCGCTGTTGTGTGTGTTCTTTTGTTAGTGATGTCATTAATTCTTTTGTGCGTTAATTTGGTATTCCGGGTATTGTGTTGGTTTTCAATTTCCTTGCAATTTTCCTCAAGCCATATTTCTTTCGCCTCTTTGCATAGCTTCCTAATTTTCCCGTGAATCTCTTCATATTTTCCCTTGTTATTTTTGTTATTTCTTCTTACTTCCATGAGTTTTAAGATGTCTTCCGTCATCCATTTCTTGCGTCCTATTACCTTTATTTTTTGGGATGGTTGTTTCTGCTGTTTGGTTGACTGATTTCTTTAATATTACCCATTGGTCACTGACGTCTTGAAATAATATTTCCATATCGGACAATGTATCAAATCTGTTCGTTATATCTACGTTGAATTTATCTTTTATTTCCTCACTCTTCAATGCCTGTAGATCAAATTTAGTGTTTCTTGCTGAATATTTGACTTTCTTTAATTTTATATGTAAATTGCTTAAGATTAATCTATGGTCGCTGTAGCAGTCTGCGCTTGGTATAGTTTTTGCGACTTGTAAGGCATTTCGAAATCTTCTGTTGATGAGAATGTAATCAATCTGATTTCTGATCTTATGATCAGGACGCCTCAATGTCCATAATCTCCTTGGGTGCTGTTGATACCAGGTGTTTCCAATAATCAAATCATGCTCTTTTGCCCACTGTTCAAGTCTTCAATCTCTTTCATTCTGTTCCCCAAGTCCGTACCTGCCTACTATGCATCCGCCCTGTTGATTTCCAACTTTGGCATTCAAGTCACCCATCATGATATTTACTTCAGAGTTCTTGCATTTCTTGAAGGCTTTCTCTAAATCATTATAAAATTCACCAATGCTGTCTGCTGTTGGTGCATAAGCTTGTATGACATCAAAAGGTCTTCCACTCAGCTTCATCAGTAACACTCTTGTCTGATGCAGTCCAATATCCTTTGATCGAGTTTGCTCTCTCCGTGTCCATTATAATTGCTACTCCTCGCTGTTGTTTCTCTCCACCAGAATAGATTATTCTATATTCCTCAGATGCTATAATGCCCATTCCTGTCCATCTGGTCTCACATGTACCTAACAGGTTAATATTTAATTTTCGCATTGCATTCTTAATATTATCAAATTTTCCATCCCCACTCATAGTTCTTACATTCCAAGTTCCTACTTTCAATGTTGATATTCTTTTGCACACAGTCGCCTAATGACAGTCTGGAGTCCCCTGGTGCACATTACTACTTCTACCGGGCGAGGCTGCTCCTATGGAGCACTCATTTACGTCGTTTCTCTGATTATAGATAAGACTGCAGTACATGATATTCTCGGCATCTGTAAAAAAGGTAGTTTGCCATTGCTTTCCTTCCTAGCAGTGACCATACTGGTCGATGACCGTAGCCATTGTCTCCCCCCCCCCCCAAAAAAAAAGGAGAGATCCTCTGCCTACCGCCGTAAAGCTGGAGACCATAACCTACAACTATCTGTTGGCTGATCTTCAACTTCATCCATCACCTGCACCCATAGCTTCACCTAACCGTGATCGGGGGCTGGGGGGGGGGGGGGGGCTAAACGGGTATTCCACCTTGCATATAGATAGATAGATAAATAGATAGATAGATATATAAATAGATAGATGGATGGATGGATGGATGGAGGGAGGGATGGATGGATGGATAGATAGATAGATAAATAGATAGATAGATATATAAATAGATAGATAGATATATAAATAGATAGATAGATATGTAGTATGTAATATTTTGCGTTCGGATCGCTGTGAACTCAAACGTAATCCATCCACGTGCTACTACTTCTAGTGCACTGGAATGGTCTTTGCGTGTGGATTAGCTTTCCCTGTTATCAGTGTCCCTCATCATCTGACGAATCCACTCCGACTTCAGAAGTCCTTGTAATTTACGCCCCCAAACTCAAGGACGAGAAGTCAACGTTTAAGTCCAACTGACCTGTGTAAGTGTTAAACCCACTACCTTGCCAGCAGCACACCCGATGTTTAAGAACTCACTGGCACATTGCCGTCTTGACAGACGATAGTTTGTGCTTCAAAAAGGCATAAAAACTTTTACACATGGTGGTAGTGAATGTGACTGATAAGGCCAATTCGCGCTGTAAATGTTCGTTCACAGTGGGTGCATGTGAACACGTGGTCATTTCCACCATCACGCACCATCTTACGTCTCACACGCTCAGTGTGTGACTTATCTGCAATAATTTTCTTCTTTGTCTTTATTCCATTTCTGATGTTTGCCCTCCATGCAAGACAATCAGTGGCGACTTGCTCCCAATGTGCATTATCAATGCCTGTATCAATCATGTCCCGCTTACACACATCTTTGTATCGTAGTTGAGGCCGACCCTGAGATCTCTTACTCATCTGTAATTCACCAAAAAATATGTCCTTTGGTATTCTACCATCATTCATCCTCCTTATATGTCCTATCCATCTAAGTCTACGAAGACTGAGCATGGAATAAACCGTCACACTGTCGCATAAATTCTTGGAGGTGTCGATCGATGAAAGACACTCGCGCCAATGCGTCTACAAGCAGCCGTCAATCTTTGATGTGTTGTAGATCGAAGAAAGACTGTCGCGCCATTAGTCTGCAGGCGGCCGTCATTCTTTGAAGTTGGAGACACTCTGTCTGGATGTAAGTCGGCAAGATCTTTTGTTGTGGGAAAAACAAGTCTCCGGATCACAGGCCGGCCAGACTTTTTGAAGTACTGGGACAAGTCCCCTGATGAAACGGATTAGACAGCCAGTTGTTCACATACAGTCGGAAACGGAGAGAGAAAAATAGCTTCTAGACTTCTAGTGTCTAGACAGACATGTGACGTCATTTAGACCCAGTATTAAAACAGTTGGGATAAACAACTTTGGCGGAGTTGACCAAATGTTGTGAAACAATAAGGACGTGTGTGATATTCCGAGTTTGATTCTGGAGAGAGACTACAATGTCTTCTGTTGATTTACATCGGCGGACATTTTTCCTTTGTGTGATTTAGTAGTCTCAATTTCGAACAGGAATAAATATATGGTATTTAATTTGATAGACATAAATTAAATTGTTCTTAGGAATCGAGTGTAGTAATATGCGTTGGGAGAATGCATTATAGGAGCGTCGGCAACAGTAGGCTGTCGCGTTGCTTAAACTAGCTTGTGTTAGATATCAATTAACTCAGTGAGTTAAGAACAATGTAGTGGGATGATGTTTAAGGAGATTGAGGATGGTTGAGGGGGGGGGGGGGTAAAGGAAATATAAAGTGGTAGGATCTTCCAGTAGGGTGTCTACTGGGTTTCTGCACTTTTCCTTTAGTCTTTCATTGTCTTACCATGACTCAGACCAATGTGATGAGCTCCTCTGCATTATGACAGAGTTTGGTTCTCTGTTATATATCTGAGTGCGGCCGTTGGCCTACACTCACCTAATAAAGGTCGGAATCGGGTTGCTCTCACCAGGTGTGTTCTCTCTTCAACAGGTTCCACTAGGTTTACCAGGAAGTACCATAAAAGTATGGCTCGATTATTGAAGAAAGTTTTTTCACTCAGCGGCTTTTGCACTGGGCCCATATCCCAGAGGGTCTGCCAGAACCTGGCCTCTGCTGAGCAGGAACTAATGATCATTTCAGAGTGATTCCTCGGTGGTGGTTCTTATTATATTAGAGTACATATACTTACAATACCACCAGTAACAGGAACAATAGCAGTATATAGAAAACTGGAAAATTAACATTGTGTTTTCTTAATGGGGAATTCTTGTGAAACATTACCAATTAACTTTGAGTTTTCTAATTGGTGAATTCCTATGACCTTAACTACTAACATTTAGTTTCAAAGTGACAGTAAACATTGTTTTACGGTACAAGTGTTATCAGATTACAGAACTTTTAGTGACCTATTAGTTACATTGTGTGTTTCAGATTCATGGTCAGTATTGGACTATATCCACTATTGGTGACCAGGTATCCGGACTATCCAAGAGCCACTGGAGGAAGTCGACACCTGGCCGGAGAGACGCATCATTTGGTGAGGTCCTTCTGTACTTGATCTATGGTGCTGTTGTGTGGCCAGTACTGTGATGAAGCAGACATTGATCCTGAGCTGTTCGGTCTGATTCTGTATACACACTAGATTATACGACAAACATTCTACACATACACTTTGCACACACCTGACACTTTTCTTTATTAAATTAATTTGTCATTTGTGTTAGAGGCTAGTGTTGTGTGGGTATGTTTTGGAAAAGAATGAGAGGGGTCATGGTCCAGTGGTAAGAGAGAGAGAGAGAGGTATCTGAAGACTGACTGGGTGTTGTGGACAGAAATCCAGAAGATCCTCAAAATAATGATATGGGGTTAAAAGAACGTGGATGTTGATTCCCCTCACCCCAGGGATGACACTTATTACGACACACACAACCTGATCTTTCCAATACTTCAGTATTTGTGATTTTGTCTTGCCACTTAATAGGCAGAAACCGCATATGAAAGCTGTTTAAACGTTTCTCTTGGTGTGAGTAAGTTGTCCAGGTTTCACTGCCATAAAGAAGAGTACTAAGGACACAGGCTTGATAGACAAGGACTTTTGTTTTGGCAGTAAGCCTCCTGTTCTCCCAGACTCTTTTTCTTAACCTGTTCATTGTTGTTGCTGCCTTACCAATCCGGATGTTGATTTCCTGATCTAGAGATAATTTGCTATTTACCACTGCTCCTAGATATGTTTAGTTTAGTTTAGTTTAGTCGATGGATCAACATCACTGCATACGGGTGTAACCCATAAGTGCTCCGTTCTCCTCCTAACTCAAACCTGAGTTTGGAGAAACTCAACCCTGTGCATGAACTCCGTAGCACACGGCGAGGATCCTGAAATACTTTGGTAGATTTTTAACTCGAAATTTTGCCCGGGCAGCGCCGTTAGGCTACTCTTTATCAATTTCCAACTGCCAAGGGATTTTTTTACGTGCACAGCAATACACACGGGCGTCCGATCTCACTACCCAGAGACCACGGGGAATGTTACTAGTAGTCCACGTGAAAAAATCCCAGTCCTCACCGGGGCTTGAACCCGGGACCTCCAGCACTCGAGGCGGACACCATACTTCGAGACCACGCATGCCCTGATCCTAGATATGTAAAATGGTCTACCATCTCTAGTTCGGCGTCGTCAATAAAGATTGATGGTACCCCATGTGCACCTTGTGACATAATCTGTGTCTTCTTTTTGCTAATTGCTAAACCAAAATCAGAACAAGCATTGAAGAATGCAGATAGTAGACATTGTAATTCTTCATCAGAGTGGGTCGTAACTGCAGCATAATCTGCAAAAAGCAACTCTCTGATCAGTACCCTCCTAATTTTGGTCTTGGCATTCAATCTATGAGCGTTGTAGAGGCCGCCATCTGAGCGTGAGTGAATGTATATACCACCATCCTGATCACGAAAGGCATATTTCAGTAGAAGTGAAAAGCATATTCCAAAGAGGGTGGGATCCAGTACACAACCTTGCTCAACTCCACTCTTGATTTCAAACTCTTCAGAAGTTGCACCATCAAACTTTGATTATACCATTCATGCCTGTGTGGAATGATTCCACCATGGACAGAAAAGTTGGTGGGCAGCCAATCTTCTTTAGTGCCTTGAACAGACCCTCACGACTGACCAAATCAAATGCCTTTGTGGGATCGATGAAGGCAATAAACAGTGGTTGATTCTGTTCACGGCATTTTTCTTGCATTTGTCGCAATGGGAATATCATATCAATGGTAGACCGGTTCTGTCGAAAGCCACACTGTGATTCGTGGTAGACTTGATCTCCTAGGACTTGAAGTCTGCGCAGAACAATTCTGGCAAATACCTTTCCAACAATACACAGAAGTGAGATACCCCTATAGTTGTTGCAGTCACTCCGATCGCCCTTGTTCTTGTAGTGTTATGATGCTTGAATCTTTGAAATCCTGTGGGACTTTTCCTTCTCGCCAGCATAGCTCTATTTGCTGGTGGATCTGTAGAGTGAGTGTGTCTTGCCCACTCTTGATAACCTCTATTGGAATCCCATCCTTACCTGGAGTCTTGCCAGATGCAAGTTCATTTATAGCACACTTAACTTCTGTTATAGTGGGAAGTGTGTCCAGGTGGTAAAGAGCTGGTAGAGCCTCTATGGCGTTGAGGGCATCATCCGCTAGTTTGGTCTCACTTGAGTAAAGCTCCAAATAGTGCCCTACCCATCTGTCCATCTGCTGTTTCTTATCAGTTATGATTTCTCCAGTCAAGGTTTTCAATGGTGCACTTCTTTTGATCATTCGACCACAGGCTTTCTATATTCCCTACTACATGCTTCTTATATTTCCCATATCACTTGCGATTTGAATGGACTCACATAACTTGATCCAATAATCATTTGCACACTGCCTGGCAGCCTTTTGCACATCCTTCCTAGTATAACAGTACTGCTGTATACAAGGGATGGCACGTGTCGATAGATAACAAAGTCCGACTTGACGATGTATTCATGTTTATTTGACATCAGTTTATAAAAATATCGTCCAGATGAAAATCATACGTCTTGTTCTTATGGACGGCTAGTATGGAAGACTCTACGTCAACGCGTGAGCAACCTTAGTTACCTAACACTCATCGTGCTCACGCGTTCACAAACTATTTCCCCATTTTGCACAGCATCCCTTAACTCTCTATATCCCTAATAGAGATGGTGCTCTGTTACAATCCTCCCTATCCTCAACAAGACTTTTTCTTAAAAAGTCTTAACCCCTAACCTACTCACCTAATGTATTTCTCTCAACCCGCTTACTCATCCTAAACTAACCCTTTATAACCCAGTGAGCTTTAGTTATTACTCTTTCTATTCCTAAGAGTCTACTTGTCTACTTATATCTTATAGCAAACCGCTATGCTTCTTCACAGACCTTTGTGAAGTCGTACTTCTTCTTCGTTTATGTATACAAAATTTCAATTTTTCTAAAACAATTTATAAGGAATCTATTTAGATATTTCATTTCATATATACATATGGTCATCAAAATCGTTGGTATATAAACACAATTGGAAATTTGTCGTGCGTTATGTAACCTCGCATATCCCTCTCAACATCAACAAAAGAACACAGGATAGACAGAAAAGATATGGTGCGCACCGAGTTATAAAGTAGTCAGAAAGCAATCACATTTACCTCCCTTGCAACCACAAAAACTTTATAAATACAGTTTTAAAAACGCATCTTATAATCCATGAACATATGCTTCTGTTCGATCCAAAATTTCTTCCCTATATACTCAATATTAATATTTGTGCTGCCATCCACAACCATTAATGATTATATTTCACGTCTCATGTACAACTATAAAAATAATATTGACAATGTTCATTTCTTATGAACATACTTTAAACCAATTAACGCTGTTTATTACAGCTCCTATAATTACCCCCTCACATCCCATTATAACCATCCTTGTTCATGGGCGTATCTAACTTTGTACTAAACCATATATACTGCTATCTACAGCCCCATTAATGTCCACTCTCAATTAAATAGCTCCTTATATTCCCATTGATGCTGACTAACTCAGCCTCTTTTTATACCACCTATATAGACGTTAGTCACGTTAACTTCTTCTTCTATAACATGGCATCTACTCCATATATTTTCAATTAATGCTGACTTAATTCAGCTGCTATTTCAACTCCCCAGAACCCTATATTTCTACTAACTTTTACTTGTGTAGGATCCATTATAAAACCCCGTCATCTAAGCATGGCATGTGTTTCCAAAACTTCATAGCCACCATGTAATTAACCTCCCTATCCCAAAACATTAACGCTGATTGGCGCAGCAGCCTTCTTACCAGCACAAGGCCAAAGTTTTTGGTACTCCTGTTTACTACAACTTATTACTCACAAGGAGAATGTGTCTCTCTTCTAGTCCTCAGTCGTTTGTTAACTATTTTCTGAACGAAGGGTTTTAAATAAAGCCCCGTCTTATTACTCTTTATTCTAAACAAAACAATAACTGCTGTGAACAAATTTTTTTTAACAATTTTCAACTTATTTGTAAACAAGGGTAAATACTATTCAATACACAAGACAATTCAACTAAAATCACAATTCATGAGCCAACCAAAACGAAGTCAAAACAGGATATCATACCCCCCAACGTTTTGAAGACAAATTTTCTTTCCCCTCATATCAAATAAAGGTAATCAACCAATTCAAAGAAAGACATTATTCAAAATAATATGACATACATGATGAAACAAAAGAAACCATTTTAAAATATATCCTATCCATTGTTAGTCACTTTTATGGACTAACAATAAATTATTAATCTATTAAGAAAACTCAACAAGTCAAATCTCAAAATCAAATGGTAATAAATCATACATCCCCAAAAACAACCGAGAATTGACACCCATAAATTATTTAAAAATATACAATATCATGACTACTTATTAAGACAACTCACAACAACCATTAATCAGGCTATTTGCCAATCTGTTTCTATAATTCATCTGTAATTCACAGCTACCGTATTTCATCAATTACCAATTTCCCTTTTAAACCACCAAATTTTCATCCTGCTATCTGCAGCATATTCTATCAACCTATTTACCATATCTCCATTTCTTCAGTAATTCTAAATTTTTCTGTATAAGTGCCATATCTACATCAATGTCTTCATTTTCCCGTAGAGAAACATTTTCCTTCATGTTACTATCTCCATTAGATTCTGAATTTTCATCCATTCCTTCTTCTCCATCTGTATGTCTGTTGCTAGCAGCCGCTAATTTTTTCCTTTCTATATCTAATCTAATCTGTCTATCATAGTTTCTTAACGATCTTTCGAGTAGTGGCATATCATCGTCGCTTGATGAATTTTCTCTAATTCTCCTCTGTCTTTTCACTTCTCTATCTCTCTGTCTCTCTATTCTCCTTTTCACTGCTTGTCTGGTATTTTTAAATGGAGCGGTTACCTCCTCTTCCATAGATTCAACACTATTATAACCATCATACATATTATCTTCTTCCTTCATCAAAGTTTTCGGTATTGTTTCCGCTTGTTCGTAAGTATCATCGTAAACTGGTGTTGTTATTACTTAACTTTGTACCGGATCTTTTCCAAAATCTGGGGGTATTGTATATTTAACTCTTCTGACGAGTTGTCCATCTGAGTATAACCCGTCTGAATAATAATAATAATTATTGTTATTGTCTCTCTTATCTTCATTATCTCCTCTTAAATGCTCTACGTGTGCCCTTGCCACATGTCCTGTGATTTGGTTCTTAATACGGTATGATACTGAACCTAACAGTTCTAAAATATAATAACCTGGAATCCCATGAGCATCAAATTTGGAGTTTCTTCTATGTTTCTTATAGTAAACTCTATCACCTACTTTAAATTCTTGTAGTTGTGTATTTTTGTTTGCGTACTTTTTCTGTCTTTCTCTGGCTTTAATTATATTGTTTCTTAACCTTATATGCACTTTGTGCATTTTTTGTATAATAACTTCCTGAAAATCCTCCCCCATATATTTACGTCTTGGTTTTAACAGATTGTCAATTGGGAGTATAGGCTCTCTTCCGTGTAATAAGTAAAATGGTGAAAAACCTGTCCCTTCATTTTGGTTAGTGCGTATCGCGCTCAATGCAGGTCCTAAGTAAAGGTCCCAATCTTTTTCATGTTCTTCCACAATTTTTGCTATTATGTTATACAATGTCTGATGTTGTCTCTCATTTTTCGCATTTGAAGAAGGTCTATAATAGGACGTTTTTATGTTTCTTATATTCAAATCCTGTAATAACTTCTCGAACTTCTTGTTCACAAACTCCTTACCATTATCTGTGAGTACGATCTGTGGGCAACTAAGTCTTGGTATGTACTCCTGTAGAAAAATATTAATGATGGTATCTGCGCTCTTATCCGGAATCACATAGACCTCCGGCCAAAGACTGTAACAATCTACAATATGAAGTAAATATACATTCCCGGATAGTGTTCTAGGGTGAGGACCTGATATATCTAAGCTCACTTTCTGCATTGGAAACTGAGGAATGTCAGTATCTTGTAAGGGACATTTGATCGTTTTCATATTTCTTAACCTACACTTCTCACACTCATCGACATATTTACAAGCAGTTTTAAATAAATTCGGCCAATAATATTTATTCGTGAGGGCTTTTACTAATTTGTCACGACCAAGATGACCATTCTCATCATGATATGCCTTTAGAATCTCAATTTCCAAATGTTTTGGAATGTATTTTCTCAACTGTTCGCTTCTTTCATTCACGTAATATAACTGATCGTCATCTTGCAAGACTAGAAAATTTTTCTTACAACTGTTTTCACCCGTTTCGTTCAATTTCTGTTTTATTTCTACAACTTTCGGATCTAATTCTTGTTCTTCCTTCATATTAAATTGTATTAAATGTGGGTCTTCTGTTATAGGTTCAGATTCTTGATCCGACGGTGAACTCCTAAAATCTTCTCTACTTAATATGGCAGAATCTAATATATTTACTTGCTAGTTTCGATCATCTATTTCGGGTTCGCCCTCATCCTCAGTGTTCCCTGATGTCTCTGGATACGGGATTCTGGATAATAAATCTGCACAGGTGTTGTCCCTACCGGAAATATACTCTATCTTCGCGTTGTATCCCTGTAAATTCAACGCCCATGTCTGTATTTTTCTGTTCTGCACCGAAGCTTCTAGTAAAGATTTTAAGGGCATGTGGTCAGTTCTAATAATGAAATTGGCGTTATGTAAATAATAATTAAGTTTCTGAAGAGCATAGTGAATAGCATATGCCTCTTTTTCTATAATTGGCCATTTCTTCTGAGATTTACTAAGTTTGTGTGATAGAAAATAAATTGGTCTTTCGATCTTAACTCCTGGAATTCCTGAGTTTTCTCCTTCATATGGTTGAGTGAGGCATGCTCCTATTGCATTATCTGAAGCTTCAGTATATAAAATTAACTGTTTGTTTAAATCTGGATGCACTAATAATGGTACTACTGTTAGACTATTTTTTAAAAACTCAAACGCTCTTTGACACTCATTATTCCACTTAAATCTAGCGTATTTGCCAGTCAGGTTAGTGATGGGTTCTGCTATTTTTGAGAAATTTGGAATAAAACGACGATAATACCCACACATACCGATAAAAGCACGAACTTCTCTTATGTTGGTCGGAGCAGGTAATTCTCTAATAACCTTTACTTTATTCTGATCTGGTTTAATTCCGTCCCTATCAATGATGTACCCCAAATACTTTGTTTCTGTTTTTAGAAATTCACATTTACTGAGTTTCAGTTTAACATCATGTATTCTTAACCTATCAAATACCAATTTTACATGTTTCAGGTGGTCCTGTACGTCTCCTGCTGTGTAGATCAAAATGTCATCTATATATGCTAATGCGAACTTTTGCATTCCTTCTAATACTTGATTTATTAATAACATATAGTGAGAAGGCGCAGTCTTGACCCCAAAAGGCATTCGTAGAAATTCGTAAGAACCTGCGTGTGTACAGAAAGCACTTTTCTTTTGAGCATCTGGCGACATAGGGATACACCAAAATCCTGACCTTGCATCCAATGTAGTGAAGAAGGTAGACCCATTAAGTAGCCCTAAAATATCGTCGATTACCGGCAATGGGTAAGCTACATTCTTAGTGATTTTGTTCAACGCCCTGTAGTCACAACAAAATCGGTGTGAAACATCGGCCTTGGTCACTATGACGATCGGAGATGACCATTCTGACTTAGATCTTGTTATTATTCCTGCTTTCAGCATATCTTCTATTGCCTTTTCAACAATTTCTCTATTCCTTAAGGGAGTTCTATACGGGTTCAAACTAATTGGTGGGTGATTTCCAGTGTCTATTTCCATAGTGACTGTTTTGGTCTTTCCCAATTCCAAGTCGTTAATTGCAAAAACATCTTGATTCTCTTTTACAAGTTTTTCTAATATTTCCTTATTTTCCGGTGGAGCTTTTAGCTGTGCTAATAATTCTTGTTCTCTTGTTGTTTTGTCTACTGAATATATTTGAGATGTATGTTTTCTGAATGGATGGTTCAATTCATCATTCCGCACGTTCCCTCTTCTTCTACGTCTATTTCTGGTATTGATTCTTTCTATAGGGGTTTCTGAATAATTAATTCTCGGCATTTCTACTCTGTCTGTTGTTAATATGCTGTTAGAATCATGTTCTACTTTGGCGATTACACATCCTCTGTACAATTTAATTTCCTTGCCTGTGTTGTTAATAATCATTACTGGAAAAGTTAAGTGTTTGTCTAATGTCATTATTCCATCTGGAACTTCTAGACCAGGTTCATCTATTACCTCTCTTTGCAATTCTGTTATTCTAACTGTATGTCCTATTAAATAATACGGATTTCTTTTCACTTTCGCCTGTATCAGATTAACCGTCTGTGGTTTTAAAGTCGTGGACGTTTTATCTCTAACTAGTGCTGATATGTGCATATCCTCTTCTAAGTCTACATACACGTCCTGGAATCTTAACTTGTGTAGATCAAAAAAAAGTCTTACACCATTTTTCAGTAAGAAGTCCCTACCTATAAGCATGTTCCTATTTAACTCTTTTACTATTTGAAAAAGGTGTCTTACATTGATTCCTCCTAACTTGAGATTTATCATTGTTTGGCCCACTACGTCTAAATTTTGTCCGGTAACAGAGTGAAGAGTGTCATGACTCCTGAATATTTTGCAATTTTTTTTTTATTATTTTGTATAAAAAACTTTCCTTGATTACACTAACTTGAGCTCCCGAATCAATTAATGTTCGAATTCTATGTTTCCCTATTTCTATTATGCATGAACTGGGGTCCGTTTTATTTATTGAAAGCTGTTTTATTTCACCCAGTTGAGACCACTTTCTACTCGTCCTCCTATACTTGTCATTAAAATATTCCTTAATTCTTGGGACCTTGTTATTTTCCCTCTTACTGCAGGTCCTATTCAGTAAGTGGGACGCCGATTTTCCTGCGTTCTTGGGCTTGTAAAATTCCTCTGTCTGTCTTCAAAATTCCTATTTGATCTGTTATTAACATTTCTATTTTGTGTATTCGACTGGACACGCCTGTTACCACAGAACCTAATAATGTGTCCACGTTGACCACAACCCCAACAAACTATATTTGTGTTATTTGTGTTACCTACCGTCTCTCTTATAGGATTTCTCATTTGTCTTTCTCTATCACAAGTATTTTGACTATTATTTCCTTGCAGTGTCTGAATTTCTCCCCGTCTTCTCCATCCATACCTCGCTTGTCCTATCTCCATGGGCTCCTCGATCCTCTCTTCTCTATTAGTTCCTATCTCTCGTCCTACCCTTAGTCTAAATCTTCTTCTCAAGCTCTCCTCCTGTACAGCTATATCCACAGCCTGTGACAATCTTGCAGGGTTTTCTCTCATAAGTTTAAATTTAAGTCCATCTGACTTTATTCCATCAACAAAAATTCCAACCAGCATTCTCTCTACTTCCCCGCCTTGAACATTCTGCCCTATGAATACTTCCTCTGCTAAATTAATCAGCCTGTCACTAAACAACTGGACACTTTCTCCATCATGTTGCTTAGATTGTCTTAATACTGAAAAAGCATGTTGTGGATCTGTGATCTCCGCATACTTGTGGGCTAAATCGTCCTTAAATTGTTCCCACGTCTCATCAGTCCCTGCCTCTAATTTTCTTCGAATATGATCAGATACAGGCGATGCACTAGTCCTATAAGCTAAATGTTTCTTATCCTCATCTGTAGCGTCCACTAGATAAGCATGTTTTTCAATGGATACTACCCATTTCTTAAAATATTTCGCTTGCCCACTAAACTTCTCGATGTCAACAGCTACGCTTTGCTGTTTCAGTATTGTGTCTAATTTTGATATGGCCCTACCTACACAACCAAGCACCTGTCCTAAAGAAAGGTCCTGGGCTTCCATATTAAAATCTGAAATACACAATACACCAGTACAACACAATATAGTATGCCAATATATATTAATACAACATTATCCTAAACCACACAAGTCCTATAACTTCTCATCAATTTAAAGTTCAATTTGTTCAATTGGTAACGTTGTTAATATCGTTATTCTAACTTAACCAACTTCCTAAGTTAATTATCATACTTGCTTCCATTCCTCGTTTACGCACACTGTTCTGTTGTTTGCTCGATCGTTTCCTAGCTTAACAAGTTGTCCAGATGTCTGTCTTACGTTCTTGGGTAAAAATGACGTTACGGCTCACGCAGTACAGTACAGCGTCCAAGAGATATGGCCCAATCGACAGAATAACGAACTATTTGACTGCCGGTTCTCGGTAGATCTTTGATGGCAAGCTTTTCTTCAGTGACACTTCGCCCATAGCCGGGTTCTTGATTGCCGCCTAGGATGGCCTTTGATGGAAACTCTCTTCAGAAAAACAATTTAGTTGCAGTGGCTTCAAAATTTGCTTCGACTTTGAATGAGACTCGACAAAACGACCAGTTCAAATTAATCGTCATTCTGGAAAATTTTAATTTTACTGACTTGAGATAACTTGAGCAGTCTCACAATTTTTACTGACCTGGGATAACAGCCGACCTTGAGTGACCTCAAAAAAATTAACTGGGCTGAGGCTACGTTCGTACTTGTGTAAAGTTTAGCGTTATCGTGTCTTTGCTGTCCGATTAGACTTGATTATCCGGTTGCAGCTAGACAATGCCCTAGGTCTATAAGGTGGATGATGTATTCACCAGCGGCATCCTCCGAGAGTAGAGTGACGACGTGAAACAGCAGTGAATTGGCTTCTAGTTCAGGAAAAATCCCTGTACGTCAAGTATCAGGTCACTGTATAAAAATGACTCAGGCATGGCCACAGAACATCGGTACCTTCTTAGTTAAGCAATACAATACTGAGTAACTACTTGACCTTCCCAGAGGACTATTTTGATAATTCAGTAGCCTGAGAAATCACAACAACTACCCCTGGGTGGGCTTTCAGTTGCTGCGTCTCTCAAATATAATCAACAAAATTAGTATGCATCTATTTTCCAGACGCGGTCAAAAAAATGTCTCCGCTTGTGCACGATGTTCCCGCAGTGACCCTTATGTTCCATCCTGGTCACGGCACCAAAATGGATTCTATAACAGTACTGCTGTATACAAGGGATGGCACGTGTCGATAGATAACAAAGTCCGACTTGACGATGTATTCATGTTTATTTGACATCAGTTTATAAAAATATCGTCCAGATGAAAATCATACGTCTTGTTCTTATGGACGGCTAGTATGGAAGACTCTACGTCAACGCGTGAGCAACATTAGTTACCTAACACTCATCGTGCTCACGCGTTCACAAACTATTTCCCCATTTTGCACAGCATCCCTTAACTCTCTATATCCCTAACAGAGATGGTGCTCTGTTACACTAGCTTGCTTTAGCTCACTCAAGTGTGTTACGCGTTGGTCTTTCCTTGTTTCTTAAGAGAGCTATCTTCTTCTTATTAATCAAGGGCTGCAGAGTCTGGCTGTTTGCCGCAAACCAGTCCTGCCTCTTATGATCTACAGTGCCGTAAACCCCTACGGCAGTTTTATAAAGAGTTTCCTTAAGTTGACCCCATCTTTCACTTACTGTACAATTTTCTGGTGTATCAGTGAAAGCGTCTTCAAATTGCTGTTGAAACTGAAAGTCCTTTTCAGGATCGTAAGTGTTAATAGTATTAATCCTGAGGCTAGGTTTGTGTTTAGCTGTGTAGATTCTCTTTGGTCTCAGTCTAACCCTTGCAACAACCAAAGAATGATCTGTATCACAGTTAGCACTGTGGTAACTTCGAGTCAATGATATATGGTTCAGATGTTGTCTCCGTGTGATGATGAAGTCCAGCTGGTGCCAATGGCCGGATCTTGGATGTTTCCATGTGACCTTATGCATCTCTTTTGTTTTACAAAAAGGAGTTTGTAATACATATGTCATTTCAATGCTCCAGCAGCCGTTGCCCATTTTCATTCATGCAACCGATGTTGTATTTTCCAAGGCACACTGGCCATGAACTCGAAGCCTTGCCCACACGAGCATTGAAATCACCGAGCATATAAATATAGTCAGATTTTGGAACTGTCTTGATCACGGAGTCTAACTCCTCATAGAACAAATCCTTCACGTCATCAGAGGAATCGAGTGTTGGTGCATATGCAGTAATAATGGTGGCAACACCACAAGAGGTTGCCAAGCGCAGGGATAATAGTCTTTCATTTCCTCTTGCTGGAATTTCAATCATTCCCAGTAGAGAATTCTTCACTGCAAAGCCCGCACCGTGTGGCCTTTTTTTCTGCCTGCCATCTACCCTTCCAAAAAAGGTGTAGTTGTTTTCCCCGAGCGACCCTTCCTCGGCGAGGCGAGTCTCCTGCAGGCCAGCATTATCAATGTTAAGACGTTTGAGTTCGGCATCAATCACAGCCGTTTTTCTCACATCGTCAATATTGGTCAAGTCAGTGGAAAATCCTGGACGCATGGTTCTCACGTTCCAGGTTGCAAGCCGTAGCTTGAGGTTTCTATTTTTCTTTTTATTAATATCAGATTTTGTCCTAGCCCCAAGCACCAATTGAAGCAGGAAGGCTGTGGCGGATCAGCACCCAGTTGACCGGGGGGCTGCCCAGCTTGAGGCGGGCGGTAGCTGATCAGTGACACCTGTAGGTGTCTCCCACCGTCAGAGGCAACGCGTGGCGCCCCATGTCTACGCCAACTGACAGGGACTTATAACCCGTAACAGTTGCCTCTCGCATTGATTCCGAGACCGGTTAAGACCAGGGATGGAGTTATTGCCTCTCCACAGCACAAAGCCTGGGCTAAAATATAGAGATCATGTGTTGCCCATGCAGCATGATCCCTCTCTCGGCCTGCCTAGTTCACTCCAGAGGAAAGGTAACATCTCTACATTTGGAACAAGACAAGCCTCAGAAGCTGCCGGATCAGCAAAGCAATGCTCTAACTGTCCGCCTGTCGGAACTTCGATCCTAGACCAGCCGCCAACCAAGGCTTATGGCCTGGTCTGCCCTGCCATGACATTTTGTCTTTAGGTTGCATTTCCTCGCACCAGGGTAAGGCTTGTACCTTCCCAATTGCGATCTTCCGTCCGAAGCCGTTAGCACAATGTGGGGTGTCGGGATTGGTAAGCGCCGCCCAACGTTCGGCGCTAACAGAAAGCAGGTATTACCGTCTACTGTTATACGGTAGCTCAGTCATATCTGACTAAGACCTGACACCAGTTTAAGAACTAACGCATACATATTTATGTCAACACAATAACACATAAGAGCCGCGGTGGTTCAGTGGCTAGCACGCTTTCTGCTTATCCAGTGGACAAGTGTTCGAACCCTTTTTGAGACAGGGATTTTTTTAAAAATTGATCCCGCTTCCTAAATCCATCTCGCTTAAAATAGGTACCAGGACATATTGTGGGCGGTGAAAACTGCCGATGTGATATTGACCACATCACCAATACATACAAGTTTGTTGTATATCCTTTACAGGACGTTTGCAGTCAACACCAGCATTTTTAGCTGTTGTTGATGTCTTGGCAAGTTTTACGCCCAGTAGTTTGCCATTACTTTCTGAACAACCGACACCCATACCTTTTCGTAAAAAAGCCAGCGCAACGTGGTCTGCTGCCAAACTACGCGAAGCTGTGTTTCGAACGCGGGTATACGGGATTACGAACCAAGTCTGTAACCACTTCGCCATGGAGTCCGGCACCACCCATAGATCGCCAATTAAAGTTAGCCCCATGTCCTTTACAGGACGTCGCCACCCAGAATGTGTTGGCTGTGTGTGATGTTCCAGGCAATGTTACGAGTCAGCAGTATGTCTTTGCTTTCTGAATGACCGACGCTCCTACCATCGACATCAACGCAAGGCGGTATGTTTTCAAATCATCTCCGGTTGATATCGAACCCTCGACTCAGTGTGTCGGGGAATTGCGAAACGGGTTCACTGCCCCTGAGGTACAATGCCAGCAGAGTTCTGGTCATCATCATCAAGTGCCATGCCAGCCGGCGTAGGCGTTCATGCCTCTCCACAGATCTCGGTCTTTGGTGTTCTGGATCAACTCTGCTGCTGATATTCCTCCATGCCACCTTCTCAATCCCAGCATCATTTCTCTTGGTCGGCCCCTGCTTCTCTTCCCCTCGATCTTTCCAATCGTCCCGATGGTCGTCAGCGCCTCTCTTCTCATCACATGACCAAACAAAGCTGTTTGTCTCTTTCTTATCGTTGTACCTAATTTTCTAGTTTCACAAGCCTCTTTCGGGCTGACCAGTCTATAAACATACAGCTTTAGCACCATATACCCAATAACCCTCAAGGAAAGGGCCATTTTAATAACACAGCAGGCTGTAGGGGAGGTTATTACAATGTCTGGTCATCTCCCGAGATTGTCCCCGTGACCCGGGACACAGCCCACTATGCTGAACTGTGGGTGACAGCTTGAGGAGAGCAGACGGAGATAAAACTGTTTCAATATCAGGGCGGCGGTTTTCGGTTTTGTTTTGGACTCTTGTGTTTAGGTATCCCGAGGCAGACAGACAGACCGACAGACAGACAGACAGACAGGCAGGCAGGCAGACCGACCGACCGACCGACCGACCGACCGACCGACCGACAGACAGACAGACAGACAGACAGATAGACAGACAGACAGACAGACAAGACAGACAGACAGACAAGTTGGCAAACAGAGAGAGAGAGAGAGAGAGAGAGAGAGAGGCAGACAGACAGGCAGGGAGACAAACAGATATACATATTGGAAGGTAGACAGACAGAAGTCAGACAAAGAGATAGATAGGGCGGACAGATAGACAGACAAAGGATAAGGGAGATTGATAAGCATACAGACAAGCAAACAGACAAATCGAGAGACATACAAATAGATTGAGAGACATACAGATAGACAGGCAGACAGACAGATCGAGAGACAGACAGACATATAGATCGAGAGACATACTGACTGACAAACTGGCCGATAGAGACAGATAGGTCGGCAGACAGACATTGGCCATCTTATACACGAGTTGTCTTATATTTCAATCATCTAATACATCAGTCATCTCATACACCAATCTCATACATCAGTCATCTCATCCACCAATCACTGCATACATGAATCATCTCATACACCAATCATCTCATACATCAATCATCTCATACTCCAATCACCTCATACAACAATCATTTATACACCAATCTTCTTATACGCCAATCATCTCATACACCAGTAATCTCATACACCAATCATCTCATACACCAATCACATCATACGTCAATCATCTCATACATCAATCACCTCATACATCAATAATCTGATACACCAATCATCTCATAAACAAATTATCTTATACATCAATCATCTCATTCACTAATCACCTCATACATCAATAATCTGATACACCAATCATCACATAAACAAATCATCTCATGCAACAATCATTTCATAACACCGATAATCTCATACACCAACCATCTCATACACCAACCATCTCATACACCAATCATCTGATACACCAATCACCTCATACATCAATCACCTCATACACCAATCATCTCAAACCACGCTTACCCCATACAGAACTAGAAACACTTTGTGCTAGAAAAGAATGAACCAAACAGGAAAAACCACAACAGTATGTGACTGGAACAAGACAGTGTTAAACTGTCTGATTATCTCGACGCCTCAGGTGGCTCTCTGGTACTCCCCACTCACTTGCATAACCCAACTTACTCCTAGTCTCGGTAATAGATTCACGTGAAATGGCGGGCATTGCGACATGCTCAAGTTTTCCTGCGCTCACATCCTCCACCACCAGTGACTAAGTTATCTCGCTTAGTTGACCGAGTTATCTCTCTTCTTATGGATACCTATCTTATGTTGTTGCCCCTTTGTTTCTGTAGACAATGGCAGATGGATTAATCTGGTGTGAATTGTCGTGCGTGTGTTACTTAACACAAATATAAACTGATTATAAAAGTGTTGTGAAGGTTGTTTTTATGAACATCAGCTGCAGACTCTATTGCTTCTTTAAAAAGTTAGTTGCGTATCCTTTGCAGGACGTCACTGTCTACCCCAGGATGTTTTGTCTGCGTGATTTCTTGACAAGTTTGCGTTTAGTTGTTTGCCATTGCTTTAAGGTAAGTCATTATTGTGTGGTATTCATTGATAATTTATCAGATGTTACCAGTGGCGAAGAAGTGGGCGTGGCCGACAGGATAAAACGCTAGCTCTTTGACTTCCGATGCGCTGATAACGGTGTGAAGGGGGTTCAACCCCTACACCGGCATTAAGTTGGACATAAACGATGATTTCTCGTTCAGAAAGCAATGGCAAACTACAGAACATAAAATTGCCTGGCTACTCATCCTGGGGTTGATGACAACGTTCTGAAAAGGACATGCAGCAATCAGTGCCGGACTGGCTAGCGGGACAGCTTACGATGGATGGTGGGTCCTGGGGATTTTGATGAAGTGGACCCCTTTAAACTGCTTCAGTGCCGAGGGATAATATATCGCTAAATGTGACCTCCCATTTAGACAGAAGGACGATGCATTGCCGTACTATGGTCATCGTGTTATTTGTTTCTTTGGGTGGTATCTTCCGCAATTTCATTGCTCAGTGAACGGAAATTTCATTTGATTGTGTGCCATGTTTGGTCCAATCCTACTTTTGGCTGGGCACTGAATCAGTTAAATATGAGACAATATGTTTAAAATATGAGTGACCTTATAGTAGCTTTGTCTCCCGACAACCAATAATTCCAATTCCAGTCTGGCATTGGGTATTACCTGTCAAAGTTTGAGTCAGTGGTATACAAAAATGTCCTCCTTAGAGTAAGTTAGCTAAGTAGAGGACCTCTATCAAGCAGTAAGGTGTATTGGGTATATGGTGCGCGTCTCCATATTTTATCTCTTATCTTTTTATATTATCCCACCTCCACCTTTACTTCCCAGGACCGTTTATAGCGCCTATTTTAGGCGGTAAACCAAGTTCAATTAAAGAAAATAAATCACGCTCGAAGGGGATTCGAACGTGCGGCCACTTGGTTGTCAGGCGGGCATGCTATCTGCCATTGCGTTACCGGGGATTGTTCATATAAAGTAAAGGTGTGAAAAGCAGACAAGTAAGTTGCATGTTCTGTTACAGGACGCCGTAATCAACCCCATCATTTATTTCCTGCTCTTGATTTACTAGGTAGTTTTTGATTTCTATAATTTGCTATTGCTTTCTGAAAGTCCGACTCTCAAAACATCAAAATCAACGCAAAGCGACCAGCTTCCAAAACACTTGTTGGTGATTTCGAAACTCGTCCTGGAATGACGGGGAATTATGAAAGTCAAGGACACTATTCCCACTTTGTGTTGCGAGTAAAGATGCCATTGATTCTCGGGAGGCTGGGAATTTCCGTTGGTCCAGCAATTGGTGACTTCGGACACAGTCCAAGGTGTTTTAAGGGATTTCCTTTCAGATAGTTGACCCTGAGAGATTCACGCACACGGCGACAGTACAAACATACAGGATTATAACATGTAATGAGCCAAATAAGAAACGGCAATCCAGGAATATAATAGAAATGCCTAAACAATCGTGTAACAGCAAACATATTCACAGTATACGGGCTTTCACACAGATGGAATAACAAAATTATGCCCATATGTGTGTCCTAAGTGATTCAATGAGCAATATCCGAAAGATCGAGGCGGGTTCTGTACTCAGACAATGAAATGAATCGCTGCGGAAGTCTGTTGTCCGTAGAGTCACCTTCACCCTCGTCTCGGGACACGCGGGAGTTGAGAGAAATGAACGAGCTGATAAACTGGCTGGCTCTGCATCCCCTGTAGATGGCCAGCCCATGGATCGTGCCGATGTTATTAACGTCCTTAAAGATATGGCGAGAGTGGAGGACTTTGACACCAGTGAAACCACATCGCTGTCCAGAATGAGAGACTCTGGAATATGAATCGGCACGGTCAGACACGAGATGAGAACGAGGAGCCTCCTCAACCAACACAGAACTTGCACTGTTAGACGCCGGACGCTGATGCATAGGATAAGGGGAGGATCTGAGCACCTATGGACATGTTCGGAGTGCAAGGATGCTACCCCAACAGATAACTAACTTTTTTTTTGCACTGCTTGCTTTGAACTCAAGCATAGTCCGTACACGTGTTACTTATTCTGGTGGATGGGACTCATATTTGCCTGTGAATTACCATTCCCTATAACCAATGTCCGTCACCATCAGGCGAACCAACTCCGACTTGAGAGGTACTTGTAATTTACGTCCCCAAGTCAAGATCTTCTTCTTTGCGTTCATCCGGAGTGTTTTTTCAGATGTGATTGCGGTGTGCGTTAGGCACCTTTGGGTCGAAACCCTTAGGTCAACACATCCGGCTTCTGCGTGCATTTTTGACCAGGTTAGCATTCCTGGGAGACTCTCACTTTTGTGGTACCGTCCACCTCCCAGCTGGTCGAGTTGGAACAGTCGAAGACTTCGCAGTCATCCCTCAAAGGAAGGCAGGGACAGTCCATAGCATTTTCCGCCATCCTGGGTGGCTTCCATAATTGCAGAGCCGACACATAGCGCTCTGGTGCTGGGCTCACCGAGGGAATCGTCACGTCCTGCTCATGGCTGCTTTAATTCCTCACTTCAATATATTGGGCACTTCGTTAACCCCGGGCCGTTCCCTCACAAACCAGACAGGTCTGCAGACGGTATCCACTCAGCGAGTTTTCGACACGGACATGTGCTTGTCGTTGCGCCCGTCAGAGCTGGTCCAGGCACGACTGACATTCGGAAAACTACCTAGTCAGAGCTGTTCCGGACAAGAGCGGCATTCGGAAACTGGGTAGTCAGAGCTGTTCCTAGCACGAGAGACATTCGGACAAGACATTTCACTCGGACGTAAAAGCGTAGTGCCAATTTTTATTTTGCCACCCGTAGGACGGCACTTCCGGCTTCGGCGGGCATTTTTTAGTGAGGTTAGCCTTCCTCGGGTTTCGAGGCACGTTAGACATTTTGTTGTGATGTCGCCCACATCTCAGCTGATCAAGATAGAACGATCCTCGACATCACGGTCATCCCTCAAGGGAAGGCAGAGGCAGACCATGAGCCTATCCAAAGCTATCCAAGGAGGCTTCCATAATTGCAGAGCCGGCACATATTGCTCTGAAACTGGGCTCACCCAAGGAATTGCGACGTCCTGCTCATGGCTGCTTTAGTTCCTCACTTCCATGTGTTGGGCATCTCGCTTGCCACTGGTCGCTCAAGCACACACCAGGAACGGTCAGACTGCGGGCGACATCCACTCTGTAAGCTTTTGCTTTTGACTTCGGACCACGCAATGGATTCGCTAGCCGTGCGTTCCATTTCATGTTATTGAGACGTTTTTCACTTTTTTCTACACTCTATGAGTTAGATACAGACAGTTTTCGTAACCATTTCCTTCGACTGGGACACTTTCTGCATTTTAGTACTCGCTCACGAGGTGGGCTACATGTGGTGCCGGCTCAGCACCTTACCTTCGTGCAGCAGTGAACGAGAAACGGCCAGACCCTCTCATCCGGGTATCACTCATATCCCCCAGCTGAGAGCCTTCGAACAAGTATCAGAGAACTGGGCATGTAGCGTGCTCAGTATGCCACCTCTATTTTTCGGTAGGTGGGTATCGGCCCGGCTCTCACATCCGAGGGTTTGTGGCTTAGAGGCCTAAACCCTCGACAGAGAGCCTTAGTATTTGTCCGGACCAAGAACTTCTGCCTTCGTGCGCCTGATTTAAAATTTTGACTGCTATCCTCAGTCTACCTCCAGAGCAGCAGGTTGTGTCTCTCTTAGTCTGGCCCCTATCCCATAAGCTGTCCGATATCTAGTTTTCATCCATCGGCTAGCACATGGGGTCGATGGGACACGGAAGCTCCCCCACCACGGAAAGGTGGAGATACATCGGGGGAGAGTCAAGGTCAAGAAGTGAATATTTCAGTCCAACAAACCGGTGTAGGGTTTGCCGCTACCTCGGCATCGAAAAAACAGTATCGCTCCGAAACCATCACTATTTCCTGGCCTGTTCAATTTTAAGAACCCGTCGGGATGCGGATACAAACCCAAGACTCCCATGCCGGCATGCAAGCTGCTATCCACTACGCCATTGGTGCTCCGGAAACTATCATAGTTTATATTGTTATTATTTTGAATTGCATGTTACATAGAACCAGTTCTAACGTACGGCTGCGAATCCTGGACAATTATTACACAGGCGGAAAAAACCATGGAAGCCTTGGAAATGTGGTTTTATAGAAGAACATTGGACAGCCAGCCACAATGAGCAATCTTGACATTTTGAGAGAGGCTATGTCGCAAAGACAACTTATCACAAATATCAGAAAGAAGCAATCATATTGTTTTGGGGCCATATTATGAGAAGAAAAAACCAGTGACATGTTGTGACATTCGGAAAGATTTGTAGAATTAGAGATAGAGGAAGACAGCGTTATAAAATTCTTGACAGTCTTCTATCATGGCACGGAAGAGAGTCGAGTCAACACACGAGGAATGATAGCCCTCGCCAGCCGGCAAGGCACTGGATGATGAGTAGTATTGAATGGTATTTTTTGGTTCTTATCCCGCCCCATTTATCAAACCGCCCCGTCTGTCACCAGCGTCTCTGTGAAAATTGATTCCTGATCGAACCGTTAGGTGAGTTCAAACAATATCCCGCCACTTCACAGTGACAGTTCCACCTTCCACGCCCTGCCCTCGAATAAGTTCAATAAGTCTGCAATGTCGAAATTCGAATTTCGAAGTCGATAGAAACAACACGAGTCAGTGAATTATAAGCACTTCAACTCATTCCACGGAATAGCACTAGGGGGAGTGGACAACCGGGATGTCTGCACAAGAATTCTTGTTTGGGGTTGTTGTTTTAGTAATTTCTGCATACGAACTTTTCTTTGCTGTTGTTGTTTTAGTAATTTCTGCATACGAACTTTTCTTTGCTGTTGTTGTTTTAGTAATATCTGCACAAGAATATTTCTTTGCTGTTGTTGTTTTATTAATGTATGCACAAGGAGTTTTCTTTGCTGTTGTTGTTTTAGTAATGTCTGCACAAGAATCGTCTTCTTTAATGCAGGTGTTTTAGTAATGTCTGCACATGCATGTTTCTTTGTTGTTGTTATTTTAGTAATGTCTGTACAGTAATTCTTGTTTCATGCTGTTGTTTTAGTAATGTCTGCACAATAATTCTTGTTCTATGCTGTTGTTTTGGTAATGTCTGCGCAATTATTCTTCTTCTTTGCATTTGTTTTTAGTAATATCTGCACAAGAATTCTTGTTTGGTGTTGTTATTATAGTAATGTCTTGCCTAGAATTCTTCTTCTTTGCTGCGGGTATTTTAGTAATGTCCGCACAAGAATTCTTCTTTGCAGCTGTTGTTTAAGAAATGTCTGCACGATACTTCTTCTCCTTTTCTGTTGTTTTAGTAATGTCTGCACAAGAAATCTTATTTTCTCAGTGTCAGTAATTGTCTTTGGTGTCAATTGAACAGGAGATCTGTTCAAATTTTCACATATATTAAGTTAGAGCTAACATTGGCGTCATGTAATGGACACAAGTTCAAATTCCCGGCCTTCCCAATCCAAGCAAGCAAACTCAGGATAAATGTCTCTTTTTGGCTGAATAAAGACAAAGTTCCTGGATACAGAAGCACACAGCTGGAAATGGCTCGTGAAAAGGTAAAGGTAACTGGTTTTGTATCCACTAGGAGTAGAAAGGAGAAGGTTAGATGCCTAGAATTACGTCTCTTAACTAACTACTAGACAGGGCAAGTTTCTTCCCTAACAATCTCCACTTCATAGTTAATATAACAACATCCTCACAAAGTTCTATTGGTGAAAATGTAAACATACACAATTACGTACACTTGGAACATACTAAGATAGAACTATGAGGTACACAAACTACCACTGTGTTGATTTGTTTTCTGGATATACATAATATCAATAAACTATTAGAATATGATGATAATATGATGGTTTGTGGTATGATAATAGGGAACTTGTAATTTCGAGACCCAAAACATTACCATAAACTAGGTAGGATGTGAAATGGTGGTCGTATGAAATGGTGTAAAATATCAACATAAATGTACACGAACATATAAATATAACAACATACGTAACTTAAAATGTTACTTATATGATTTGAATGCAAGTCTCAGCATGAAACCTAGCCTTGGATTAGATGAGACTGTTCTTTGCGAAAGCAAGTTCTTTCTCCATCAGGCTGCTCCTCGTTTTCACTCGACATGATTGTGTAACCTGGTGCTCTGTTTGAGAGAGAGAGAGAGAGAGAGAGAGAGAGAGAGAGAGAGAGAGAGAGAGAGAGAGAGAGAGAGAGAGAGCTTGCCGAATGGATGTCGTCTTATTAACAAGAAATGGAACGCTTGGCTAGCGAATCCATTGCGTGGATGACCGAAGCCAAAGCTTGCTGAGTGGATGTCGTCTACAGATTGACCGTTCCTGGTTTGTGTGGGGAGCTGCCAGTGGCGAAAGAAATGCCCAATGCATGGAAGTGAGGAATTAAAGCAGCCATAAGCATGACGTGGCGATTCCCTGGGTGAGCCCAGTCCTAGAGAGCTATATGCCGGCTCTGCAATTAGGAAGCCTCCTTGGATGGCAGGGAATACCCATGGTCTACCCCATGCCTTCCCTTGAGGGTTGACCGTGATATCTTTGGCCATTCTAACTTGACCAGTTGAGATGCGGGCGACAACACAACAGTCAAATGTCCCTCGAAACCCCCATGAATGCTAACCTGAACAAGAACGCCCACAGAAGTCGGATGTGCCGTCCTAAGGGTGTAAATAAAACTGGCACAACGCAAAAACGCCCGAGTGAGAGTGGAATGTCCTTCATGCCCGGAACAGCTCTGACTATTTAGTCTTCTGGGCACAGCGTCCAGCACATGTCCGAACCGAAAGCTCGCTGGGTGGACGCCGTCTGCAAACCGACCGCTCCTGGTTTGTGCGGTGAGCGGCCTGTGGCGAACGAAATGCCCAGTACAGGGAAGTAAGAAATTAAAACAGCCATGTGCAGGACGTGGCAATTCCTTGGGTGAGTACCAGAGCGCCACGTATCAGCTCTGCAATTATGGAAGCCTCCTTGGATGGCGCTAAATGCCTATGGACTGCCCCTGCCTTCTCTTGAGTGCTGACCGTGATGTCTTCGACCGTTCTAACTTGACCAGTTGGGACGTGGAAGGCACCACAACAGTGAGAGTCCCACAAGACGGCTAACCTGATTAAAAAACGCCTGCTAAGTCGGATGTGTTGGCCTAAGGGTTTTGGCCCAAGGGTACGTAACGAAACACACCTCAATTACGTCTGAAAACAACAACAACAACAAAAAAAACTACCCCTTATGAACGCAGAAGAAGAAGAGGAAGAAGAAGAAGAAGACGAAGAAGAAGAAGAAGAAGAAACAGACAAACGAAAGTCTATACATGTAGATACTGTTGAAACTTGGCTGAATAGTTTGTTACCAGGAAATAAAATCCATAGAAAATTCTATACAGCTTAAGAATCAAGACTTAACGACGTAAAGTCTCACTACACTTTTTATTTTTCGTTTCTAAAACCATTCCATTTGGAGTGCAAAGGATTACTCCATCAGACAATTATTCACTGCGTATTGCTTCACGATAGACCGTGGAGCACATTTTTTGATGACATGTACTTAATTTTTCAAATTTTTTCTACATAAAAATGTAGTAAGACTTTACAAACTCCCTGTGCAAACAAATGAAATCGCGTTGCCTCATTCTTCTAGAAGACGATCTAATGGATTATTCTAAGCCATATCTTTACTGATGTTGACAGCGATGTCCTGTAAAGGATATGCGGAAAAAAAATCCTTATATATGGACATTGCTTAACCCAGTTAACTGGGCCAGTGAATGTGGACTGTCTTCTTCTGATGCGAATAATCCGTTCTCTTTGTGTATTAACTTGTTTCGAGATATCTTCACTACTCTTTCTATCCGTTTACTGTGTTCTCTTTGTTCTTCTATAAAACTACATCTCCGCAGCTTCCACACAGTTCCTCACAGTTCTTCACTTGTTTTCCAATTGTCCATGATTCGCTTCCATCCATCAGGATTTGTTCAGTATAGTAACTCTTGTAATAGCACGGGAAAAAGTCTGTCGTCTGCCTCTGTCTGGTGTTAGAGACACGGGTATATGGTGCTAGCCCCATATTGATTGTAACCAATCGAGGCTGGATGTGTGATGTGATCAGCACCGCACCGGCAGCATGCCCGGCACCCGGTTAGAATGACACACAAATCTCATTCCACATGATTCAAACATTTCACCGGAGGTAAGCATGGCCGACTGGATACGAGCGCTGGTTCTTAAACTTCCGGTGTGCTGATGCTGGGGTAGCGGGTTCAGCCCCGACACGGGTTAGTTGGACTAAAATGTGGACTTCTTGTCCTTGACCTGGGGACATTAATTACAAGTACCTCAGAAGCTGGAGTGGATTGGCCTGATGGCGAGGGACACTGGCAATAGGGAAAGCTAATCCACACACAAAATTCACTCCAGTGCACTAGAGGTTGTAGCAGATGTATGTTCAAACAAAACGAGCGAACGAAAATAATTGGAAAAAAAAACCAACAAACAAACCTGAGGAGGTTATTTTCTTTTGTTTTTATGTGAAAATAAAGTTGATTTTGTTTTATATAACAACAAGAAAGAAAAGACGTTTCTCATACTGTATTCAACGAGCAATAAACGTCTAACTGTAGAAGAGAAAAGACTAAAAAAGATAAAAGGTGATTTTACATTCAAGTGTAGGAAAGGAATGGATAAACCAGACTGTAAGGTATCTACCTCTACACTCCAGGGTAGAAGAGGAAAGACTAAACAAGACTGTAAGGTACCTCTACATCCCAGGGTAGAAGATGAAAGACTAAACAAGATTGTAAGGTATCTCTATACTCCAGGGTAGAAGATGAAAGACTAAACAAGACTGTAAGGTATCTCTATACTCCAGGGTAGAAGATGAAAGACTAAACAAGATTGTAAGGTACCTCTACATCCCAGGGTAGAAGATGAAAGACTAAACAAGACTGTAAGGTATCTCTATACTCCAGGGTAGAAGATGAAAGACTAAACAAGATTGTAAGGTACCTCTACATCCCAGGGTAGAAGATGAAAGACTAAACAAGATTGTAAGGTATCTCTATACTCCAGGGTAGAAGATGAAAGACTAAACAAGATTGTAAGGTACCTCTACATCCCAGGGTAGAAGATGAAAGACTAAACAAGACTGTAAGGTACCTCTACATCCCAGGGTAGAAGATGAAAGACTAAACAAGATTGTAAGGTACCTCTACATCCCAGGGTAGAAGATGAAAGACTAAACAAGATTGTAAGGTACCTCTACACTCCAGGGTAGAAGATGAAAGACTAAACGAGATTGTAAGGTACCTCTACACTCCAGGGTAGAAGATGAAAGACTAAACAAAATTGTAAGGTACCTCTACATCCCAGGGTAGAAGAGGAAAGACTAAACAAGATTGTAAGGTACCTCTACATCCCAGGGTAGAAGAGGAAAGACTAAACAAGATTGTAAGGTACCTCTACACTCCAGGGTAGAAGATGAAAGACTAAACAAGATTGTAAGGTACCTCTACACTCCAGGGTAGAAGATGAAAGACTAAACAAGACTGTAAGGTATCTCTATACTCCAGGGTAGAAGATGAAAGACTAAACAAGATTGTAAGGTACCTCTACATCCCAGGGTAGAAGATGAAAGACTAAACAAGACTGTAAGGTATCTCTACACTCCAGGGTAGAAGATGAAAGACTAAACAAGACTGTAAGGTATCTCTATACTCCAGGGTAGAAGATGAAAGACTAAACAAGATTGTAAGGTACCTCTACTTCCCAGGGTAGAAGATGAAAGACTAAACAAGACTGTAAGGTATCTCTATACTCCAGGGTAGAAGATGAAAGACTAAACAAGATTGTAAGGTACCTCTACATCCCAGGGTAGAAGATGAAAGACTAAACAAGACTGTAAGGTATCTCTATACTCCAGGGTAGAAGATGAAAGACTAAACAAGATTGTAAGGTACCTCTACATCCCAGGGTAGAAGATGAAAGACTAAACAAGACTGTAAGGTATCTCTATACTCCAGGGTAGAAGATGAAAGACTAAACAAGATTGTAAGGTACCTCTACATCCCAGGGTAGAAGAGGAAAGACTAAACAAGATTGTAAGGTACCTCTACATCCCAGGGTAGAAGAGGAAAGACTAAACAAGATTGTAAGGTACCTCTACACTCCAGGGTAGAAGATGAAAGACTAAACAAGATTGTAAGGTACCTCTACACTCCAGGGTAGAAGATGAAAGACTAAACAAGATTGTAAGGTACCTCTACATCCCAGGGTAGAAGATGAAAGACTAAACAAGATTGTAAGGTACCTCTACACTCCAGGGTAGAAGATGAAAGACTAAACAAGATTGTAAGGTACCTCTACACTCCAGGGTAGAAGATGAAAGACTAAACAAGATTGTAAGGTACCTCTACACTCCAGGGTAGAAGATGAAAGACTAAACAAGATTTTAAGGTACCTCTACATCCCAGGGTAGAAGATGAAAGACTAAACAAGATTGTAAGGTACCTCTACACTCCAGGGTAGAAGATGAAAGACTAAACAAGATTGTAAGGTATCTCTACACTCCAGGGTAGAAGATGAAAGACTAAACAAGATTGTAAGGTACCTCTACACTCCAGGGTAGAAGATGAAAGACTAAACAAGATTGTAAGGTACCTCTATACTCCAGGGTAGAAGATGAAAGACTAAACAAGATTGTAAGGTACCTCTATACTCCAGGGTAGAAGAGGAAAGACTAAACAAGATTGTAAGGTAGCTCTACACTCCAGGGTAGAAGATGAAAGACTAAACAAGGTTGTAAGGTACCTCTATACTCCAGTGTAGAAGATGAAAGACTAAACAAGATTGTAAGGTACCTCTATACTCCAGGGTAGAAGATGAAAGACTAAACAAGGTTGTAAGGTATCTCTACACTCCAGGGTAGAAGGGGAAAGACTAAACAAGATTGTAAGGTACCTCTACACTCCAGGGTAGAAGATGAAAGACTAAACAAGGTTGTAAGGTACCTCTACACTCCAGGGTAGAAGATGAAAGACTAAACAACGTTGTAAGGTACCTCTACACTCCAGGGTAGAAGATGAAAGACTAAACAAGATCAGGGTAGAAGATGAAAGACTAAACAAGACTGTAAGGTACCTCTATACTCCAGGGTAGAAGAGGAAAGACTAAACAAGACTGTAAGGTACCTCTACATCCCAAGGTAGAAGAGGAAAGACTAAACAAGACTGTAAGATACCTCTACACTCCAGGGTAGAAGGGGAAAGATTAAACAAGACTGTAAGATACCTCTACATCCCAAGGTAGAAGGGGAAAGACTAAACAAGACTGTAAGGTGCCTCTACACTCCAGGGTAGAAGGGGAAAGACTAAACAAGACTGTAAGATACCTCTACATCCCAGGGTAGAAGAGGAAAGACTAAACAAGACTGTAAGGTACCTCTACACTCTAGGGTAGAAGGGGAAAGACTAAACAAGATTGAAAGGTACCTCTACACCCCAGGGTAGAAGGGGAAAGACTAAACAAGACTGTAAGGTACCTCTATACCTTAGGGTAGAAGATGAAAGACTAAACAAGACTGTAAGGTATCTCTATACTCCAGGGTAGAAGAGGAAAGACTAAACAAGACTGTAAGGTACCTCTACACTCCAGGGTAGAAGGGGAAAGACTAAACAAGATTGAAAGGTACCTCTACACCCCAGGGTAGAAGGGGAAAGACTAAACAAGATTGAAAGGTACCTCTACACCCTAGGGTAGAAGGGGAAAGACTAAACAAGATTGTAAGATACCTCTACATCCCAGGGTAGAAGATGAAAGACTAAACAAGACTGTAAGGTACCTCTACACTCCAGGGTAGAAGGGGAAAGACTAAACAAGATTGAAAGGTACCTCTACACCCCAGGGTAGAAGGGGAAAGACTAAACAAGATTTAAAGGTACCTCTACACCCCAGGGTAGAAGGGGAAAGACTAAACAAGACTGTAAGGTACCTCTACATCCCAGGGTAGAAGATGAAAGACTAAACAAGATTGTAAGGTACCTCTATACTCCAGGGTAGAAGATGAAAGACTAAACAAGATTGTAAGGTACCTCTACACTCCAGGGTAGAAGGGGAAAGACTAAACAAGATTGAAAGGTACCTCTACACCCCAGGGTAGAAGGGGAAAGACTAAACAAGATTGTAAGGTACCTCTATACTCCAGGGTGGAAGGGGAAAGACTAAACAAGATTGTAAGGTACCTCTACACTCCAGGGTAGAAGGGGAAAGACTAAACAAGATTGAAAGGTACCTCTACACCCCAGGGTAGAAGGGGAAAGACTAAACAAGATTGTAAGGTACCTCTATACTCCAGGGTGGAAGGGGAAAGACTAAACAAGATTGTAAGGTACCTCTATACTCCAGGGTAGAAGGGGAAAGACTAAACAAGATTGTAAGGTACCTCTACACCCCAGGGTAGAAGGGGAAAGACTAAACAAGATTGTAAGGTACCTCTACACCCCAGGGTAGAAGAGGAACGAATAAATCAAATGTAAGGTACATCTACATCCAAAGTTAGAAGTGAAAAGAGTAAATAAGACCGTAAGATACCTCTACATCGCAGGGTAGAAGAGGAAAGATTACATAAGACTGTAAAGTACCTCTACACACAAGGGGAGAATAGGACAAAGTAAATAAGACTGTAAGATACCTCTACACCCCAGGGTAGAAGTAGACAGAGTAAATAAGATGTAAGATACCTCTCATCCTAGGGTTTAAGGAGTGTAACTAAATAACGAAGATTCGAACACGGACAGAACTGCGGTGACACTTTAACACTCTCTGCCCGTCGCAGTTGAAGTTTATATTTTGTCCGGGGAGTTGCAGAATGTACCAGAGACTAAAGTCAGCACAGACGGCAAACTGTTGTACGATTTTCAGCACTCACATTAACAGATTACCGGAAACAGGTCTGGACGCTAGGGGAGATAGTACATTATAACAGAACTAGGCCATTAGATGCGATCAGGTCAGATCAGGATTGGTTGGTCTTAACGAGCGTGTCATGGCAGACGATTATAGGAAGCCAGAGAAGGGAGACTGAGACACAGGGTGTGATGTTGAGAGTTCTAATATGTATGCAATTAGGGTGTGACGTGGAGACCTCTAATATTTATGCAATATGATCTTCTCCTAACATTTTATCCCCCCCCCCCCATGTGGAGAGATCTAATATGTATGCAATTAGTTCTTCTTCTAACATTTTATCCCGCCAAAGAAGCTCTAATATGTATGCAATTAGTTCTTCTTCTAACACTTTATTCTTCCCACCTCCCCCCCCCTCCCCCCATGTGGAGAGCTCGAATATGTATGCAATTAGTTCTTCTTCTAACATTTTATCCCCCAACGAGACACAGGGCCTCAACCAACCCATCATATCTTTCGCTACCTCCTGCAGTCAGTCCATGCCCCCCCCCCCCAGTTTTATTTATCTCTCTCGGTTAAGGGACTTGAACTCAAAACCCCTGAGCTGTCAGGCAAATGTCATGATAATTTAGAACAGTGGTTCTCAACCTTTTTTGGCCCGTGCCCCCTTTCACCATATTTTCAGAACGTCATTCCCCCCTTTCTTATTTCCTACCTAAAAATCCCGCTCCGCCCCTACACAGTATACGTAATAATGGAAGCTAAATTTAATAGCACATACTAAAACAAGTCTAGACGTCCACATAAAACGTGATTTGTGGGTCTACTTACTATATAAAATGAATTTTAGAAGGGTGAGACGTACAGAACTGTACAGTATGAAGGGAAAAACAATATCAAGTAATCGGTTCTTGTATTAACGCGATCTTGAAATAATCTTAATTCCCCCCTTGGAAACCCTAAAATTCCCCCTGGGCGGGAGGGGGGGGGAATTCCCCACCGGTTGAGAACCACTGATTTAGAAGGTCAGCACGGCCGAATTGAGAAGAACGCTCGTTCTTAAACTTCTGGTATACTGGTTCCGAGGTAAGGGGTTCAGCCCTACACCGGACAGTTGGACTAAAATGTTAACTTCTCGTCCTTGACTTGGGGACTTAAATTACAAGTCGGAGTGGGTTCTCTTGATGGCGGGGGGGCACTGGTAAAAGCGGAAGCGAAATTCAGTCCAGCACTACTAGAAGTATTATGTATGGACTACGCTTGAGTTCAAAGCGAGCGAGCGGGAAAAAAATGATAATTTAAAGCACAAAGTGCAGGCTGTTGTATATCTTTTGCTAGAAGTGCAACCAACCCTACGCTGATTGTTAAGAACATATTAAGTTCACTGAGTTGTCATTGTTTTCTGAACGAGAAGTCAACGTTTAATTCCAACTGACCGGTGTAGAGAATGAACCCCCCCCCCCGTCACCTCCCCTAACCATTAACGCACAGGGAGCTTGAGAATGAACGTTTCTAACCTTTCAATCACACTTTGTCAGCAGACACGAAGAATCCCAGAATATGATGAGATTTGAACCCAGAACCACTCAGCTGGAAGGCACATTTTTTAGCTTCTACAAGTGCGGCACAATTGTCGCTTGGGATTGTATTATTTAAGATCACACTGTCGACAGTCAGAGTTCAGACCTGTGGCACACTTCTGTCACATTAGCGCTGGCTTGAAGGACTCTTCCACCCAGCGGACAAACGAGATCGACCAACCAATGAAATAAACCAATCTTCCTTCTCACGCCGGGAAAGATAATGCCCCCTGGGACAAGAACTGCCTGGGCACGGCTTCTTATTAAAGCAAGATAACAGCAAACGCTACTTCCGGTCCTCGAAAGCGACCAGGGAATTTAAACAAACAAAAGTCATCTTCTCCACTGTCCAGCTTCTGATTTCTTCCCGTCTGGAGATGGACTGTCCAGCTAAATGAACTTTCTAGAAAACTGACCACAGAAAGTGAGAAGGTACACATGCACTGTTTATTCAGCGCCAATATTGTTGACAGTTGTGTACGTCGTTCTTTTTGTTGGTTGTCGTACATTTCCAAATGCAGGGTGTTGTATGCAGGACAAATTTGAAAAATGTAGTATATAACGTCATAAAAAATGTGCTAAAAATTAATTAATTTGGTTACAATAGTTACTGCTATGGTTTAACGCTGTTTTGGGGAAGCTGGAATGTACCTATGAAGTATTCATTATAACTGGTGCTAGAAATGTCCACCGCGAGCTTCAAGACATGATTGTACACGTCTCTTCATATTGTCAAATACCTTCTGCAATGTGTCTGTTGTTCTTTCTTCCGGTGATAACACCGTTCTGTTTGGAGTGCAAAGAATTACTCCATCAGACGACAGAAATTCGTTGCATTTTCTTCACGATGGAACATTTTTTGATGACTTTATTATGTACTTCAGTTTTCACATTTGTTCTACATTCAAAGTGTAGTGAGACTTTAATAACACCATGTACATAGCAACGAGTCTCCCCCATAATTGCTTAGTTCCTGTGCCGGGGAAAACCACACGAAATGCACATCATTGTCCCAGGTGAACTAATGAGAAATGGAAAAAAAAGAAGAGAAAAGAAGCTGTACTTAACATGCAAATGCTGTTTTTTTTCTGTGTACCAGATCAAACTACGAGTTCTTGTCGTATACACAGCGTTGTTCGACCTATATGTACATGCAATATTTTAGATCAATTTTTAATTATTATGCCTGGTGTTGATAAGGCTAAGGATCACGTTTATCTATCTCATTTCATCATGTTCCTCTTGTACCTTGCGGTGTCGATGTGAAGTACAAACAGCGGGAGAGTGCCCGCTTATGGGCTTCATATATCGACATTCCCATGGACTCTGCTATTCCCTCTGTCCATCGTTTACGTGGTCGGCCTCTTCCTCTGCTTCCATCTGGTCTGTACATCATTGCTCGTTGTGGTATACTGTTAGTTGGTAATCTACTTGCATGGCCAAACCATTTGACTTGCTGCTTTCTAATAAAATCTAGCGCTGCTATAACCCCAACGTTAGTCCTGATTTCTTCATTTCTGATCTTATCTCTTCATGCTACATTGAGTATTCTTCTAAAGAACCTAATTTCTGTTGTTGTGATTTTTCTTTTCTCCTTTTCTGTCATTGTCCAGGTTTGGCATTGGTAGCATAGAGTTGGTAGGAAGATTGTGTTGTAAAGTGCTTTCTATGTTTGTTCTTTAGTATTGGTGCCATTTGTCCAGTGAGTTAGTTTGCCTTATTGCATCTATTTTCGATCTCGTCTTCTGATTTGCTATTTGACGATATTATACTTCCTATGTTCTTGAAAGACTTTACTTGTTTCAGGGGATGTTCGTTTAGGCGAATTGTTGTTGTTTTTTCTTCTTCTTCAGTTATAGTCATTACCTGCGTTTTACTTGTGCTAATTTTCATGTTATTTTTCCTACACATTTCTATAGACTACTCATCTTCTGATTTTGCTATTGTTGTTGTTGTTTGTCCATCAAGAATGATGATGACCATTCATTTCATCCAGTGGGGTTGAAGGTGTGGAGCCGTGGGTTCTAAGATGGCTGATAAGGCCTATTTTGGCTCGAAATGTTCTTTGACAATGTGGGCAAAGAATGCTTGACGTCTCTGGAGGAGGATTTCCTGCAGTGGTTTTTTTGTCCTGCCTTTTCTTCACAGCTCTTGCAGTCCTGGTTGCCTCACACATGACTGCACCCTTGTGTAATGATGCACGCCACGAATTTCGGTCTCTGGCTGCAGCCTCCCAGGTGTCATGATGAATTCCAAAAGCATTCAGTGAAATTTTCAGAGTGTCTTTAAAACGTTTCCTCTGGCCACCTTGGGAGCGTTTACCACAACGCAGTTCGCTGTAGAAAATTCGTTTAGGGAGCCTGTGATCTGGCATGCGGGTCAAGTGACCAGCCCAGCGAATCTGATTCTTCATCAGTAGAGTGTGGATACTGGGCATGGATGCTCTTTCTAGGACTTCAGTGTCTGGAATCTTGTCCTGCCATTTAATCTTCAGTAGCTTCCTTAGGCAGACTGTGTGGAAGTGGTTTAATTTCCTAGCGTGTCGCTGATAAACAGTCCAGGTTTCACAAGCATATAGCAGTGTGGATAACACAACTGCTTTGTAGACTTTTAGCTTTGTTTGCAGGCTTATTCCAGTTCTGTCCCATACATTCTTGTACAGTCTGCCAAAGGCTGCACTGGCCTTGGAGATTCTTGCATTCACTTCGTCATCGATTGTGGCAGCTTGTGACACAGTGCTGCCAAGATAGGTGAATTTGTCCACAACACTTAGTCTATGATCATTCACTTTGATATTCGGCACAGTGTGATTATTCCCTGGAGCTGGCTGGTACATAACTACAGTCTTCTCCAAGTTGATATTGAGCCCAAAGTTGGCACAGGCATGTGAGAAAGCTGAAACATTATGTTGCATGTCCGCCTCTGAGTTGGCGTATAGAGCGCAATCATCAGCAAACAGGAGCTCTCTGACGGTGCCGCCGTCAATTTTGGTTTTAGCTTTCAGCCTTCTGAGATTGAATAACTTTCCATCCATACGGTAGTTGATGTCTATTCCAATGTCGTCGTTCTCGAAGGCATTCATCAACATGGCTGAAAACATGAGGCTGAACAGTGTTGGTGCCAGGACACATCCTTGCTTCACTCCATTGGTTACAGGAAAGGGTTCAGACAGTTCACCATTTTCCTGTACTCTTGCCTGCATGCCGTCATGAAATAGCCGCACTATTTGGACAAACTTTCGTGGACAGCCATATTTTGCCATAATCTTCCACAGTCCTTCTCTGCTGACTGTATCAAAAGCCTTGGTAAGGTCAATGAAAGTGGAGAACATTTCGCAGTTCTGTTCCTGACATTTCTCTTGCAGCTGCCTTGCAGCGAAAATCATGTCAACAGTTCCACGTTCTTTTCTGAAGCCACATTGACTCTCAGGAAGAAGACCTTGATCGAGATGGGCTGTGAGGCGATTGAGAAGAATTCTGGCGAGTATCTTCCCTGCAATTGAAAGCAAGGAGATGCCTCGGTGGTTGCCACAGGATTGGCGGTTTCCTTTACGTTTGTAAAGGTGGACTATTGACGCGTCCTTAAAATCTTGTGGCATGGTCTCGTTCATCCATATGTTTGTGAAGACTTGGTGAAGCTGCTCTGTTAGGACCGGCCCACCTGCCTTGTATATCTCTGCTGGGATGGAGTCAGGACCAGGTGCCTTGCCGCTGGAGAGTTGCTGGATGGCTTTGTTTATTTCCACTATGGTTGGCAGGTCACCAAGTGTCTCATTGGTGGGAACTTGAGGAAGGCAGTTGATGGTTTCATCATCGAAGAAGGAAGTTGCATTTAGGATTTTGCTGAAATGCTCTGCCCAGCGTTGAAGGATTTCTTTCTTATCTGTGACCAATGTTCCCCCATCTGCACTGAGGAGGGGAACTATGCCTGGTGATGAAGGACCATAGACCGCTTTCAGTGAGTCGTAGAAGTTTTTCATATCATGTCTGTCAGCAAAGCCCTGAATTTCATCAGCTTTGCTGCTCAGCCAGGAGTCCCGCATGTGCCGAAGTTTCTGCTGCACTACTCTCTGAATGTTCTTGAAAGCATCTTTTTTTGATGTTGACTTTGGGTCATTCAAATGTGCCTTGAGGAGAAGATGTTTCTCGGCCAGCAATTGGTTGATGTCTTCGGAATTTTCATCAAACCAGTCTTTATGCTTTTGGGGGGCTGGACCCAGGATTTCCATAGCAGTGTTGTAAATTGTGTCCTTTAGGGCTCTCCATTCTGTTTCTGTATCCTGTTTAGCTTCAGCATTGGGTTTGAGGCGGTCTTCCAGCATATTTTCAAACGACTGCTGCATTTTCTTGCTGTTTTTTTCTTGCTGATTTTGCTATTAGTGCTTGGTCGTCCGCAAACAGGAGTTCTCTGATGGTGTAATTTGCAGATGGTTCTTCTTCTGTGTTCTCGTCATGTGGTGTTCTTGTGGTCTCTGTTTGGCTGGTTTCTTCACATATTTCTCTATATAGGTTATGAACAAGAGAGGGGACAGGACACAACCTTGTGGTAATCCAGATCTTATGGTGAAGGGTTCTGAGCGCCGTCCAGTTGCTCTCACTATGTATGTAGTATGCAATGGCGGAAACAAGTCGCATTTCAGGATTGACCCGATGGATTGAGCTCATTAATCGTATAAAATGCTTCTATGTGAGTTATACCACCGTTCGCGGGTTGGTACAAAAATTGACCGCATTTGACCTACTTTTCAAATCTCCCGCGTTCTGGTACTACTTTCGGTCCATAAGTGGGTGGCAGGCGGATATGTGTGTGCGTGTGTGTGTGCGCGCGCGCGCATGTGTGTGTGTGTGTGTGTGTATGCGGCCGGACACAACATTATTTAATTCTTGTTGCAAAGACGAATCCAGCAGATTACAGCGCTCAGCGTTTGTATACACTGTACAGTCGTCTGCAAATATATCGCAGAACGACGAAAGATGCAAAGATAGATCGTTAATATAGATGGCAAATAATATAGGGCCAAGAATAGAGCCTTGAGGTACTCCAATATTTAAGGTAGTGGTCTGAGACAGAGATTTCTTGTGTGATACTACTTGCTCTCTGTTTGACAGAAAAGATGTTATTAGAGTCATTACATTAGGGCCAATTTTCATTGTCTCGAAGAAGAAGAAGAAGAAGAAGAAGAAGAAATTTGTGAAGAAAGACCTTAAATACCATCTACCCACTGAGAACAGAGATTCTCGTTACATATGTTGTAATGTTTTTCTCCCCTGTTCTTCGTTCCTCTTTCCACGGAGTCACATCACGTCTAGTTATGCATCTCAACAATCGGTGTCCGACTTCGGCATGTATTTGTGCCAGGTTCACTTCCTCTAGACAGATTCCAACCAAAGTAACGGGCTCTGTCTACCCGTGGGTAGGGTTTATTTCTTAACAATTCTGCTAGGGTAGCACCCTTGTTCTTTTGTATGGATGTGAAACTTGGACAATGAGCAGTCAAACTGAAAAACATCTGATGGCTGCAGAAATGTGGTTTCTGAAGTAAATTCAAAGAGTACCATGGACAGACAGAAAAACCAATGACCAAGTACTACAGAAGACAAATGAAAATCGTTAATTGATTAGAGAAATTAGACGTAGACAGTCACATTGTTTTTGGACATGTTATGAGAAGAAATGGACTGGAGAACTTAGTGACAACTGGCAAGATCGAAGGGAACAGACCAAGAGGAAGACCGAGAGGAAAATACCTGGATGACTTGGCCACATGGCATGGACGAGACAGGAACACTGAGCTGATCCACGACGCTGGTGATCGAGTGAAATGGCGAGTCATGACAGCCCACGCTTTCCGGCATGGCACATGATTGATTGATTGAGCACCCTAAAGGCCTACTCTTTGCGATTTCTAACTGCCATGGGATTTTTATTGTACACAATATGCACACGAAGCCTCATGTTTTCCGTGCTTATCTGAGAGAGCTCTGTGCGATCTCACTAACCAGATTGACGCCCAAGTTAATCTGCTGTGTCCTTCGCGGGACAAGTGTGACATGTTCTGTGTCCTTCCTGTGACAAGTGTGGCATCTTCTGTGTCCTTCCTGTGACAAGTGTAACATCCTCTGTGTCCTTCCTCTGACAAGTGTGACATACTCTGTGTCTTTCCTATGACAAGTGCGACATCTTCTGTGTCCTTCCTCTGACAAGTGCGACATACTCTGTGTCCTTTCTATGACAAGTGTGACATACTCTGTGTCCTTCCCATGACATGTGTGACGTATTATTTGTCCTTCCTCTGACAAGTGTGACTTTTCTTTGTCCTTCCGCTGACAAGAGTGACATACTCTGTGTCCTTCCCCTAACAAGTGTGACATCTTCTGTGTCCTTCCTCCGATAAGTGTGACATACTCTGTGTCTTTCCTATGACAAATGTGACATACTCTATGTCCTTCCTATGACAGGAGTTACGTCTTCTGTGTCCTTCCTATGACAAGTGTGATATCTTCTGTGTCCTTCCTATGACAAGTGTGACGTCTTCTTTGTCTTTTCAATGATAAGTACGATATCTCCCGTGTCCTTCTTGTGATAAGTATGACATCTTCTGTGTGCTTCGCGTGACACGTGTGACATCTTCTGTGTCCTTCCTCTGACAAGTGTGATGTAATCTGTGTCATTCTTCTGACAAGTGTGACACCTTCGTTGACTTCACCACCATTGGTCCCCCTGAGGCTAGCCCATCAACCATCGCATCAGTTCCAACGAGTGAAGAACAATCCTTCTCCGATCTTAGGAAAACCCCGACATCACTGTAGAGTTAATGAAACTATAAAGATATTAAAGCCACCATCACAGGCAGGCACGACCCATTATTCTCAATTCTGTTTGCCTGCTCACGGGTCATCTGTTAAATTACTGTTTGAGACCACGTGCTGGCTCAGTATAATTTCACAACACACAGGTCACGCGAGGGACATAAAATGTGGACCCTCGTGATGCGAGCTAGCACTGATGCCTAAAACCGCAAACACATTGTATAAAACAAAACTGCAATGAAATCAATGTTTGTTTAAGTTGTTTGACTGTAATTAAATGACCGATAACAAATTGTCAGAAATTGGGAATTGTTGGAAACAGCGTCACGAGAATGTAATCAAATTGTGGATGATCCAGCCATTTCACTACAGATCAAAGTATATATATATATCAACACCAGCATTTTAACCGCTGTCGTTGATTTCTTGGTAAGATTACGCTCAGTCGTTTGACATCTCTTTCTGAGCGGCCGGCTCACGTGTCCCGTAAGTTACCAACGCGGCGAGAACCGCTTCCAGTTCTCGCGCGCTGCGTTACCCGACGTGGATAAACGGGATTACGGAGAAAGTCGTTTAACACCTCGGCCAGTGAGACCGGCATATATATATATATATATATATATATATATATATATATATATATATATATATATATATATATATATATATATATATATATATATATATCTTAAAAGTGTGCCGGCTCCGTGGCCGAGGAGTTAGCAGCTTTCTCCGCTAACCCCGAATACTCTCGTCACGTGACGCGACGAGAATTAGCAGTGGTTCGAATCGCAAAAGTGACTTATGAGAGTATGGAGCCGGTCGCTCAGAAAGTCGTGGCGTGCTGATGAGCGTAATCTAGCCTAGGAATCAACATACAGCTGAAAGATGCTGGTGTTGACCGCAATATCCTGAAAATAGGATGGAAACGCGGAAAAAAAAAAAAAAAATCTTAAAAGTGCGATAGAAATTACAATAATCATGCCATTGTCTTGTAACCTGTTAATATTGTTGTTACGGATGTCAAAAGTGTTAGGCACGTAACATCACGGTGCAGACGGAATCGGTGACGTTATAAAAATATTTTAAAGATGGCCGCCCCACTTTTGACATACACTAAAGAGGGAAGCGTTCTGTTATCATTTTCTTGATCAGTGAAGGGGTGAAACGCATAGAAATTCATCGGCAAATGAAGGTCCAGTATTGTGATGCATGCTTGTCAGGCCAGCAAGTGTAAGAGTGGAGTAGGAAGATTCAAAATGGCGTGACTTCTGGAACAGACTGTGCACGCTTCAACACACCGGATCATCCATGATGTGCTATAGTACCGCAAAATTTCTGTAAGGTCGTTGCCACGGCAGTGTACTTCTGTGACAGACTGTTCATGACCGGGTCAGGCACACGGAGTAGTGACGTAGATACTTTTTTTTTTTTTTTGTTCTACAGGAATCCAAACACTTTAGCGGTGCTGGAGGACTTACATTGAACGTAGTGGTGACTACATTGAAAAAAATGATATGTTCTCTATATTTTCAGAATATAAACCCCCCCCCCCCCCCGAAATAAAATTTAAGATTTTCAGTTGAAGCCCCTCTTATAAAAAACTACTGGAGGGCAAGGTTGAGGGCAAACGAGCAAGAGATAGACAACGATACAAGTGTGAAGATAACATCAAGACGAACAGCAATCTGACAGTATATACAATCAAAGCGAAAGACAAACAGTGTTGATGATCCATTGCAGCCAACCTTCATGGTGGAGATGGCACCTGATTGAGTGATTGATTGATTGATTGATTGATTGATTGATTGATTGATTGATTGATTAGGACTGGACTAATCTCAAAAACGACTATTCTTCTCCTCTAATTATGAAAACAAATGTGAAAAATGACAAACACGTTCATCATCATCATCATCAAGTATCGTGCCGGCTGGCGTAGGCGTTCATGGCTCTCTATAGATCTCGGTCTTTGGTTTTCTGGATCAACTCTGCTGCTGATATTCCTCCGAGCCACCGTCTCAATCCATCCAGCATCATTTCTCTTGGTCTGCCTCTGCCTCTCTTACCCTCGATCTTTCCAGTTGTTACGATGTTCTCCAATGCCTCTCTTCTCATCACGTGACCGAAGAAAGATGTTTGTCTCTGTCTTATTGTTGTATATAATGTTCTAGTTTCATTAGCCTGTTTCAGGCAGTCATCGTTAGTTACTCTGGCAGTCCAAGGAATTCGCAACATTCGTCTCAGGAACCACATCTCTGTTGCTTCTAATTTCTTCTTAATTTGTTCACGTTCAAGAAAACGATAAATAAATGAACTTCATGCTAGAACGAACCTGGCAGATTGTGAAATTTGGCAAAACTTTCATTTCACAGCAATATTTATAATCGATAACAGACGCAATAATACTTTCAGAAAATTTGAAATCTAGAAAATTGTGGATGTCACTTCAGGGCCAGAAAACTAATGTCTGTTACTTTACATGAAGGGGACTAATTTAGGATTAGGCTCTTCAGTCAAGGGGTCGTACCTTTATTGCCAGTTAAACGTTTATGGAATTATGTTTTCGCTCAATTAGTTACTTGTCTGTCTGTCTGTCTGTCTGTCTGTCTGTCCGTCTGTCCGTCCGTCCGTCCGTCCGTCCGTCCGTCCGTCTGTCTGTCTGTCTGTCTGTCTGTCTGTCTGTCTGTCTGTCTGTCTGTCTGTCTGTCTGTCTGTCTGTCTGTCTGTCTGTCTGTCTGTCTGTCTGTCTGTCTGTCTGTCTGTCTGTCTGTCTGTCTGTCTGTCTGTCTGTCTGTCTGTCTGTCTGTCTGTCTGTCTGTCTGTCTGTCTGTCTGTCTGTCTGTCTGTCTGTCTGTCTGTCTGTCTGTCTGTCTGTCTGTCTGTCTGTCTGTCTGTCTGTCTGTCTGTCTGTCTGTCTGTCTGTCTGTCTGTCTGTCTGTCTGTCTGTCTGTCTGTCTGTCTGTCTGTCTGTCTGTCTGTCTGTCTGTCTGTCTGTCTGTCTGTCTGTCTGTCTGTCTGTCTGTCTGTCTGTCTGTCTGTCTGTCTGTCTGTCTGTCTGTCTGTCTGTCTGTCTGTCTGTCTGTCTGTCTGTCTGTCTGTCTGTCTGTCTGTCTGTCTGTCTGTCTGTCTGTCTGTCTGTCTGTCTGTCTGTCTGTCTGTCTGTCTGTCTGTCTGTCTGTCTGTCTGTCTGTCTGTCTGTCTGTAAATAATAATTACTGTAAGAACTTAGTAATGGATAAAACAAATAGTATGGATATATGGAAGGCAATTAATACATTGACAAACAAGTATAGCTTCTCAAATTCATTACCATCAAATCATATTTCAAGCGACAAATTCAGTAATTTTTTTCAAGCTGACATAGACCAGTTGAAGGATTCAATACCAAATTCTCCTTGCAAATTATCTTTACTGTCAACCTTTTGCGAGAATAGATGCTCCCGGGATATTTTTTCCAACATACCGCTAATGACACAAACACTGAAGTAGTCACTTACCTCAGTAACCTAAACAACATAAACTCATCTGGGTTAGATGCAATCAGCAATCAGTTCTCCGTTGTGCTGCGCCAGTGATCTATGTATCACTAACCTATGTATATAATCAGTGTCTCAACAAAGGCCACTTTCCATCAGCTCTCAAAATCCCTTAAGTGTAGCCTCTTCTTAAATCTGGCTCATTAGACAATGGTCTCCCGAACAATTATAGACCAACTTCCTTATTATCATCACTATCTAAACCACTAGAAAAACACATCCATAAAGTAACATTACAATATTTAGTTCGCAACAAGCTTATTGTTGACAGTCAATCAAGATTTCGACCACAATATTCTTGAGAAAAAGGCCCTAAAAACATGATAGAAAATTGGCGCCAGAACATAAGCAACAACAGTCTGTGTGGAGCTGTGTTTATCGATTTCAGGAAAGCACTTGATATGATAGACCATGTTATTTTAATAAAAAAAATTTGAGACAATGAAAATTGGCCCTAATGTAGTGACTCTAATAACAGCTTTTCTGTCAAACAAAAAACAAGTAGTATCACACAATAAATCTCTGTCTCAAACCACTACCTTCAATATTGGAGCACCTCAAGGCTCTATTCTTGGCCCTCTATTATTTGCCATATATATTAGCGATCTACCTTTACATATTTCGTCGTCCTGCGATCTATTTGCAGACGACTGTACAGTGTATACAAACGCTGAAAGCTGTAATTTGCTGGAGTCGTCTGTGCAACAAGAATTAAAAATACTGTAGTTAAGTGGAGCTATGCGAACCGTATGAAAATTAACATCACTAACACAAAATCAATGTTATTAACAACCAGACAAAGGCGTCAAACTCTAAATTCACACACATCACTTCAACTTCACATCGATAACACGCCAGTAGAAAATATAATTGAGCACAACACATTAGGCCTTATCATTGATAGAAACTTAATCTTTGATGTCCACGTTCAAGCGCTCGTTAAACAAACAGCGAAAAAATGTCTACCAACTCGCCAAAATTTAAAAAAAACAAACCATTTCCTTGATGAGGACACAAGGAAAATATTCTATACTTTTCACATACAGACACATTTTGACTACTGCTCTACAATCTGGGACGGTTGTTCCAATTCAAGCACCAAGCGACTTTACTCACTCCAGAAATGGGCCGTGCGTTTAATTTATAGCAAACATTTAACTGACACTCCTGGCCTGCCTAAACGCCTTCAGTTACTATCACTCCGCAAACGCCTGCTTTTCAATAAGGCCAAATTAATTCATAAAATCCTGCATCGGACTGCCCTAAATTACCTTTGGCCTTTGTTTAAATATAATGCTAGACACAGTAAACGATTAAATATTACGAAGCTAAGTTAATAAGTAAGTCACAAATGGCTGTAGAAAAATAACTAAAGATGATAACAACTTGAAACAAGTTTATTTTTATAGATACATTGTCCCTTTATTTCTCAACATAATTTCCACCAACATTGATGCACTTATCCCATCGTTTTATCAGTCCTCCCAAGCCGACTGCATAGAATTTCGTGCTCTGTTTTCTAAACCACGTTTTCACACCACATTCAACTTCGGCGTCATTCGCGAAATGCCTCCCTCCAAGGTGAGTTTCCTGTTTATGCTGACACATGTTTGTCATGTAAAGCGGTGCATAGCTGGGTAGAAAACGTTACGAGGGCGAGTCAATAAGTAAGTCACACAGTTCTGTGTGAAGGCAGTTCAATGAAATCAAAGCACGCAGTTCTATGCAGCCGGTTTGGGAGGACTGATACAACGATAGGATAAGTGCATCAATGTTGGTGGAAATTATGTTGAGAAATAAAGGGATAATGTTTGTAGAAAAATAAACTGGTTTCAAGTTGTTATCATCTTTAGTTATTTTTCTACAGCCATTTGTGACTTACTTATTAACTTACCCTTACACATTTGGAAGCCAAGATTGACTTATACAAAGCAAGCTTAACGTACTCTGCAGCTCAGCTGTGGAACAATCTTCCACAAGAAATCAAAGACATCACCAATCCACATACATATAGTCGCAGATTATATCTGTCTATTCGTTCGTTTGCTCGTCCGTCCGTCCCTCCCTCCCTCTCTATGCCCACCCGATCGGTTGGTCGATCGGTCGGTGGGTGGGTCGGTCGGTGGGTCAGTAGGTGTGTGGGTTTGGACAGGTCGGTCGGTATTTCTGTATTTGTCTCTCTCTCCGTCCGTCTTGTCTGTCTAACCACCCATCCGCCCGTCCCTCTGTCTGTATCTCCGATTGTCTGTCCATATTTTTTCTGTTTCTATGATCTCTGTAACTCGGTCTGTCTGTCTCTCCGTCCATCTATCCACCCACCTACATTTCCAGTCAACCACTCAAATCACCTACCCGACCTTCTATTCCCCCGTCCAGTCTATCTTGTCTGTCTTCTTTGTCTCGTCTGTCGTGCGCCTTATCTTTATGTCTATGTTTCATCTCTGTCTATCTCTGGCTCTATCTGTCTGATGTCTGCCTGCCTGTCTGTGTGTCCGTCTTCTCTTTCCACACCCTTCTGTCCCCCCCCCCTCTCTTTTGTACTTTATCATGTTTATATCAGTTTTAGGTGATATTGTCTTATTGAATTGCATTAATATACTTTACGTTACATATTGTATATATATATAAAACATTGTCCCGTTTGTGTGTGGTTGTTCATGACAATTGTCAATGTATATGTATGAAAGTGTTGGAGTTTGTGTATATTACTCGTAGTTTGAGTGATTGTGTGAAGGAGTGTGTATGTATGCTTGCCTGGTTTTATGTATGATTGCAAATATATATATATATATGAGAGAGAGAGAGAGAGAGAGAGAGAGAGAGAGAGAGAGAGAGAGAGAGAGAGAGAGATAGACAGAGAGAGCGTATGAATGAGTGAATGATTTAGTATTTGTGATTGTGAGTGGGTATATATGTGTGTAATCAAGGAAGTGTGTGTGTGTGGGTGTTTGACTGTGTGAATGTACGACAATGTATTTATGTATTTGCGTGTGTGAAAGTGTGTATATGTCGACTATGTGTGTATGGGAAATGGGAAGGAGTGTATGTGTGTGCCTTGCTTTATGTATGAATGCGAATATATGGGCGAAGGAAATGGGGGTGGGGGTGGGGTGGGGGGAAGAGAGAGAGAGAGAGAGAGAGAGAGAGAGAGAGAGAGAGAGAGAGAGAGAGAGATCTGTATTGTAGTAGAGCTGTGGTGTTCCAGAGCTGTATTGTTCCAGGACTGTATTGTTCTATAATTGTATTGTTCCAGGGTTGTATTGTTCCAGAGCTGTATTTTTTCAACAAATAACCCTACCTCTGCTGGAAATTGAACGCTGTCAACCGTTTTAGCAGACATGGGAACTAACCGCTATACCAGCACCTCTCCTTAACTTCCTGTAGACAGTTTACCTCCCCTCGGAGGATTCTTGAACTAAGACCAATATTCAATACAGCTCTCGGGAGAAAAAGAATTAGCTACCTCAGCCCTGCGAGAAACAAACGTTACAGAAAAGTGTGAGGTAGTGAAGACCCGCTCGATTCTTCAGCGGTACTTCATTTCCAATGAAGTCTTTGGCGGAGACGATGAAGTTGATTTTGGGCACTTTTGTATTCCGAAGCTGGAATTAATATTAAACCCAAGAAATTTATAACACAAGAGAACGACAAGAACATATCCCAACTGTTCTTTAAATGCCCGCGTTGGAATTCATAGAAGAATTCTGTTAGCGTAGTAGCCTGCGAAGTAGCTTTCTGACTCGTTGATTCGGGTTTAAATCTTCTAAGACTTGCGACGTTTTGATGGCCAAGTGACTTTGGCGTCGAGGCAGTCTAACAAAACCATCAATATGTGCCACTTTGAGCAGCGCATGCAGATATTTACCTCTCAACCTTCCCTTTTGTTTTCCCTTCTCAGGTACTTGTAATTTACGTCCCCAAGTCAAGAACGAAAAGTCAACGTTTTAATCCAACTGAACGGTGAAGGGGTTGAACTCGTTACATTGCCACCAGCCCACCTGAAGTGTAAGAACGAGCGCTCGTATCCATTCAGCCATGCTGACCTCCTGTACACATCATCATCAAGTGCTATGCCGGCTGGCGTAGGCGTTCATGTCTCTCCACAGATCTCGTTCTTTGGTGTTCTGGATCAACTCTGCTGCTGATATTCCTCCATGCCACCGTTTCAATCCATCCAGCATAATTTCTCTTCGTCTGCCTCCGCCTCTCTTCCACTCGATCTTTCCAGCTGTCACGATGTTCTCCAATGTCTCTCGTCTCATCGCATGACCGAAGAAAGCTGTTTGTCTCTTTTGTATTGTTTTATGTTCTGTAAATATATATACTTTAAATACTTTGATGTGTACTGAAGTACAACTGTCTAGTCCACTTCCCGTACAGCTGTCTTTTCAAAAACCTATACAACTGTCTGGTCAACTTCCTGTACAGCTGTCTCTTCAAAATCCTATACGACTGTCTGGTCAACTTCAGGTGCAACTGTCTCTTCAAAATCTTATACAACTGTCTGGTCAGCTTCCTGTTCAGCTGCCTCTTCAAATACTATACAACTATCTGGTCAACTTCCTGTACAGATGTCTCTTCACAATCCCGTACAACTGTCTTGTCAACTTCAGGTGCAACTGTCTTTTCACAATCCCGTACAACTGTCTGGTCAACTTCCTGTAGAGCTGTCTCTTCAATTTCCTATACAACTGTCTGGTCAACTTCCTCTACAACTGTCTCTTCAATATCCTATACAACTGTCTGGTCAGCTTTATATACAACTGTCGCTTCAGTATCCTATACAACTGTCTGGTCAACTTCCTGTACAACTGTCTCTTCAATATCCTGTAAAACTGTCTGGTCAGCTTTATATACAACTGTCTCTTCAATATTCTATACAACTGTCTGGTCAACTTCCTGTAGAGCTGTCTCTTCAATATCCTATACAACTGTCTGGTCAACTTCCTCTACAACTGTCTCTTAAAAATTTCGTGGCACTTGATTACATTCTCGTGACGCTGTTTCCAACGTTTCCAAATTTCTGACAATATGTTATGGTTCACTTAATTATAGTCAAACAACTTGAACAATCACTGATTTCATTGCAGTTTTAATTTCTACAATGTGTTTGCGGTTTTGGGCATCGATGCTGGCTCTCCTCACGAGGGTCCACATTTTATGTCTTTCGCTTGACCTGTGTGATGTGAAATTATACCGAGCCAGAACGTGGTCTCAAACAGTAATTTAACAGATGACCCGTCAGCAGGCAAACAGAATTGAGAATAATGGGTCGTGTCTGGCCGTGATCCTAGCTTTAATATCTTTACAGTTTCATTAACTCTTAAGTGATTTTGGGGTTTTCCTATGTCCGGAGAAGGATTGTTCTACTCTCTTTGGGGTTAATGAGCCGGTTAATGGGCTAGCCTCAAGGCGACTGATGGTGGGGAAGTCAACGAAGGTGTCACACTTGTCACAGGAAGGACACAGATGATGTCCCACGTATCAGAGGAAGGACACAGAAGATGTCCCACTTGTCACAGGAAGGACACAGAGGATGTCCCACTTGTCAGAGGAAGGACACAGAAGGTGTCCCACTTGTCAAAGGAAGGACAAAGCAGATGTCACACATGTCATAGGAAGGACACATAAAATGTCCCACTTGTCAGAGGAAGGACACAGAAGATGTCCCCGTTGTCAGAGGAAGGACATGACAAATATGCCCGGGAGTCTCCTAGGTAGTGAAATCAGACACACCCCTCTCGGATAAGCACGGAAAACTAGAGGCTTCATGTGCAGGTTGCGTACAATACAATTTGACATCTGTTTATATACAATAACATTCGGTCGAACCCTGTTCTAGAAAAGAAAAAGGAAAGACAATTGTATAGTATGTTTACCGATAGATGCACGTGATTTTGAAGAGACAGCTATACAGGAAGTTGACCAGACAATTGGACATTAATTTGAAGAGACAGTGTACATAAAGTTGACCAGACAGTTGTACGGGATTTTGAAGAGACAGCTGTACAGGAAGTTGATCAGACAGTTGTATGGGATTTTGAAGAGACAGTTGTGCAGAAAGTTGACCAGACAGTTGAAGGATATTGAAGAGACAGTTGTACAGGAAGTTGACCAGACAGTTGTACGAAACGTTTTAAGAGACAGTTGTACAGGAAGTTGACCAGACAGTTGTACAGGAAGTTGACCAGACAGTTGTACAGGAAGTTGACCAGACAATTGAAGGATATTGAAGAGACAGTTGTACAGGAAGTTGACCAGACAGTTGTACGAAACGTTTTAAGAGACAGTTGTACATGAAGTTGACCAGACAGCTTTACAGGAAGGTGACCAGACAAGTGAAGGATATTGAAGAGACAGTTGTACAGGAAGTTGACCAGACAGTTGTACAGAAAGTTGACCAGACAGCTTTACAGAAAGGTGACCAGACAATTGAAGGATATAGAAGAGACAGTTGTACAGGAAGTTGACCAGACAGTTGTACGGGTATTTGAAGAGACAGTTGTACCGGAAAGACATCAAAAGCGGCACCGGAGAAAGAAACGACAGTGAAAAGGCGGGACTGAAAAAGACAGTGAGACAGAAAGAAGAAACGATAGCGAAGAGGGAAGAAACAAGGCAGCGAGACAGAAATACGAAATTACAGTAAAGAAGGGGGAAAATAGACAGTGAGGCAGAAAGAAGAAACTACAGTGAAGAAGGGAGAAACAAGATAGCGAGACAGAAAGTAGAAACCACAGCCGTACATACAGAGTAATATAGACTCCTCAGCGGAGCAGACAAGACAGGAGCGTTTCACCATCGAAGAGTGTTCCAACCCCTTCACCAACCTGACACTCTTCTGGTTACGGGCGCACACGGGTCGGGCCTCCCAGGTATCTGTCTCCAGTCGTTTGTTTGCAAAGACGAACAACACAGGAAAAACTAAAACACATTGGCAAAGGAAGAACGACCGAACGAACTTTATTAACAAATGGCTCAGAATTGGGAACTCAGGCCTGTCTGACATTCTGCTCTTCTGATCTCTCTGTTGTCATACATTTTTTCATTCATACATTACTTATGAAGATAATCTTAGACAACAACGACAACAATAGAAACATGAAAAAAAGACAAGAGGTACAGGAGGAAGCAAACACAACCGTCTATTGCATATCCTATACAGGGTGTCGCAGTCAACCCCAGCATTTGTTGGCTGTTTGTGATTTCTTGACAAGTTTACGTTCAGTAGTTCCCCATTGATTTTAAACGACCGGCACCTATACCATTTTATAAGAACTAACGCACGGCGATCTGCTGCCAAATATCCCGCAGTTGTACTTCGAACGCGGTATGCCGGACTACGAATTAAGGCTGCAACCTTAAAAAAAATACACAACTCACACACACACACACACACTCACTCACGCACGCACACACACACACACACACACACACACACACACACACACACACACACACACACACACACACACACACACACACACACACACACACACACACACACACACACACACACACACACACACACACACACACACACACACACACACAGAGCGATACAGGGAGAAGAAAAAATGACAGAAAGGATACAAGTTTAACAGTACATGGGGCCAAAATATTACTGGATTACAGGAATAAGAACAAAACAGTAGTAGCATAAGAAGAAAAGACAGCTCTTCATAACACGAAAAATTCCAGACGAACAACCAGGAAACGTAGGAAGCTTTTATCTTTTTGTGTCAGATAACGATGAAAGTGTATTCAATAAAAAGACGAAATGCCAACACAATATACAGGCATAATTGAGCGGAAATCCTGCACTGCTACACATCATTTCTGTTCGCTTGACATGGTTGACGTGGGGGGATGTACATGTAATTTCAAGATGTTGTTTGTGGATTAGGTTAGTCATTTAGTCTGTCTGTCTGTCTGTCTGTCTGCCTGCCAGCCAGCCTGCCAGCCAGCCTGTCTGTCTGTCTGTCTGTCTGTCTGTCTGTTTGTCTGTCTGTCTGTCTGTCTGTCTGTCTGTCTGTCTGTCTGTCTGTCTGCCATCCTGTCTGTCTGTCTGTCTGTCTGTCTGTCTGTCTGTCTGTCTGTCTGTCTGTCTGTCGTTCTATCCCTGCATCTAATTCTCCGCCCATCAGCACCTCCTCCCGAACCCGTCTATATACAGTTATGCATGCCTGTCCTTCCGTCCGTTCCTCTGCTTGTGTCTCTGACTTGCAACGTATCTGTTTTCCTGACTATCCATCTGTTTGTCTCTCTGCCTGTTAGCTTGTCTGTCTGTGCGGCTGACTGTTCATGCATATGCCGCCATCGATGCTCAAGACCTACCCCAGAATTCTTGTGAATACTCTGAGTACCTGATTAGTTTAGTGGAGATAAGAAATAACGGATCGAGGAAATGGTAAACCTATATAAACTTGTGACCTAACACATACAATATAATCTTCATGTATCCACACTGCGGCATGGTAGTATCTCCCGTGTGATTACCGCTCGCCGATGAATCTGCATAGAATATCACAAATCCTATAATCCTTTCAGTAATATCGCTTCATGAAATGTCTTCTAGCTGGTATGGATTTTTCCCATCTTGAAGACAGATCATCTTTCTGAGCTTGTGGGCGTTTTGTTGCTTGTGATGGACTACGGCACCCAGGAGTCTCCGAGAACAGTTCACTCGTAAACCCAGTGGTATAGTCCGCAAATGACCACTTCATCACGGAGAACCTCACAATGTATACAGAACAACACACTAGATTTACATGTATCATTGCGTGCGTTTGGGCCAAACGCTGAAAGCCCAGGGGATACTGGATCGTTTGTCAACAACAACAACAACAACAACAACAACAACAACAACAACAACAACAACAACAACAACAACAACAACAACAACAACAACAACAACAACAACAACAACAACAGCAGCAGCAGCAGCAGCAGCAACAGCAGCAGCAGCAACAACAACATCAGCAACATCAGCAACAACAACAGCAACAACAACAACAGCAACAACAAAACCACCACAACCAACAACAACAACAACAGCAGCAGCAGCGGCAGCAGCAGCAAAAAAAAAAAAAACCACCACCTACGACAACAGCAGCAGCAAAAACAACAATATTAACAACTACAAAACAACAACAACAACAACAAGAACAGCAACAACAGCAACAACAACATCAGCTGTTAATCCGTTAATAGGTCACTTGCGATGTCTGCCTCTTGCCATTGACTGGCACGATGCCGGCTAGATAGATGATAGTTTGTGAAATGGAGTTATACCTCTCTAGGGCACAAAGCCTGGGCTGAATTTAAAGACCACTCCTGTGTGTCGTACACACTCCTGTGTGTCGTACACACTCCTGTGTGTCGTATTGTACGCTTTTGTGTGTATTTTATTTTATTATTCATTTTATATATTTATTGATTACTTCTGATTTTGGATTTTCACCTGTATTCCGGTATACGATGGATCTCCTTGTAAGGTATGCGCAACGTGTTTGTGTTTAGTACGTTTCTTCTCGCAGGAGCTTAATATACCTATTTGTTTCCAATTCATATCATTTAGAGCTTGATCTGCCCTGCCATGAATTTAATCTTTAGGTTGCATTTCTTTGCACCAGGGCAAGGCTTATACACTCCCAGTTGTGCTCCTCCGCCCGAAGCCGTTGCCACAATGTAAAGTCCCGGGTTTGTGAGGGCCGCCCAACTGTCGGCACTCACAGAAGCAGGTAGTACCGTCTACTGTCATACGGTAGCTCATTCATATCTGTAAAAACTGACTTACGATGTATATCAATGGCAAAGCTGCTTGGGCAGGTTGTCGGTGGGTTGACGTGTTAAGTGACCGAGACATCGCCGAATTATGAAGTAAAAATACTAAGAAAAAAACAAACTATCAGTATGGGACCGACAAAAATTCTAGAAGCTGCAAATCGAGAAAACGAATCGCTAAAATATTAATGATTATATGGTTACTTTTTCATTCGGCAAGAAAACAACTTCTGTCAGTATTCTCGTTAAAAATGTCAAGAGGGTTAAGCAAATGACATCACGGTGCAGACGAACTCGGTGACGCCACAAGAACAGAATAAAAATGACCACCCCACTTTTGACATGCACTAAACTTTAAATGAAAACCTTAAATGGTTTGCGTGTGTGAATATATTCTGAAAAAGTAAAAAAAAAAAAACAGCAACAACACCAAATGTATCATTTTTCGATGTAGTCACCACTGCGTTCAATGGTATTCCACCAGCGCCGATAAAGTGCTTGCATTCCTATAGAAAAAAAAATCTCTTTGTTCCGTGGGTAACCACTCATGCACCATCTGCTGTACCTCTCCATCGGACCACAAGGTCTTTCCTCCCAGTGACTCTTTGAGTTGTCCAAACAAGAGGAAATCACTTGGGGCTAGTTCTGGACAAGCATCAATACGTCGCTGTTTCAATTCTGGAGTAAGCTGCCGTGGCACCCACCTAGCAGATACTTAGCTGTACTGTAGTACATCATGGATGATGTGGTGTGTGGAACAGTGAACACAGAAGTCACGCTGTCACAGAAGTCACGCCGTTTTAAAACTTCATACTCCACTCATACACTTGCTGGACTGACAGGCATACATCGCCATACTGGACCTTCATTTGCCGATGAATTTATATAGGTTTCACCACCTTCACTGGTAACAACGGAAAAGACAACGTTGCTCTTCTTCGGTGCATTCGAAAGTGGGGTGGCCACCTTTAAACTATCTTTATGATGTTACCGCCTTCGTCTGCACAGTGATGTCACATGCTGGACATTCCAAATATCCTTAACAAAAATATTGACAGGTGACACGACAGTGACATGGTTACTCTAATTTCTATCACTTTCAGAGTTTCCTTTGAAGCCCCCTTGTAGAAGCGCCCTGTCTGCTGCAGAGGCGCAGAAGGTGGGTGTGGACAACCTTGAGGACTTGGCCACTTGGGCATCCTATCGTCCGCACGAAGAAGACGACCAAGACAAACTGGGTGATCACAGACACATACACAGTTCATAAATAAACACATATATGTTTGGCGCTCAGAGAAGTAACAGAAACAAGTAGAGACTATAGGACACACAATATAACATAACAACTGAAAGCTATAACTAATTCTATTTCTATGAGCGTCAAACAATATCAGTGAGGTTATTGATGAACTGTCTTAGTGGCTGTAAGGAATACCATGAACAGACAGAAACACCAATGAGCAAGTCCTACGAGAGGCAAATGAAAACCGCAAACTGATTAGATAAATTATATGTAGACAGTCAAGTTATTTTTGGGCAGGTTATAAGAAGATATAAACTAGAGAACTTGGTGACAACTGGCACGATTGAGGGAAAAAGAACAAGGGGAAATCAGAGAAGTAAATATCTGAGTCTCTTACGTCACGACGGCTTGCCGAAAGTGTCGTACAATGCGCGAACTCCATTGCTCCAGCGACAACCCCTAGGAATCTCCGAGAAAATTGCACTCGTGAACCGAATGTCATAGCTCGGAGTCGAATGCATAACCTTTGGAAGGCGAGGCAGATTGCTTAACCAATTCACCACACATACTCCTGTTATTTGTTGTCACCAGTTCACCACGCATTCTCCCTTTATTTGTTGTCACCAATTCTCCCGTTATTTGTTGTTACCAATTCACCACGCATTCTCCTGTTATTTGTTGTAACCAAGTCACAACGCACACTGCTGTTATTTGTTGTAACCAAGTCACCACGCACACTCCTGTTATTTGTTGTTACCAGTTCACCACACACATTCCTGTTATTTGTTGTAACCAAGTCACCACGACCACTGCAGTTATTTGTTGTAACCAAGTCACCACGCACACTGCTGTTATTTGGTGTAACCAAGTCACCACGCACTCTGCTGTTATTTGTTGTAACCAAGTCACCACGACCACTGCAGTTATTTGTTGTAACCAAGTCACCACGCACACTGCTGTTATTTGTTGTAACCAAGTCACCACGCACTCTGCTGTTATTTGTTGTAACCAAGTCACCACGCACACTCCTGTTATTTGTTGTCATCAATTCACCACGCATACTCCTGTTATTTGTTGTAGCCAATTCACCACGCACACTTCTGTTATTTGTTGTAACTTTCCAAATCGATCGCTCAACTGGAGTGACTGGAAGATAAGTTGGAAGTATTTTGTTAAAGATAAAAATACAATTGAAAACACATTTACCGAACTGAAACTCAAAAGAAAGAAAGATATTTTTCTTACCAAATGTAATTGGTATCATCATTAGGCTGGTCTATCATGGACATGAATCTATACATATGGAAAACTGCAAAATGGACATATTTAGTGTCGTTTGGTCAACAACTCAACCTCTAAATTGGCATTGTAAGCAAGGACATGAAAGTGGTAAATACAAACATAGTTCTAATCCATATCATAGATTTGGCTCTATATTTGGGAAACATGGATTGGATTATCGTGGCCATTGCAAGTAACAAGGTTTAGCTTGCTTAGAAATGAAGGTAATTGTTGGAACTGACTGAGGTATTCGTTCAAAATCGAACAAGATTATTAGTTTCATCTCATCTCATCTTGTTCTTGTTCTCATCATGCATAAATAGAGGGGGAGTGAACGTTTATGGGTTTCATATAACGAGATTTCCATCTAATCATCATCATCATCATCATCATCATCATCATCATCATCATCATCATCATCATCATCATCATCATCACCACAACCACCACCACCACCACCACCATCATCATCATCATCATCATCTCATCTCATCTCATCTCATATCATCTCATCTTGTTCCTCTTGTACATTGCGGTGTCGAGGTGAAGGATAAACAGTGGGGAAGTGCCCGTTTATGGGCTTCATGTATCGAGATTTTCATGCACTGTATTATTCCATCTGTCCATCGCTCACATAGTCAGTCTCTTCTTCTGGTTCCACTTGGAATGAGAGAGGTGACAGATTAATAACATGGGCCGAATACCATGAAATGATCATAGGGAACGCCTAGACGATTATATACATGGAACAGCTTGGAGATAATATTAGCAATCAAATTGATTACATACTGATACCAAAGAGATTCAGAAGCAGTTTAGTAGGAGCAAAAACTAGACCTGGAGCAGATGTACAGAGTGACCATGTGCCAGTTGTAGGAAAGATGAGGTTAAGACTTAAAAACATAAAGAAAACCCCGATGAACATCCAGTTTGATCTAGCATTACTTAGAACAGACAAAGAAATTAGTGAAAGGTACAATGTTACTGTAAAGAACAGATATAATGCCATGGAGATAATACAGACTATTGATGAACAATGTGGATGGAGTGTCAGAGCAGCCGACAGATTGTTGTTGGTTATGGTCATGCACTCTGCGGCGATAGGCAGATGATCTCATCAGTAGAGACAATGGCTATGGCCACCGACTAGTACAGTCACTGCCCAGAAGGAAAGCAATGGCAAACTACCTTCTGCAAAACTTGCCAAGAAACCAAACCACAAGAACAAAGCTGTTACTCAGAATAATTATGAACAGAAAAAGAAACAAGATTAAACCAGAAATTAGTGATGAACAATGTGGATTTGTGGAGGGAAAGGGCACAAACAAGGCTATATATATTCTCAGGACATTATTAGAAAGAGCTATAGAAATTAAAACAGATCTTTACTTATGCTTCGTAGACTACACAAAAGCATTTGACAAAGAAATAATACAATTACTAGAGCAACTGGACATATACGGCAAAGATCTGCTGATGTGAACTATATTGCCATCCGGTCGGCTGACCTATATTCTAGCTAGTGAGCTATCAAGGTGGCTGGGCGACGTGCAATGAGTGTTTTCTTCTTCTTCTTCTTCTTCTTCTTCTTCTTCTTCTTCTTCTTCTTCTTCTTCTTCTTCTTCTTCTTCTTCTTCTTCTTCTTCTTCTTCTTCTTTCGTTCGCTTGAAATATGACTATAACTGCAACGTTGTCTCTTGTATGAATTTAACTGTCTTTTGTAGTTAACAGAGCGGTCCATAGAGTTTATCTTCCACTGTCGTCTCTCTAGGCAGAAGGTTTGGCTAGAAATGTTATATTTTGGGCAGTCTTGGAGTATGTGCTCTGCTGTCTGCGACGCCAATCCACATGTGCACATGGCCGTTTCACCAATCTTAAATTTTGTACACATGTGGTTGCGTAATCTATTATGTCCTTTTCTGAGGCGCAGAATAATGACTTGTTCTTGTCTGCCCATAATGTAGTAGTAACCTTGAGCAGGTTTTGGTGGCTTTCTGACTGATCTGATCATTCTTTTCTTTTGGTGGTATGTAACGTGATTCGGACTTTAAATTCAGTGGATTTGCTAGTCAAGGTATATTCCATTTCGCTTCACTTTGCCACTGGAGTTGCCAGTCGGTATCGTTTATGGTCAGAACTACGACGGTATCTGATCGTCTTCGCGCCTCTGACTTTCGTTCTTGATTAATGAAAACATTCTTGACAAATACTTTCGCAGTAGCTCGTCTTACGGAAATCCAAGAATTTCACATCTAGCGCCACAATACGAACACCCCCGTTTGTCCTTGTTAATCATTACCTCTAGTTCCGAAAACCAACAAACTTAAACCGATGTCCTATTCTATTATTCCATGCACCATTATTCAGGCAGCCGAGGCCTGCTTTAGACACTCTAATTTATTCAAAGTAAACTCGCCGGCCACCCAGGACGCCCAGCAAAGAGCACCCACGGGAGAGAGCCGGCAGACGGTAGGGCAGAAACAACGGGCAGTGAACCGGCGCGAGCCGGACCGCCTGCCTACACCTGCGATCCAACTACGAGCTTTTTAACTGCAACAACTTTAATATACGCTATTGAAGCTTGAATTACCTCAGCTGCTGACACCAAACTTGCCCTCTACTAGATCTTCGTTAAAGGGTTTAAAGTGTACACATTCCAATTACGAGGGCTCGATAGAGTCCCGTACTGTTATTTTTCGTCACTACCTCCCCGTGTCGGGAGTGGATAAGTTGTGCGCCTGCTGCCTTCCTTGGATGTGGTAGCCGTTTCTCATTATCCCTCTCCGGAATCGAACCCTGATTCCCCGTTACCCGTTACAAACATAGTAGGCATGTTACGTACCATCGACATTTGATAGGGCAGACATGGGAAAGATGCGTCGCCGGCACATAAGGCCACGCAATAAGCACAAAGTTATCCAGAGTCACCAGTGGGAACGCCGCGACCCGCGAAGGGCAACGGTGATTGATTTTGAACTAATAAAAGCGCTCTTTCCGCGAGGGTCTAAGCTAGGTAAGCATGTATTAGCTCTAGAATTGCCATAGTTATCTAAATAGGATCGTGTCATCTAAGGAACCTCGACTGATTTAATGAGTCATTAGCGGTTTCACCGTGAGACAGTGTGAACTTAAACATGCATGGCTTAAACTTTGAGACAAGAATATAACAACTGGCCGGATCAACCCTATATCTGTCACACAGACGAACTATTCACGCACACGCAGGCCAAGAGTTGCACTCGCTCAGCGCACTCCCTCGGTACCCGGTTATATACGCAAAACCACTGGGCGCCTACCGACGAGCTTTCAAGCTACACCAGGCAGGACTGACCGAAGAGCTATATACCAGCTTACTGACTGCGGACCCACTACTCATCGAGAGAGAGAGAGAGAGAGAGAGAGAGAGAGAGAGAGAGAGAGAGAGGAGAGAGAGAGAGAGAGAGAGAGAGAGAGAGAGAGAGAGAGAGAGAGAGAGAGTGGGCGCTTATCGAGACTTTGTCGAACGGTCATACAAATATTGTTCTGTCGCCCGCTCAAACAACCACTCTGGCTTCGCGCTGCGGTTACATTCTCGAAACGCCTGCCTCGCTAATTTGCGTCGGCTGGGAAGTGCCCGATTGGGTGCATCTCACACAGTCATCCGAGACAACGAACGCCAGACGCGGGACTGATCTTGCAAACCAGAACAGCTCTCACATAACTGTTGACTACTGCTGACTCCTATTAAGGGCCTATGCAAAAATGGGGGATTAAGAGCAAACGAAGGAGGACAAGGAGGAGGACAAGAATGAGAAGACTATGTCTTTGGCTTTCGCTGGCTTTGAACTCAAGCTTAGTCCATACACACGCTACTACTTATGGTGCTTTGGACTGAGTGGATTAACTTTCCCTATTACCAGTGTCCCTCGCCATCAGGCGAACCCACTCCTACTCTGAGGTACTTGTAATTTACGTCCTCAACTCAAGCACGAAAAATCGACATTTTAGTCCAGCTGACCAACGCAGGGGTTGAACTCGCTATCTCGGCATCAGTACACGGGGTGTTTGGGAACGAGCGATCTCACCCATTCTGCCTCGCTGACCTCCACGAAGACTGTTGGCATGGATAGACACCTTAAATTGCCGTTATCCTTGCCATAAGTAACAATACACGGTCAAGCTGTGGAGTCATTGACACAGTTCGCCAACATTTCTACGTCTAATTTCTCGAATCAGTTTAGGAATTTCATTTGTTTCTTGTGAGACTTTTAAAATTTATTCTTCTGTTTGTCTGTAGGCTCTGTGGCGAAGTGGTTACGGACACAATTCGCAATCCCGCATACCGCGTTCGAAACACCACTGCGGGCGGTTTGGAAGCAGACCGCCTTTCATTGGGTTTCATACAACGGTATGAGTTTCGGTCGTTCAGAAAGCAATGGCAAGCTACTGAATGTAAATTACCAAGAAATAACAAACAACCAAAACATGCTGAGATTGACTGCAATGCCCTGTAAAGAATGTGCTACTAACTAACTTCTGTCTGTCCTGTCTATTCTTTTCGTTTTCCCAGTGAACCACATTTCCACTGCCATTAGATATTTCTGAGCCATTCTGATTATTGTCCATGTTTCGCCTGAATGCAACAGAACATGTTCTATACAATACTTAAACCACTTTGTTTTTCACATTGCATTTCACATTTTTGTTAAAAATTGGTAAATACGCGAAATAAATATGCATCTCAATTCAAACAGATTGACAAAGAAGCAGACGAATTGGTCCGAAAATATGATTTTAATGGGCATATACAAGCGGCTCAGACAAGGTAAAAGAAAAAGTTTCATTGAAGAAATACCCGAAGACCAAGGAAGATTTGAAGCTGGAGAGAAATTTATGGCCGAATCCTTCTTAATGTCCATAGATTATATTATAAATAGAACAGATAAGAGATTGGAGCGTGTCAAAAGTGTGGCTTTCACATTTAGTGTTGTAGATCCAAGGCATTTTGACAGCACAGATAATGTGGACAAATTAGAATTTTTAGCAGGCACGTACTCAGACCTCAACGATGGTCGAAGTGGAATCAGTGAAGAGTTTCTGTCATTGAAAGACTCGTGAAGGACGTATATTGGGAGGCACTTGCTGCCACACAAATAGATGATGAAATGAGTCGATATTGGCCAATGGAAATCGGCATGGCCGAATGGGTAAAAGCCATCTTTCTTACTGGTGTGCTGATGCCGAGGTAGCAAGTTCAGTTCCCACACCGGTCAGTTGGACTAAATTGTTGACTTCTCGTCCTTGACTTGTAGACGTAAATGACAAGTTCCTTTGAAGTCGGAGTGGGTTCGCTTGATGTCGAAGGACATTGGTAATAAGGAAAGCTAATCCACGCGCAGAAATCTCGTAGCAGATCTTTGATGTAGCGCCAGTGCTTGTAGTGGATGGTGTTTCATTCTAACGACATGGCCGAACCATTTGTTCTTCTGCCTGCCCAATTATATGGCACAAGGTGTTGATCCCACTGTCTGATAACATCAGATCTTATTTGATGTAGTCCCTGTGTGGGTAGTTGTTGGTGTCGTGGTCACAGAGTGGTTTAAAGAGAACAAATATGGAAAGTCCGGTTTCTGGAAGAAGAAACACGGGCGACTAATACGACAGTGGAAACCGGACTTTAAATATAGGACAAGGGCATGCAGTTTCAGAAAGCAGAGGAAATAGCGACGGATGAAGAGTCTTGACAGGGAGTTACACTGTGCACTTGTCACATGATGATGGTGATTTCAGGGTTGTTTCTGCACTGGAGTCACTTTTAGACTATCTTGGGTAGAATTTTGCCTTTTATAACAACGTTTCGATCGATAAACAAAGAGTACGACAAAATGGCTTCATTTTACTTAATAGCGACGATGTCAGGGAAACGTGTACCGGCATGGACATACTGAGGTATTAAAGGGGATCTGTCTGTCTGTCTGTCTGTCTGTCTGTCGATCTGTCGGTCTGTCTGTCTGTCTGTCTGTCTGTCTGCTTGCTTGCCTCTCTGTTGATTATCTACGCACCCACCCATCTCTGTTTCTGTCTGTCTGTACATCCGTTTGTCTGTCTGTCTCTCCTTCTTTCCACCCGTTCGCCTATTCGTCTGTGTGTCTGCCTTCTTGTCAATTTGTAAGTCAACCTACCTATCAACCTATCCACCCACCTACCTATAAACCAACCTACCTGTCTGCCCAACCGCCCGCCCGTCCCTTCCTTCCGTCCGTCCGTCCGTCGGTCGGTCGATCGGTCTGTCTGTCTGTCTGTCTGCTTGCCTGTCTGTCTCTCTATTGATTATCTACGCACCCACCCATCTGTCTGTCTGTCTGTCTGTCTGTCTGCCTGTCTGCTTGCTTGCCTCTCTGTTGATTATCTACGCACCCACCCATCTCTGTTTCTATCTGTCTGTACATTCGTTTGTCTGTCTGTCTCTCCTTCTTTCCATCCGTTTGCCTATTCGTCTGTCCGTCTGTGTGTCTGCCTTCTTGTCAATTTGTAAGTCAACCTACCTATCAACCTATCCACCCACCTACCTATAAACCTACCTACCTGTCTGCCCAACCGCCCGCCCGTCCCTTCCGTCCGTTCTGTCTGTCTGTCTGTCTGTCTGCCCACCTGCCTGTCTGTCTGTCTGTCTGTCCCGTCACGTCTCGCCCAGTCCTTCTCCATCCGTTCCACCCGTAGTGCTGCCAGCGCTAACACGTGTTACGAGTGCTGATTCCACATGCAGGATGCGCGGCTCAGCAGTTAGAAGTCTGCCTCAAGCACAATAGTCACGGGGTTCAAATTCCTGCCCAGGGCTGATCATTGCTACAAGAACCATGGGTGTCTAATCCTTCTCTGATAAGGCTGGGGGTCAGGAGGTCAATGTCCAAGATATCCACGATAAAAATCCCATGGGAATGTGAAGATAGCAAAGAGCAGGTTTGAAGACCACCATCCTGGCAAACTTATGAGGAACGAACACGTACTCAGTGCAGAAGGGGTGCACTACTTCGTGTAGAAGCTGTCTAGAACAGTGGTTCTCAACCATTTTTGGCCCATGCACCCTTTCACGATATGTTGAGGATGTCATTCTCCCCCACCTCCCATATATATATATATATATATATATATATATTTTTTTTTTCCCCGCGTTTCCATCCTGTTTCAGGATATTGCGGTCAACACCAGCATCTTTCAGCTGTATGTTGATTCCTAGGCTAGATTACGCTCATCAGCACGCCACGACTTTCTGAGCGACCGGCTCCATACTCTCATAAGTCACTTTTGCGATTCGAACCACTGCTAATTCTCGTCGCGTCACGTGACGAGAGTATTCGGGGTTAGCGGAGAGCTAACTCCTCGGCCATGGAGCCGGCCCATATATATATATATATATATATATATATATATATATATATATATATATATATATATATATATATATATATATATATATATATATATACACACATACATTCATTCATTCATTCATTCGATAACATTTCTTTTCCAGAACCTCGCTCCCATAGCAACCTTCCGGAAAACCTCTCGGTCATAAGCAAGAAGTCCCGCGTCCGATACACCCATCTGGAGATTTATCCGCCACATCCTGCACCCATCTTCTATTTGGCCTTCCTCCCCCCACCCCCACCCTCTCTCTCTCTCTCTCTCTCTCTCTCTCTCTATATATATATATATATATATATATATATATATATATATATATATATACACACACACACACACACATGTATACACCCAAATACACATACATATACACCCCCCCCCCCACGCTCACACATAATTCAAGAAAGGGGGACGATCGTTTGTCCTGGTGCCAGTTTGAGTTTGCCAATCTGTTGTCTTAATACCCCCTCCTCCCCCGGAAGCCCTAAAATACCCCCTTGGGGAGGGGGGATGTCACCACCGTTTGAGCACCACTGGTCTAGAGGGAGCAGACCGGACACACATTCATGCCGACACACTAACCTTTGAAGTGCATTACTGAGTGTGATGTGCTACCTTCGTCAGGGAAACCTAGTAGAAGGGAATAACTCAGAGGTGTTTCCAAGGCACCGGGGCCGGGTTCTATAAGCAAAGCAAGCACAACAAATTTCACGTGTTGTAATCTTTCTTTCACCTATTGTTTTCTAAGCATCTTCTGTTTCACAATGTGAATGTCAATCAATAACGTTTTATATCCATTTTAATTGCAGGTCGGTTGATGACGTCAGCATACGACGGAAACTACCGTTGCTGTGGACGCCACGACGGATAGACAGACAGCACTTACAATTTGGAGCGACTGTGTTAATCGTTGATTATCAGTCTAAAACAAAGCTCACAAACATATAATTTAAAATCACTAATATTTAAACTTTTATTGACGTCAGCAATGGCTCATTTTAGTTACATTTGAGCAATGGGTTTTAGTGGTTAATGGGCCGTTCCCGTTACTTGTTAATGCTCCATTAAGATTGGCATTTAAAAAGCTTTTAGTTTAGTAATTAATCAGGCCAGAAGTGTATGGATATTCGAGTAATGGACTATTGCTGCTTGTGAGTCGTAGACGTTTGTTATTAATAAGCAAGCAAAGAGACGGAACTGGGTGCTCGAAGGTTTCAAGAGCCGACAGTTGAGTTCACTAAGCAAGGTTGCTGCCAGACTGCCAGAAAAGGAATGATACTTCACTGGGCACAATACTATTGTTGTTTACTCGGAAATAAATAAGCCGATAAACTTGCAACAACGAGAAGAAAATGGACAAGATGATATAGGAGTCTCATCTTTGAGAAATGAGAGCAATCCATGCTATTATATAGATACATAATCAATCCCACAACGACTATCAAGCCATTGAACAGCAACGACAAGGCACCGTTCTTCGCCTCAGGACGCTTTCATAACACACTGAATACATAGGGCCGTCTGTCCGCTGCACCACTATGGACGTATGGACTAAGCAAATAAACAGATGAATATATCCTGCTGGATTTCCCACTGTACGGTGAGCTAAAAAGGATATACTGGCCCACGGAGTCAAAATAAAACTTCAAGTTGCATGGAAACTGAAAATAAACTAAAAACAAACAGAGGAAACTTACTTAACGATGTCATCATCCATATGTTGTCGAGAGAAGGAGGAGAAGACTAAATTGATCTGTGGATTCTGTGGATTGTACTGTTTAGTGAGTTTATACTGTTTAGTGAATTGAAAATTGCCATAAACAATATGTAGATTATTGAAGGCAATTACTCATTGGTTGTGACAACAAATGAGCAATCTTTTGTAGCTAATTAGTCGTGTGTTATAGTAACTAATGAGCCATGACTTATGGTAACTAATTAGTTATAGATGTCGTAACTAATGAGCCATGATTTATGGTAAATAATGAGCCATAATTTATGGTAACTAATGAGCCATAATTTATGATAACTAATGAGTTAAAAATGTGGTAATTAATGAGCCATGGTTACGGTAACTAATGAGATATGATTTATGGTAACTAATGCGTCATAGATGTGGTAACTAATGAGCCATAGTTATGGTGACAAATGAGTCATAGATGTGGTAACTAACGCTGGAGGGTTTTTGATAGATAATGACTTATTGGTTATGGTAGCAAATGAGCCATGGATTTATGGTAACTAATTAGCCATGGTTGTGGTGATTAATGATTAATGCTTTATAGTGGCTACTGAGTTACTGGCTATGGTAGCTAACGGGCCATGGATGCGGTAACTAACAAGCCATGGATGTAACAGGCATGAGCGATGCTTTCTTGAACACTTCCTTTCCACTTTCCCTCAGCAATGACACAGATATTGAGCATCTGCTCGTCAAGCACTTGGGACCCAGACAGAAGGATTTAGTCTCTGCAGTGCTGCTGACCATCGTCTACTCCATCATCTTCGTGTCCGGCTTTGTGGGCAACATCTGCACGTGTGTGGTCATTGCCAGGAATCATTCGATGCACACGACCACTAACTATTATTTGTTTAGTCTGGCCGTGTCGGACCTACTTCTGATCTTCTTTGGTGAGTACTGTACTTGTTCTTTATGTGTTCTTTTTATGCTCTTTGCATTTGCTCACTTTAAACTCCAGCGTTCGGCTCCGTTTGTTACTATTTTTAGCGCACTGGACTGAATTTTGTTTTGCCGGTGGGCTAGCTTTCCTTATTATCCGTGTCCCTTAGCATCAAGTGAACCCGCTCCGACTTCTGAGGTACTTGTAATTTACGTCCCCAAGTCAAGGACGAGAAGTCAAAATTTTAGTCTAACTGACCTGTGTAGGCCAGTTGGACTAGGCCAAAACACCGGAAGTTTAAGAGCGAGCTCTCTTATCTATTCAGCCATGTCGACCGCCTTATGATTGGTTTGAGTGACTTGAAGAATTGTCATCGCTTTTTTCTTATTTTTCATTACTATCCTGTTCATTCTCTCTGGTTTATAATTATAACACACACACACACACACACACACACACACACACACACACGCGCGCGCGCGCAAACACACACACACGCGCAAACACACACACACACACACAAACACACACACACACACACGCATTTCAGTTTTTCATCTAACATATAATTTTATATAGATATAATTTTTCAACTTTTAAGTAAAGTAATTTATATGTTGTTCAGTATTAATTTCAAATACAATTTTATACTGATATAATTTCTCAACGTTTAAGTAAAGTGTCTTAAATGTATTTCAGTATTCATTTAAAATATAATTGTATACGTATATAATTTGTCAACGTTTACGTGGAGTTGAGTTGAGTCAAGAACCGACATCACAGCAGTAGACGCATTCCCGTGCGTGCTAAGTTCTCATCTGCAACAGCCTACGAAGAGCCCCAATACTAATTATCAGTAGTAGTCTGATTATGTGCCCGTCTGGCCTTTCCTCTGAGTCCTGAGTGTTGGCCAGATCCTCTGGTCACTTCCTGCAGCATCATTCTCTCCAGGCCGTGATGATCTATCTGTTCTTCTGCGCTAAGAAACCTTGAAAAGGATGTTAACTGCAAAGATAAGTTAATTACATGTTCTTTTATAGTACGTTGCAATCAACCCCTGCATGCATTTTACTGTTTAGGATAATTTTGGGCAATTTTATGTTCAGTAGCTTGCCAGTTGAACGAAATAGTTAAAAAAAGCTTAGTCCTTTACAAGACATCGCAATAAACTCCAGCATCTTTAGCTGTTTGTGATTTACAAAGGGATTTTACTTTCAGTAGTTCGCCATTGCTTTATGAACGACCGACCGACGCTCAAACAATTGTTAAAAATCAACACACGGCTGTCTGCTTCAAACGACTGCAGTTGATTTAGAACGTAATGTGTGGGAGGGAGTCACCGTGGCAAAGTGGTCAAGCCGTCTGACTCGGGATCCGAAGGTTGTGGGTTCGTCTTCTGCTCTCATCCGGAGTCTTTTTCCCAGACGTAATTGCGTTGTGGCCGTTTACTTGCGCATTTAGGCTGACACATCCGACTTCTTCGGGCATTTGTTAACCGGGTTAACCTTCCCGGGTAGGTTGTGGGTTCGATTCCGGGCCACATCCTTCGGTTCACGAGTGCATTTTTTCGGAGACTCCTGTGGGTCATCGCTGGAGATATGGAGTTCGTGCTTTGTGCGACGCTATCGGCAGTTCGCTGCGAAAAGAGACTGAGCCATATGGGATAAAAACACAGTGCAATATTGTCGACCCTGTCGACTTTTAAGCGACTTTTTTTAAAGCGGTGTGTGAGATTGGGAGGACATGAAGTGAGATGTAATAGATAGTTAGTGAAAGATATGCCGGCTTGTAGTGGGTTCCTTGAGGGCCGATGTCCCAATGGGGGATAAAGGGAGAATAAGATGAGATGAGTTGAGCTGAGTTTAGTTAAAGCCGACATCACTGCACTCAGGACATTCCCACACGCGGCCCGTCCCATCATTCAACAGCCAGTGAAGAGTCATGCTAATAATCGTTCAAACTGCCATCTGATTGATATTTTTCCTGGTCTTCCCTCTCAGTTTTGCGAATCGTTCAGAACCCATGCCAACCCCCCGTCATATCATTCTCTCCACATACAGGTTCTCAGTTTATTCCACCGATTTCTCCACCTGGCCCCACAAAATAAGAAGTTTGCTTATGTTTTCTGAACGGCCAAGGCTCATAATATTATGAAAATCAGCCCAAACCTGGTTGCTTTCAAATCGTCTGCCACTGACTTCGCACTCACTATGCCGTATTATGAAACAGCGTTTACTGTCCCTAAGCCACAGCCGCAGGTAAAGAAAGAAAAGTAATTAAAAAACCGTCGAGTTATCCGAAAACCGAGAGACCGAAAAAGCGGGAATCGTTCAATATAGACTACTCAGCGCAGAGTTATCTGTTTGGTCGGATTTTGTAGCAATTTCCTGTACGTCAACTGAGGACTTGACACGTGACAAAGATAAAGAAAGGCGATTGGAGACAACGTATTCTATTTGAATTTGGCTGTTGGAGTATTGAGCAGTGTGGAATATCTAGGCTCTCCGCTGACGACTGATTGAAATTTGATCGCATACATTAAAAGAAACAACAAAGAATGTTCTAAAAAATTTGAATCAATCAAAACTTGTATTGTTTGGAGAGAACAATAATGGAGGAGTATTTGCCCGGGAAGAGACGAAGAGAAAGGCCAAAAAAAAAAAAGAAAAAAAAAAGATAAGTTCAGGATCTGGCAGATGATCTCCAGATGGGTGTATCGGATGCAGGACATCTTGCGAGACCGAGAAATTTTGCGGAAGGTTGTCATGAGAGAGAGGTTCTGCAAAGGACATTCTACTGAATGAATGAATGAATGAATGAATGAATTGATTGGTATAGACAGAATAAAAAAGATCAAAACACGGGGAGCATGCATATTTTCAGTGGCAATATTTGGATGTGAAAATAAAGCAAGGGTTTAAAAGGCAAAAGGGTTGACTTCATTGAACCTGGTGTTATCCCAAATGGCTTGGTCTCTTTCCACAGGGGGGCCTGCCGAAAGCGTCGCACAAAGCAGGAACTCCGTAGCTCCAGCGAAGACAACCAGGACTCTCCGAGAAAATTGAATCCTGTGAACCGAACTACGCAGCCCGCAATCGAACCCACAAGCTTCTGAGCGAGAGGCTTAGGGCATAACCAGTACCACACAGGCACTTTGTGGGTGCTTCAACTGGATATTTAACAGATTCAGTGCCAAACAACAAGTAGGTTTAGACCAATCATGGCACACAATCAAATGAACGTGTATTACAATGGGAATTCCCGTTCACCGAGCATTGAAAATGCGGAAGATACCACGAAACAAAATAAATAACACGATGACCCTAGTAAAGGGTTATAGCTTCCTTCTGTCCAGATGGGGGATTTTTTTCTTGTTTTGCGCTCGCTCGCTTTTGAACTGAAGCACAATCCTTACATACTACTTATAGTAGCACTGGACTGCATTATGCGTGTGGATTAGCTTTCACTGTTACCAGTGTTCCTCACCATCAGGCGAACCGAACCAACTTAGGAGGTACTTGTGATTTACGTACCCAAGTCAAGGACGAGAAGTCAACATTTCAGTCCAGCTGTCCGGTGTAGGGGTTGTACGCCTTACCTCTGCATCAGCGCACCGGATGTTTAAGAACTCGCGTTCTTATCCATTCGGCCATGCTGCCTTCAATGGGGTATTTGAAAGCAGCACTATAGATCCGAAAGGCAAGTGTACTAGTAACTGAGCCACCGTGCCTCTGACCCCTTCAAGTCACAAAAACAAGGCGTGTCGACCCTGAAGATGACTTAAGAATAAACACATGGGAAGCAATAACAACAGACACGAAGTCCGTGTTGTTTTCTCGAAAGTCTTGTTTTCCCCGGAGTAATGGCCGCAAGAGACGGATTATCACTGTTGGCGGCAGGATAAATAAAAAGACAAAGCACTCCCCACTGGGCGCAGATCAAGAAAAAGTACCGGAAAATGGTAATCTAAATTAATACGCCAAAACAAGCGGCACATGGTCTCCATTGGGCGTGATGGGTTACACATGGGTCTCTACTCCGGCATATTCACCTGTTTGCCTGCCTGCCTGCCTGCCTGTCTGCCTGTCTGTCTGTCTGTCTGTCTGTATGACGTTCCGCCAGTTTGTCAGTCTGTATGTCGCCTTTCTTTCTTTCTTTCTTTCTTTCTTTCTTTCTTTCTTTCTTTTCTTTCTTTCTTTCTTTCTTTCTTTCTTTCTTTCTTTCTTTCTTTCTTTCTTAGCCCCACGGGAGAGTTTCGATGTCTCGAGCTGTCATACCACACAAATGAAATGCCACTTATTTGAAGTTTGTTTCGGAACCATATTTTAAAATAAGATTAAAATTACGAGCAGGAAGCGACGAAACAAACAGTATGTGGCCGCCAATAGCGACCTATTATCATTATTGCCGGAAAGATCCGCCCCAAATACGGCATTTCGTCTATTAACAGCTGTGGCAAAGGGGTTACGAATGCAATTCGCAAACCCGTATACCGCGAACCAAACGCAGCTGTGGATGATTTGGAAGCAGACCACCTTGCGCTGGTTTTCATATAATAGTGTGAGTTCCGGTGGTTCAGAAAGCAATGACAAACTACTAAATGTAAACTTGCTAAGAAATGACAGTCACACAATTATGGGGTTGAAAGCGACGTCATGTAAAGGATACGCAACTAAGTAATTTTCCCTAATTTCCAACTCAAGCGTCTGGTCTGATTTTTGCATGAGGGATAGCTTTCCCTATAACAAGCGTCCATCAAGTGAACCCACATCGAGTTCAGAGTGTAAGGGTGAGCGCTGTTTTCCATTCGGCCATGGTGACCTCCAGAAGACACGATGGAGTTGCTGTTTTGTCAACCAGACACGAAAACATTTAGCTCTTTCCTTGAACACATTAGTCTAGTTTAGTTTAGTTGATGGATCAAGATCACGGCACACGGTGTAACCCATAAGTGCTCCGTTTTCCTACTAACTCAAACCTGACTCTGGAGAAACTCAGCTCAATGCACGAACTCCGTTGCATCGGCGAGGATCCTGAAATACTTTGGGTAGATTTTTAACTTGAAATTTTGCCCGGGCAGCGCCATTAGGCTGCTATTTTTCGATTTCCAACTGCCAAGGGACTTTTTACGTGCGCAACAATACACACGGGCGTCCGATCTCACTACCCAGAGACCAGGGGAAATTTTATTACTGGAAGTCCAGGTGGATTTTTTAAATAAATCCCGGTCCTCACCGGGGCCTGAACCCGGGACCTCCAGCACTCAAGGCGGACACCATACCTCGAGACCACTCAGCCCCCTGTCCTCCATTCAAGAGTCTGGTCTGATTTTTGCATAATGGATAACTTTCCCCATAACAAGCGTCCATCAAGTGAACCATTCTGAATGAAGTTGCTGTTTTGTCAACCAGACACGCCAACATCCAGCTCTGTCCTTGAACACATTGCCAGAAGACAAGATGAAGTTGCTGTTTTGTCAACGAGACACGCCAACATTTAGCTCTGTCCTTGAACACACTGCCAGAAGACAAGTTGGAGTTGCTGTTTTGTCAACCAGACACGAAAACATCCAGCTCTGTCCTTGAACACATTGCTGTCGGATGTATGGTTGTTGGGACAACCCCAAAGAGACAAAGGATACTAAGTTCCTCTTCCTCAATGTGATCCTGCCCGTTATAATTTATTTAGCTGTTATTGGCCCAGTCTTGAGACCATAATAGAGTTTCGGAGAACCAAGTTTCAGGAAACCAATGAAAAGTTTTCTCTGAATATCCAAAATATCCCTTTGGTGGTTCCTTGCTTCTCTTCTACCAACTAAATAATTATTACTCTAGGGTTGGTAATTAAAACAATTTTACTAAGACAAGAGAACTCTCAAAAGAGAAAATGACCCTTATTTTTCATAACTTATTACACATAAATGGTGCTACTGTTCATGAAGGTTATAAACATACAACAATCCATTCATTAAAAAACAAGATCATGTACATCTCTAACTATATATCTCCTGGCTGTGCTCACTATACTATCCTCCCCACCAGTGATGTATTAGTTCTTGAGTGTTCCTTTTTTCTTTTCCAAGGTAAGATGTATTTGGCTCCAAGGTTTTCGACTTCTATAAACAGATTAAGTTATTTAGTATACCTGTCCTTTAATGGTGGAAAAATTTGCAGGAAGTTTCTTTTGACTAGTATCTGGCCTCACTATATCTGCTGCAACACTCAGTCAAGCTGCCACATTCAGTCAAGCTGCTACATTCAAAAAGTCAGATCTGGATCTAGCTGTACCTAGCCACTACCTTCATGTTGATTGAATGGCTTAAAAACACTTTGGCGACAAGTTTCAAGATCTCACTTGGATTCGGTTTTCCAAATGCGATGTCCTTGTAGGCTGATGCTTTCCTCATTTCAAGAATAAGTTATCTTGTTTTAGCTGTTTTGGAAGAAGCTGTCACGCCTTGAGATGCATCGGATCTACTCCTGTCCCGTGCGTGGTTGATGTAAACATAACGTTATCCCGCCGGCATGATATATTTATTTCAGTTCCGTCCTGCTGACGGTTGTGACGTTCGCAGCCAATCCAAAGTCTTCTTTCATCCGCTCTTTGGAGCAATGTTGCAGTTGGCTGGTATGTCGTAAAATGGGGTTGTAGTGGGGAAAATATTAATCAACGTTTTGACGGTTTCGAGAATTATACCACAACTGCCATAAGACAAGATGAAGCTGCTGTTTTGTCAACGAGACACGCCAACATAAAGCTCTGTCCTTGAACACACTGCCTTGTGGCACAACGTAGGGCTCACCTAGGTGTTTACCACACACACACACACACACACACACACACACACACACACACACACAGACACACAGACACACAGACACACACACACACACACACACACAGTATCTACCAAACACACACGCACACACACGATTACCTCAGTATTTACCAAACACACATACACACATCCAAACACACACACACACACACACACACACACACACACACACACACACACGCTCACCTCAGTATTTACCACACACACACACGCTCACCTCAGTATTTAATACACACACACACACGCTCACCTCAGTATTTACCACACACACACACACGCTCACCTCAGTATTTACCACACACACACACACGCTCACCTCAGTATTTACCACACACACATACGCTCACCTCAGTATTTACCACACACACACACACATCCTCACCTCAGTATTTACTACGCACACACACACTCACCTCAGTATTTACCACACACACACACGCTCACCTCAGTATTTACCACGCACACACAGACACACACACAGACACACACACACACACACACATGCTCACCTCAGTATTTACCACACACACACACTCACCTCAGTATTTACCACGCACACACAGACACACACACACACACACACACACAAACACGCTCACCTCAGTATTTACGACACACACACACACGCTCACCTCAGTATTTACCACACACACACACACGCTCTCCTCAGTATTTACCACACACACACACGCTCACCTCAGTATTTACCACACACACACACGCTCACCTCAGTATTTACCACACACACACACACGTTCACCTCAGTATTTACCACACACACACACACATACACACACACACACGCTCACCTCAGTATTTACCACACACACACACGCTCACCTCAGTATTTACCACACACACACACACACACACACACACACACACACACACACACACACTCACCTCAGTATTTACCACGCACACACACACACGCTCATCTCAGTATTTACAACACACACACACATGCTCACCTCAGTATTTACCACGCACACACAGACACACACACACACACACACACACGCTCACCTCAGTATTTACCACGCACACACACACGCTCACCGCAGTATTTACTACACACACACACACGCTCACCGCAGTATTTACCACGCACACACACACGCTCACCGCAGTATTTACCACACACACACACACGCTAACCTCAATATTTACCACACACACACACGCTCACCTCAGTATTTACCACGCACACACAGACACACACACTCACACACACACACACACACACACGCTCACCTCAGTATTTACCACGCACACACACACTCACCTCAGTATTTACCACACACACACAAGCTCACCTCAGTATTTACCACGCACACACACACACACACGCTCACCTCACTATTTACCATGCACACACACACGCTCACCTCAGTATTTACCACACACACACACGCTCACCTCAGTATTTACCACACACACACACACGCTCACCTCAGTATTTACCACACACACACACTCTCACCTCAGTATTTACCACACACACACACGCTCACCTCAGTATTTACCACACACACACACACACACACACACACACACACACGCTTAACTCAGTATTTACCACGCACACACACACACGCTCACCTCAGTATTTACCACACACACACACACACACACACACACACACACGCCCACCTCAGTATTTACCACACACACAAACACACACACACACGCTCACCTCAGTATTTACCACACACACACGCTCACCTCAGTATTTACCACGCACACACAGACACACACACACACGCTCACCTCAGTATTTACCACACACACACGCGCTCACCGCAGTATTTACCACACACACACACACACACACACACACGCTCACCACAGTATTTACCACGCACACACACACACACACACACACACACGCTCAGCTCAGTATTTACCACACACACACACGCGCTCACCTCAGCATTTACCACAAACACACACACACGCTCACCTCAGCATTTACCACACACACACACGCTCACATTCGCATTTACCACACACACACACTCACCTTAGAATTTACCACACACACACGCTCACCTCAGTATTTACCACGCACACACACCTCCACACACACACACACACACACACACACACACACACATATATATATATATATATATATATATATATATATATATATATATATATATATATATACTCACACACACGCTCACTCAGTATTTACCACACACACACACACACACACACACACACACACGCACACACACATATGCACGCACCTACACACTCTCACTCAGTATTTGCCACACCATACATATACATACGCTCACTTCAGTATTTACCACACACACACATACACACGCTCACTCAGTATTTACCACACACACATATACACACGCTCACTCAGTATTTACCACACACACACACACACACGCACACACACACACGCTCACTGTCGTGAGATGGCTGGCAGGTGTCGCTCCTAATGGATTAAACGACAGAAACAGTTATGTGAGAAAGTGACGCTCCTGTAATTTTCAAAGGACAGAGATCGTGACTTTAAACACTAGCCGTACGTATTGGACACGGAAGCGAAGTCCCGTGGGGAACGGAGGATTGTCTACCGGAAAAGTTCAAAGACCAGAGTCCGTATTTGACTGAACGGAGAATCACCGATGTCAATAAAGATCGTTTATTTCAGGGAAGTTCGGAGCATGATCAAACAGTTGGATCGCGTTGAAATACTGTGAACGGAGTCCTTTGATCAAACGGAAAAACACGATAGAACGGGAGATCGTCTTTATTAAAGACGGTGATCAGTACGGTTGTACGGAGATCAAACGACCACAGAAAAGAACAGAGGCTGAGGGTTTAAGAGAAAATCAAGTGACGTAGTCAAGCCAATAACTTTGGACTCAATTTACTGTTTTAAAAATCAGTTGAAGATTGCATTTAAGACCGGCGGGGTGTAGATGGAATTCAGTGCCCAAATAGAATATATATCACTAAGTCTAGGTTGTGTAAAGTCGACCCGCACTTTTCCGTTATGGAATTAAGTGGTTTAATTCTAGGCCGGAATTAGTAAATAAGGTGATTATATATAGATGTAGATTAGAACTCTAGCGTAGTGAACTTTTGTGTGTAAACGTAGTATAGAGAGTCGACAGCATTAGACTGAAGAGTGATTTAAGTTGTGTAGAGTAAGGATAAGTCTATACTAGGATTTATGTGCTTTGCTTTAGCGTGTCTCTCTTTTACCTTGTATAGGGTAGAGTGCTGAACTATTCTGTATTATACAAGAGTGTAGCTCTAGGATGAGATATAGAGGTTACCTACTGAATATAGCCTTATACCTAACTTCACATATCATATGTCGGAGTTGAGTTTCTCTCACAGGCTGTTGTTTTACTCAACAGGTTCCCTACACTTGAAATCGAAAGTGGTTACCAATCTGAGCAGAAGAAATTGGTCATGCTCGGGGGAATTGTTACAGGATATGAAGTGTGACCCTGTTTTAACAAGAAGGGCAGACCAGTGTGAGTTAAGATGCCCAACGAAACTGAAGCACTCTAACTATGTAATATAGACCATAGAGAAAGGAAGAGACGATCATTAATATTTCTCCATGAGTGACAATCCTCAGTGTATAAACGATATTGTTGGACCAGTGTTTATATTAATAAATGCAAGGACTATCTTACTGGCCGATATATAGGGTGTGTAAAACTAGAAGACCCTAAGTAACGCAATCAAACATTGTTGATCAGACAGTCACCGGAACTATAAATATTCCAGAGTGTCGAATGTGTACTAGTGAAAAACACGAACTACCTTAAAATTCAGTGGAGACTATATATTACTCAAAAGGTTTCCCGAACAGATTGGCAATAAAACGATCATCAGTCAGAGAGAAGCAGCCCGGTGAGACATTTCCTTATCTGTGTTGTGTGAAGTCGAGTGGCTGTTTCATGATGACAATTGGGATGCTGATCCTAGAATAGATCCTGTCACACATTCAAGATAGATAACACCACATATATGCACACCCATACATCGCACACACAACTGACACTTTTCTACAATAAATGTCTTATCATTTTGTTCGAAGCCTGTGTTAGTGTGGGTATGTGCTGAATGAACGTGAAGAGGGGTAGTGTCTGTTGAAGAGAGAGAGAGAGAGAGAGAGAGAGAGAGAGAGAGAGAGAGAGAGAGAGAGAGAGAGAGAGAGAGATAGTGATTAAAAGACTTTAAATAAAAAGGGGGGTATGTAGACAAAGGTCCACCAGCAGAGGAATCCTGGGAAAAGGATATTTCACAGGTGTGCTTGTTGATTCCACTTTCCCCCCAGGGACGACAAGCGACACTCACTCAGTATTTACTACACACACACATACACACACTCACTCAGTATTTACCACACACACACACTTACACTCGCTCTCTCAGTATTTACCACACACACATACACACTCACCTCAGTATTTACTACACACACACACACACACGCACGCACTCGCGCGCGCGCTCACCTCAGTATTTACCATACACACAGAGACACACACATCAAACACACACAGACACATACACACATACGCTCGTACACACACACGCACGCACGCGCACGCTCACTTAACTATTTACCACACACACACACACACAGATACACACAACAGACACACACAGACACACATACACACATACACGCACACGCACGCGCACGGTCACCTCAGTATTTACCATGCACACACAGACAGACATACACAACAGACAGACACAGCCACACACACACACACACACACACACACACACACATACACGCACACACATGCATACACATGCATACACACACGCGCGCACACACGCGCACCCCCCCTCCCCCCACACACACACAAATTCGGCCTCATTCAACGTGCTTCTGCAGCGTTGGTTGTAGATGAGGTCCATTGTTTGTTGTGAATTTTGGTATCTTTCTTATCTTTGCGCTCTTTCTGAGAAAAAACAACAACAAACCAGTGAATTGTTGTTGTTTGTTTTAAAGTTCCACTCAACTTCGTTGCTAATCCAGCCATTTACAAATGTATACCTAAGTGTTGTATGGGAGTTAAAGCGGCAAGTGCCGACTAGCCTAAAAACTATGAGTACAGCAACAATTCTCCGAAATGACAGCAGTGTGTTGGTGTGTTGTACACGTTGCGTCGTCAGAGTTGAAAGTGTCATTGGCTATATTTCCCTCTGTGCTTTTCAAGTTCCGTTGGGCCTGATGGTGCAACTTAGAACAAGAGCCTCATTCTGAAAAACTTGATCTGTCACGCAAGCTCAAGCGAGTGGAAAATCTGAGCTTTTCAGTGTTTTAGCGAGAGCCAACCGGTTAAAAATATTTCTTGGGGAAAGCCATTGTTGCGGAAATGCCCGATATGTTGAACGGTCTAGTTGACGCTTCGTTACCTAGCTCGTCTGAGCTATATAGCAACAACTGTCGGTTATATTAAGTCTAAAAGTTAGACGGAAACGTCTAATTTAAAACTGTTGTCTCCATAAAGTAAAGTTAATTATAGTGAGATATCCCATTTCCTTGCTGGTAGTCTATTCGTTAAAAAAGGACTTTTCGCACTTCTACAGTGGATTTGGACATAAGGACTGAAATTTTCCGGGTATATGGTGAAAGCCCCGTACTCGTAAAGACCCTCAGCATTCGATGGGAGACGCGGTCAATATCAAGATGGGCACTTTTACTGTCTAGAAGGTATTCTGGACCCACTGTAGGCGGGGTCGACCTTGGAGTCAAGGACAATCGCTTAACAAATAATCCCCAGGATGTTGTATTATAGTATGCCTCATTAACAGTCTTCCTCTTAAACTTCCCGTGTGTTGATGCTGAGGCAGCGGGTTCAACCCGTACACCGGTCAGTGGACTAAAATGTTGACTTCTCGTACTTGACTTGGGGACGTAAATTACAAGAACCGCAGAAGTCGCAGTGGGTTCGCCTGATAGCAAGGCACACTGGTAATAGTAATAGGAAAAGCTTATCCACACGCAAAAATCAGCCCAGCGCACTAGAAGTATATGCATGGACTACGCTTGAGTTCAAAGCGAGAATCTCATCTTGTTCCTCTTGTACCTTGCGGTGTCGAGGCTAAGTATAAACAGCGGGAGTGTGCCCGTTTATCGGTTTCATGTATCGAGATGCACATGGACTCTGCTATTCCTTCTGTTCATCGTTGACCTGGTGGCCTCTTCCTCTGCTTCCCTCTGGTCTGCACACCATTGCTTGTTGTGGGATACTTTAATTGTTTACCTACTTGTATGACCAAACCATTTTACTTGCTGCCTTCTAATAAAATCTAGCACTGCTATAACCCCCACTTTAGTCCTGATTTCATCATTTCTGATTTCCTCTCTTCTTGATACATTGAGTATTCTTCTCGGGAATCTCATTTCTTCAAAGCGAGCGAAGGCAGATAAATAATATTTGTTCGTCTTCCACATTTCACCTTCCAGTGGAGATTATGACCTGACTCAACTCACGTCCAGCACTTTGTAGGCATGCTTGTGGTGGCTTGGATTTTGAGGCTATGTGATGAGGGTGCCATTTTCGTAGTCTCGAGTACTACGTTCGAAACACAGCTGCAGGCAATTTGGCAGCAGTTCGCCTTGTAAGAGTGCCTGTCATTCAGAAAGCAATGGGAAATTACTGAAAGTAAACTTGCCAAGAATTCACTAAGAGTCAAAAATCTGCTGGGGTTCAATGCGGCGTCCTACAAAGGATATGCAAGTAATTAACTTTGTTATAATCTAGGCAAGTTTACCTTTAATGGTTTGCCAATGCTTTCTGTACGGCCGGCGCTCGCACTATTTTGAAAACACACGCAAAGCGGTCTGCTTCCAATTCGCAACCGGCAGACTTTGAACCTGATATGTCGGGGTTATGAAGCCGCATCCATTACCCTCTAAGCCACAGCCGTCGACCACAGCAGATTACAGTGGTCCTGTTACGTGCTTCTCTTGTAGGGCCCTAGTACAAGACGAGTGAAACTGCATCATGTTAACACTTTGACTGTTCCGGCTTTCTGAACAATGACCCCGTGACTTTGCCTGCACCAGGCACGGATTTAGCAACCCGTCCTGTCCCAGTCTGAGATATGTGTCATTCTAAAGTTGTAACAGATTTAACGGAACCAATGCCAAAGGATAATATATTGTCACATGTGCCCTAACATTTGGACAGAAGGGCGATATATCGCTACACTAGGGTCATAATGTTATATGTTTCGTTTCGTGGTATCTTCAGTGAAAGGAAATGTACATTATAACACTTTTTCATTTGATTGTCTAGTCCAAACTTATATTTTGTTGGACGCTTAATCAGCTACACCCATACACCTACCCACCCCCACACACACCCACCCACCCATCCACCCCCTCCACACCCACACACAAACACACACGCTGCTTCTGTTGGGGAATTAAAGTCGGACTATTGTCTCGGCGGGCAAGTTTACCAACCTCTATTAGTAGTCCACATCGGCTTCTGTGCCATGCCGATAAGCGTGGGCGATCATGTTTCGCCATCTCACACGATCACTAGAGTCGTGGATCAGCTCTGTGTTCTTGTCTCGACCATACCATTTGGTCAAGGCATCCAGTTATTTACTTCTCTGCCTTCTCCTTGTTCTTTTCCCCTCGATCTTGCCAGATGTCATCAAGTCCTCTAATTTATTTCTTCTTATAACGATTCTAAAAAATTATGATTGTATGTGTCTAATTTTTCTAATCAGTTTACCGTTTTCATTTGTTTCTTATAGGACTTGCTCATTGTTTTTTTCTGTCTGTCAATGATATTCTTTGCACTTTCCTCGGGAACCACATTTCCACTGTCATTAGATGTTTTTCATTTTGTTTGCTTATTTTCCCATTTTCACATTCATACAGAAGTACATGTTCCATGTAGCACTTCAACACTCCTTTTCTCGTTGCAAGTGTACTATATAGAGAGATGAAATATTGACCGCGCACTAACTCCTGTGATCAACAATTCCTTTCAAATTAATATCCGAAATGTGGCTGATTATTAATCTCAGGCTGGGATGGGCCCTAATTATAACATCTCTTCTGAGGTTGAACGGGGTAGAGATAATGGAAAAACGGAATACCACGTCTCACTATATCTAATGCCCAGAGATTTAGCACTTCAATTAATTTCACTGGACACTCCTTCATCGACCCAAAGTTATTGTCAATCAGGTCGTGTGGCTGTCTGGTCGGGTCCATTCAGGCTGGCTATTTGTTCTTAAGTGACCATAGTCGGGACCCGAAGGTTATGACGTCCGGTAGACAGATTACATTGATAAGGAGGGCATCTGGGGCATTTTGGTTCTGAGATTATCTGAAAGTTGACAACAACAGCGATGTTGGAGAATTGGGGAGATGGGGGTGGTCACTGAGGTTGGATGGAGGCTGGGAGGACATTGTGGCGTTATCAAACTTTTGATTTAGAAACGAGTAGGGGTTAATTTTGACAAAGTCATCAACATCATCATCGCCATCATCATCATCGTCGTCGTGGGCATCACCATCATCATCTTCAACGCCATCATCATCACTACATCATAACGATAATTTTCTGCAATATATTCACAATAGTAACATCTTTATAATAATTACTATAGTGCATTTACATTTGGTTGCCTCCATATAAAAATCCATATCTCAGTAACCAACTGAGGGAAAATGATGAGATTTAGCATATATCCTTATCATCATGTCCACTCAACAAAAACATTTTTGTTCTGGAGATTGTACAGCAGATTTCAATGTTTGTTTATATACGGTATATAATTTACGGGTAAGAGATTAAGTCCATAATTTTAAATGTATTACACCGTCAGCCAGAAAATCAGCGTTGAATGTTGAATATTCTCCGTGGTTCACTGAATTGGCCTTATGGCAAGAACCCCGCGCTGTTTAAACTGGGAGTGTTGAGAGGTGTCGTCAATGTGGGTTCCTTCATGAAACCTGATTATTAAAAAAAAAAAAAAATCTTACCACTTATCGCCTAATCTGAATGTGTGAATATTGTTTAATGGGATTGAATGTGAAATTTTGTACACTTCAAGGCATCGCTATGAAGTTATACACATATTTTTGTCACGAAGCTGATCGCAGGAAACTGTTTTAAACTATTACAAATTTCGAAAAAAGAACAGTGCATGCATTAGGTTTGATTAAACGGTTATTTCGTCGATGGGTGCAAGAATCTGGAATTAAACCACCACGCAATAACCAAACGGTAGATAGAAAGGTTATTGTAGACAGCTTTGACAAGGATGTCATAAGGCGAGCTATTATAAAAATGCTTTAAAAAAGTCTCTTAAAAGTCGACAGGGTCGACTTCATTGCACCGGGTTCTATCCCATATGGCTCTGTCTCTTTCCGCAGCGCGGAAAGCGTCGCACAAAGCACGAACTCCGCAGCTCTAGCGACGACCCACAGGAGTCTCCGAAAAATTTAACTCGTGAACCGAAGGACGCGGCCCGGAATCGAACCCACAACCTTTGGAGCCCGAGTCAAATGGCTTGACCACTTCGCCGCGGAGACTCCTAAAATTATAAAAATTTTGGATTTTATATCCAGTTAATTATAATTAATGCTGGACTCGTGTTCGTATCAAAGCATACAGACAATAGGGATTATCATAATAAGATGAATGGTAATGTATTTAGAGATTGGCTCGAGAATACACGATAGACCGTCGTGTCCAATTATGGACAATGAATGATATCAATGTTGTTGCCCAAGAAGACAAAATACCTACATCATCGAGCACAAAGGGAGCAATAAAGATATGGCTCCGAATGGAAAACATACCTTTTCCAGAAACGTATTTCTAGCTAGAATTGTTGTCCCTTGTAAAACAGACGCCAAAAAGCAAGAAATATCAAATCGACAAGTTGATAAAAGAGCATCGTCATGGGTGCTTGAGACTTCCGCCGTACCATTCTAATTTTAACTCTATAGAACTTGCGTGGGCTAAAATTAAGGACAAGTGGCAGCTGACAATATTATATTCAAATTGTCTGACGTCAAGATACTAACGAAGTCCGCGCTATTAAATATTGATAAAAGTTAGTGGAAAAAATGTGAGGACCATGTGTTGAAAGAGGAGGATGACTATTGGAGAAAGGATGGATTGAATTTTATGCAACCGAGAGCAATCATCAACCTACTGGAATCGTCCGACACAGATTAAGGTCTGGGCAGATCGCAGACATTAATCCACATGCACACCTACTTGGATATTTTTACTCCAACTATTCAGAAGAAGAATTGCAGGCCCTTAACATGACAGCATCGGCACAAACAATACAACTTGTCAATAGCAACAGTTTGTATTCCACAGTGATGAATTTTCAATTCCCTAAGCCCTCAAAGGTAACAAACAAATGACATTGAAAAATAAATGCTCTAGACGCATTGAATACCAACTGAAGAGTAATATTGTGGAGGGAACTGACATGTGGCATAACAAGAAACGTGAGAAGAAACACGTTGTCAAATGAGGGGACAACACACGAACATACGAATCATTCTATAAACTTCAATGAAAAGAGGACCAACATCTCGACCGTTATGAAGGAAGCCCTCTACAGAGACATTCACAGCTATATTCGTCGTGCAAAACAGGTAATCGTGTTCCGTCTCAGCAGATAGACATTGCACCCACTCCCATACGAATATGGATACGCCTTGTGTCGTCGTCTGAATTGGCGGGGTATTCATTACTGTAAAACAAGTTTGTTAGCGAGAAATCACTAGTTTTTCACCAAAACATCAAAGAAATGTCGCCGCTTTCCATGATTTAAGTGCTTTTGGACCTATCAAAGACGTATTCCTTGGGTGGGGGTAAATATAAGACGGCAGAGAAAATTTCATAACGATGCAACAGACAGTTTTCAAAATAATTGATCGTGAATGACGGCATTCATGGCTGGACAGACTATACCATCATCTATATCACCATATTCGTCATCTCTATAATCATAGTTATCATCAAGTTCACTATCACATTCAGTATCTTTATTTATTATCGTTATCATCAAGTACACCGCTACACTCATCATCTTTATCATCATCGTTGTCATCGTCTTCATCATCATTACAACCACCACCATCACCATCATCTTTGCCGTCGTTGTCATCACATTATAATGATAATCAAGAGCACTATAATTACAATAGTAAAGATTTTCTTTACTACATTTATCATCATTACAATCATCTTCATCATTGTATTCATAATTGCTATCATATTTTTTATGGTTTTCATTATAATCAAATTCATTGCCGCACTCATCAAATGTATCGCCATCACTACTATTTGTAATGTTATCATCTTCATCATGATTTTCATCCCGGTTATCACCATCTTCATCGTTATTTTTGGACGCCGCAGTCAACCCCAGCATTGTATCGACTGTTTGTGATTTCTTGGCAAGTTTACGTTCTGTAGTTTGTGTGACAGTGTAGCGAAGTGGTGAAGTCGATGGTTTCATAAACAACATAACTCCAGCAGTCTCCCGATGTATGACATTTATTGTAGTTACTTCAAGTTTACAGACTCTTAGAAATAGTCCACTCCGAATATCGTAAACAAATAACAGAGGTCCAGCTAACTCAACAATACCAGATGGTACTTCAATGCGACCTCTCTCTAAGACTGCTGGCTAGTAACTAACCCGTTGCCATTCTTACGTCAACTCGTGAGCATCCCTAGTTACTTTTACAATCCCCCGGGGTGCTCCCGCGTGCACTGAAGTTTAGACCATTTTTCTCTTGCACGCCGACCTAGATCCCCTTAACAGACACTCTGTTATATTCCTCTCTACCCTCAACGAGACTTTTCCCCAAAAAGTCTTAACCCAAAACTTACCTACCTACATCTACAACCCTTCTTTTATACTAACTTCAAGATAGCTATCCACTATTTCTATATCCCTAACTCCCTTGCCCCAAATAATCGTAATATTTATAGCCAACCGCTATTCTCCTAAATTTTACCAATTCCCCCTTTCGCACACCCTATTACTTCTTCTTCGTTAAAAGTTCGCCCGTTTTACAAAAATCATTTAGATGTACCTCGTATACCGCAAATTACACCCACTCTTCTGGTCATTAGTTTTCACAACACTTCGTGTGGTCATTTACTATTACTTCTTCTTCCCTTCAGTAAGACCACTACAATCCTCTTGCATTATTTCATAGTAAAATAGAGTGGTATGTCCATCCAAATTGTTGGTATATAAACAAAAATTGAAGACCATCATGCATTATGAAATACAACACATCATACTCTCACGGACATCAAGGAGGCTACACAGGATAGACAGAGGAATGGTTGGTGCGCACCGAAGAAGATAAGATAGTAAGAGGTAGTCACATTTATACTCCCATGCACTCACAAAACTTTATAAAATAACGTTTTCAAAAAAACGAATCATATAATCTATGAAAATGGTATGTACTTCAATTTTGTTCATAATAAACATTACGTCGATCTCAAACTCCCTCTTTATACTCTTAAAAATATTTGTATCATTTATGCGGCCAACAGCAGCCCGTAAAAACTTTATAACCATACTATATCAGTATCTTTTACTTATAATACAGCTTTCATGGCTTTCGATCTATATTTTTCTTCTACTTATTTCATGCTGTAACTACAGCGTCTCAAATTAATATTGACAATTCTTATAATTACTGTATATATGTTGAATGCTGACAACCACTGCCTCATTTCTAAGTTCCACCAATCTTTTCCCACAATATTAACGCTGCTTATCACAGCACCTATTACAGCCCCCTACATCCCATTATATCTATCATTGTTCATGGACGCTTCGTTCTGAACCATATGTGCTGTTATCTACAGCCCCATCTATGGCCACCCCCAGTTAACTAATCCCTCATAATCCAAACATGGTATTCAATCCATGTGTATTCCCATTAATGCTGATTAACGCAGCACCTTTAAATACTATTAATAAGCGTTACCCACGTCTACTACTTCTAAAAACCAACAAGCTCTATTTCGAGTCACTACAAACTCATGGCACTCACTCCATGTTTACCTAAACTTACTATTAACAAAGCGAATATGTCCAAAGTTGTTTGCTAATTTCAAAACGAAGGAATCAATAAGGTCTATATTCGAAACTCAGAACTAAACAATAATAGTTTTTTAAACAAGTCTTAACAGTTATTAACTTAATATCTGACTTTAACCAAGTCAACATAACTGAAACTAGAATTTATGAGTCATTAAACCAAGCATTTCAAAACAAAACTCTTACCCCCCAAATTGACATATATGGTTTTATCCCCAACATAATATACATCATAAAACAAGCATCAATTTAAATCAAGATTAACTTGCTTAATGTCCCCTAACATTACCGTCTCTTTTATGAACCGATAATTTACATGTAAAAGAAGGAAAACACAACAAGTCCTATCCTAAAATTAAATGGTAATCATTTTACAGAACCAAGTCAATCCAAATAATATACCATACTATACATGATGCATTGAAAGATAATTTCTTGCCAAAGAAAAACTCAACAAATCTTAATCAGGCTATCTACTAACCTGTTCTAATTACCACATTCATCTGTAATTTACAGCTACTGTATTTCATCAAGCACAGTGTTAAAAATGATTTGTCTTCTAACACAGGTCTCACATTCTTAATTCATAAAAAAATCTTCTCGTGCTATCTGCAGAATATTCTATCAATCTATTTGCTATATTTCCATTTTCTCAACAAGGCTAGATTTTTCTCTATAAGTGCCATCCCTATATCAAAGTCTTCATTTTCATGATGAGAACTTATACTGTCTTCACTCATACTATCATTTCCATCAGTCTCTGACTTTTCATCCATTTCTTGTTCTTCTGTATTTACATTACTGGCCTCTAATTTTTTTCGTTCCATATCTAACCTAATCTGTGTAATTCTTATTTGTATCATCAACTATCACAACTTCTGCCTCGCAACGACAATCTCGTAAGTCGAGTCTCTTGTCTACCCGTCATAACAAACGTTTCATTCCCTCGCATCACTATCTCACCACTCCACGACTTTCCTCAATCTAATCTCGTGACCAACATTCTATTCCAACATGCTTCTTCCTTCTTTACACAACAAGTTTTCTTCTAGTCAGTCATTTCTGCAATCACCAATTACTTCATTCCCATCAGTAATAATTCTCATTCTTCAAACATCATCTTCCACAATTTTCTATTCATAATATTCTCACGCTCAGTTGGTTAGTCACGTCACGCAGCTCTCTTTTTCTCTTGCTTACACTGACTCCTCAATTCCTCATCAATCTCCATCAACTTCTCATCTCTCATCCAACACATTGATTTGAACATTCACATGTCTTCACTAAACACCGCTGGCACATATGCTACTCACATTTCTCGGGCCATTTTCGAACCAAACAATAACCAGAAGTGCATCCGGCCAACAACCAGTTCAACACACTAACCATCCTTATCCACTTTATCAACGGCCCCTCATAACAAACCTCACTCCGATGATACCTACTAATCACTTCCTCTCTATATTCTCTCTTTCCTCTGCATCAGGCAATCCCATCTCAGTATACGTCTGCCAACGATACTGAATCTGTTTCATGAAACGACATCCAAAACGTTAATTCAATATCTGCCACAGGACTTTCACAATCCAACTACTTTCTTATTTCCACTTTTTTCAATCATTCACTCCCTTTCAAAAGCTCAGAGCCTACCCGACTCAAAAAACACATTAGCTCTAGCAACGAACATTCATTATAAGCTTACCTCCGTGTCAAGTTTACCTTATGTCCACTACTCCAGCACACATCACTCAACGTGAACACCCCAATCTATCTGACAATTCTGGACAAGGGACGTTTAAACTCCCATTCGTCCACTCCCAACCAAACACTACTCTCCGTTCTACCCAATTCTTCACATCAAATCACTCCGACATTCAATTACTCACTCACTTCTCCTCAACTTCCTCATCCTACAAGGTATTCCGTCAGCTTTCAAGTCTAGCTATAACAAAGTATCCTCTGACAATAGTGTCTGTTTTCATGAGTAGTAGCAGTCAAACTCGTTTTCAATATCTGTAGCTGTAAAGTATTGAGGTCTTAACCTCATATACTCCCTAAGCTTTCTCTCGTCATCTTCTGTATAGGTCGGTTTAATTGCTTTCATTCGTTTACTCCTATTTGTTGTTCGTGTCGTTACTGCGTCCGTCTGCTCACTATTTTCTGTATACGTAACATATCTCTTATACAACTTACGTGAAATTAACTAGATAACTCCTTCAAGTTGAAATATACACAATTTCGCGTAACTACAGTCCCTAAACTCAAGGTATTCATCCAGCTAACCTTTCGAGGGGATGACGTAATGCAACGTCTACAAGACCGGCTTACTACAGCAGTAGGTCGAACATTCTGTGCGGCAACTCCAGTCATTAGATGTAAAACCGTACCCATTCCTACACCAACAGTCAAAGAGCCTGTTCCTCTGTACGCCACAAACAATTGTATTTACCAATTCACATGTAGATGCCAGGCCGTTTACATTGGTCGAACGGAGAGACAGCTTAACAACGGGTGTCAGAACACATACCTCAATGGGTCAACAAGATACAACACACAGGAGTGGCTAGCCGCGAGGAGCCGACACACCGGAAGCTCCCGGCGTCTTCAATCGGCAGACACATTGTCGCCAGTGGTCACGTTGTGTCCAGAGACACTGCATTTCGCGTGTTGTTTAGAACACAAAATACTCGCTTGTTAAAATTTGCAGAAGCAATTATGATCTATCAACGCAAGCCAGAATTGTGTAAACAGAAAGACATGTTAGTCAGCTTAAAATTACCGTGGTAGATAAGTGACATTACTGTGCGAAATTGTGTATATTTCAACTTGAAGGAGTTATCTAGTTAATTTCACATAAGTTGTGTGATTTCTGCAGTATGTACCTGACGAGATGCAGCAAAATATGCCAGGCAATAAATCGTGCAATCTATTGTTTGTGTCTTCGTTATTCAAATTCACTACGGGAAAACATTGTTTTGAATATCTCTTATACCTTCCTTCCTCGTCTTCAGAAGATTCGCTAATTATGATTCCATCAACAGGCTTATTATAGTTGACTGCAGACATGGCAATAATATCCCTATAGTCGGAACTAGAACGTCTGACTTTCTTCTTATTTATACCTCCATCTTTCATGCTCCGGTTTGGGATAATTTCAATGTCTCTATCTGAGGAACCTGCCACACCAGTCGTGCCTACATTGACTACCAGACTATTTGCATCCCTGTCTTTAATACTTTTTCTTACCTGTCTTCTGACATCTTTGGTCTTTGTCTGTCTATTTTTCTTAATTTCAAATGTGTCTCCTTTTTCTAATTTCACATGAGGAGTTTCTACAATATCCAGTAACTCGGTTTGACTTCCCCTCGTTATCTTGCTGGCTGGTTGTACCTGGACTTTCTTTTCCACAGTATCAATTTGTGTCTGTGTGTTATTATCTACCACTTCAATCATCTGCGTCTGTGTCTCTCTTTCCTGTCTGTCCCTAAAAACTGCAAACACCTTCTGACCACCCGAGGTTTTATTGACCTGATCTTCTCTTTTACTCAACCTTGCAACTGAATGTCTCAACCGTCTGATCTCGAACCACTGATTTCGCAATGTTCTCACCTCTTCATTATTAGATGGCCAGTTCCATCGTTTCTTATAAAAATTCTTTCTCTGATAAGCATTGACTTCTGGTTTGTTATGTTGTTTCTCCACATACCTCCGTGTCTTTGCCACGTCAGATTTAATATTTATACAGTTTAAATCACGACTGCGGTACTTTCTGTAACTGTTATAAAGCGACTGTCTATTATTTGGACACGGTCTATAAAAGTGTACTTCCTGCCCACCGTTATAGCACGTTAAAGCAAGACTTGGCCTTAGCGTAGTGGTTTTATATTGGTTATTTGGATTGAAACTCCGACCATGTCGACCTCTATTATATGTCCGTGTTTCTATATTACTTATCCTATTCCGTCTCCAGCTATTTCTATTTTGCCTCCCATTAACATGATTCTGTGTGTTTGCCCGAGCGCGCCTGTTGCCGCAAAACCTATAACTATGTCCATTCTGTCTACAATTCCAACAGACCATATTTGTACTACCTACTGTCTCTCTTATAGGGTTTCTCATTTGTCTCCCTCTATCTTGAGTACTTTCATTATTTCCCAGCAATGTCTGTATTTCTCCTCTTCTTCTCCATCCATACCTTGCTTGTCCTATTTCCATAGGCTCCTCAATTCTATCTTCTCTACTGCTTCCTATTTCTCTTCCTAACCTTAGTCTAAATCTCCTTCTCAAACTTTCTTCTTGTATGGCTATATCCACAGCCTGTGACAATTTTGCGGGATTTTCCCTCAAAAGCTTAAAATTAAGTCCATCCGACTTTATTCCGTCGACAAATATTCCAACTAGCATTCTTTCAACCTCTTCCCCTTGCACATTCTGTCCTAGAAATGCTTCCTCAGCTAGATTAATTAGCCTATCACTGTATAGTTGAACACTTTCACCATTGTCTTGTTTAGACTGTCTTAACACTGAAAATGCGTGTTGGGGATCCGTGATCTCCGCGTACTTGTGAGCCAAATCATCTTTAAAATGTTCCCAGGTCTCATCTCCCCCAGCTTCTAATTTTCTCCTAATATGGTCCGATACTGGCGTTACACTCGTCTGGTAAGCAAATTTTTTCTTCTCTTCATCTGTCGCTCCTACCAAAAATGCATGTTTCTCTATAGCTACAATCCATTTTCTGAAACATCTGGCCTGCCCACTGAATTTCTCAATATCGATACTTATGCTCTGCTGCTTCAAGGCATTGTCCAACTTAGATATGGCTCTTCCTACTCCACCGAGTACTTGTTCTAACGAAAGGTCCTGAGGTTCCATTGCAAATTTGTACAAAACAATTCAAGATAATAATATGTTAATATAATACTATTATTAATCAAACTAATCAAGTCCTATAGTCTTCTAATAACTAAATTATTAAATTTATACTTTACAAGTTAGTTAGTTAGTTAGTTAGTCGACAGATCATCCTCATTGCACATCGAACCATTCAGTCCATAAGTGCTCGGATCCCCTCCTCAGCAAATCCCGCAGCGTGTAGCGGCTAACGACGCCAGTTCTGTGTTGGTTTATAAATCTTCTTTGGCTTCCTGCGTAGTGTTCTTGTTTGGCCACACCTCTTTTAATTTGCTGCTCTCGCAGTCTGGCCATTGTTGTAGATTCACAGTCATCACTTGGTTCTCGCAAAAGTCTTACTTCTCGTAGAGCATTCAGAATGTCGGCCTGGTCCATGGCGCGTCCGCCCTCCACAGTAGCCTCACCTGCGAGCTTGTCAGCCCGCTCATTTCCTTGTACTCCCGCATGCCCTGGCACGAAGATGAAACTAATCTTTGCCAGTCGAGACCGCTCCAGAGGCAGCAACCATTCTCTTCGGATCGACCCCTCCTCTATCCTCTTGATCATGTTCATTGAGTCGCTAAGGAAACAAGCCCTAGTGAATGTCTGTGTCTCGAGCCATGTTATTGATTTACTTACTGCCATGACTTCCATGGTCAGGCTACTTGTGGTTTCAGTAAAAGCACCAGAGTCCTCCTTCACAATTCTCCCTCCGGCCCGAGCTGTAAAGGCCCATGAGCTTCTCACATGTCGGACGACCGACCCATCTGTGTAGATGACCGCGTCACCGTCTAGCGAATTCTCGAAAATCAACGCTTGTACTTCAGCCTCAACAGCAGTCGGATTTTCTTGTCTGCATTTTCTGTCAAGTTGGATGCAAACTGAAAAGGATGTGCAGAAGTCTGTTGGCACTTGCACCCACTCCTCGCCAGGTTCTAAGTCCTCAAGTGAACACACCTGTTGAAGGATGTCTTCGGCTTGACCCATCCACGACCGTCCTCTTTTTAACCTGCTGCCCTTCACCTTCCTAATTTCACTATGCAGTGGATGTTGTGTGTTTGCGTTAATTCTGAGGTAGGCGCGTGCCCAGCAATCTTGTATTCTCTCTTCAATGGTTGGAAACCCAAGAAGGTGAAGTTTACACTTTACAAGTGTTGGCTGTCAAACGATTAGGGTCCCTCGTACGCCTGTAGGTAGACACTCGTCGAAAACTGCATATTAATGATTCTCTGATTTCAGTCTTATACGCTGAGAGGCACGGTTAAATGTATCTGGCACCCAAGGACGATCTTGATGGCAAGCCTCTCGAACAGCAGAGTATTGGAGTGTTTCGACAGTGGGCTTCACAACCCCGTAAGGATCGACAAGGCGGGCTTCACAACCCCGTAAGAATCGACAAGGCGGGCTTCACAACCCCGTAAGGATCGACAAGGCGGGCTTCACAACCCCGTAAGGATCGACAAGGCGGGCTTCACAACCCCGTAAGGATCGACAAGGCTGGCTTCACAACCCCGTAAAGATATTGAAACTGATTCGGCAAAGCGGGCTTCACAACCCCGTAAAGATATTGAAACTGATTCGGCAAAGCGGGCTTCACAACCCCGTAAAGATATTGAAACTGATTCGGCAAAGCGGGCTTCACAACCCCGTAAGGATCTTAAGGTTGATCTGTTCGACTGCCAGTTAAGGTCGGCATTTTGGAAACTTTCTTGAAGCGTTCAGCAGAAGTCCGATAACGTGCCAGTGTGTCAGAGGCACCGCATTTTCCCAACAAGCGCAGTATGAACCAGTGGCTGTATTAAATATAGTGGCCCAGTACTTCGCGTTATGTACCGCGACAAATGAAGTGGTTTAGACTGGTCACGGCACCATTTCGCTTATGTGACAGTGTAGCGAAGTGGTGAAGTCGATGGTTTCATAAACAACATAACTCCAGCAGTCTCCCGATGTATGACATTTATTGTAGTTACTTCAAGTTTACAGACTCTTAGAAATAGTCCACTCCGAATATCGTAAACAAATAACAGAGGTCCAGCTAACTCAACAATACCAGATGGTACTTCAATGCGACCTCTCTCTAAGACTGCTGGCTAGTCACTATCCCGTTGCTATTCTTACGTCAACGCGTGAGCATCCCTAGTTATTTTTACATTCCCCCGGGGTGCTCCCGCGTGCACTGAAGTTTAGACCATTTTTCTCTTGCACGCCGACCTAGATCCCCTTAACAGACACTCTGTTATATTTGCCATTGCTTTCTGAACGACTGGCACACATACGATTGTATGAAAACCAACCCAAGGCTGTCTGCCAACGGGGTTGAGGTAACGGAAAAATGGATCGATGGATAAATACAAATTTGAATGCATCCTGATGCTTATGGAACGTAGACTACCGGTACGGCATTCGAGTGTCTACCCACTATGCCACCACGGCTTCCCGTGAAGGTTTAGTTTGTTGTATATCCTTTACAAGACGTCGCATTCAACCCCTGCATTTATTGGCTGTTTGTGATTTCTTGGCAAGTTTACGTTTAGTACTTTGTCATTGTTTCTGAACGACCGGTACTCATACCATTGTATGAAACCCATAGCAAGGCAGTCTGCTTCCAAATTGCCCACAGCTGTGTTTCGAAAGCGGTATGCGGGATTACGAATTGCGTCCGTAACCTCTTTGCCATACAACCGGCTTAGGATTAGAGGCACGCATAAATCTAACATCATCCAGGTTATCAACGGTCTATTATGTTTTAAAGCTTTAAGAACATGCTCAACTCGATACAAGAGATTGTGGCAGTTTGGAGCAAAGTTAGACGTGTAACGCGGCGACAGTTAAAATATCGAAGGCGCCTGGAAGCAGACGGATGACAGCAGCTTATACTGTCTGGGTGAAAGGGCAGTGTTCAGAGATCAGCTTCGGGCGGCAGATGGAAACTGGTACTGGTGCGAGGAAATGCAACCTAAAGACTAAATGTCATGGCAGGGCTGACCAGGCCCTAAAGATTGAAGCTTGGACAGGCGGGCAGTTACAACATTGTTTTGCTTATCCGGCAGCTTCTGCAGCTTGTCTTGTTCCAGATGTATTAGTGTTACTTTTCCTCTGGGGTAAACTAGGCAGGCCGAGAGAGGGATCATGCTGCATGGACAACACGTGGTCTCTAAATTGTGCTAGGAGAGGTATTATTCTATTTTACAAACTATCGTCTGTCAATCGGCAAGGTGCCATTCAATGTTTTTGTGTGCTATTCATACTAAGACTTTTGTTTCAGAAAAAAATCCAAGTTCTGCCATAACGGGGATTGAACGCGGGTTGATTGCATATTGGCTATTTGAGATGAGCGCCGTGTGGGTGTGAATTTAAAAAGCATTAACATTTTCTAGAACACAACGCCCAATAAAATCCTTCTACAACCGCACGCGAGGCTTTCATGGATTCTGCGTGGGCGCCACAGGAAGGAACTAGGAGTGATCCGCATCAGTTTGACCACAGCGCACTAACCACCATATTAGTTAGTCACATGTCCTTTACAGGACGTCGCAGTCAACCAGAGCATTTATTGGCTGTTTGTGATTATCTAAACAAGCTTACGTTCAGTATGGCGTCATTGGCTCCGTGGCGAAGATGTTACGAACGAAGTTAGCTGGCTTTTTAAAACATAAAATGATATGGGCACCTGTCGTTCAGAAAGCACTGGTAAACTACTGAATGTAACGTTGCCAACAGATCACAAACAGCCACACAATTTTGGCGTTGACTGCGGCGTCCTGAAAAGGATATGCAACAAACTTGTGTTTTAAATTGCGTCATTGCTTTCTGAACGCTGTGAAATGTTTGAAAGTACACTGTGAATCGTTCCAGGCCTGATTGAGCAAGAGGGAACGTTGTTCCTTTTAGTTCAGCCATTCCGCCATCTGAGGAGGACTCCATTTGAAAGTAAAGAAATCTTCTATCTTGATAAGAACCGTAGCTTTACCTTTTCACCGGGTGCCAAACTCATCATTGAGGAGGCGTAGTTGGAAGGCGTGGTATAGTTGGGAAGGCGTGGTATAGCTTGGAAGGCGTGGTATAGTTGGGAAGGCGTGGTATAGTTGAGGAGGCGTGGTGTAGATGGAGAGGTGTCGGATAGTTTGGGAGGCGTGATATAGCTGGGGAGGCGTGGTATAGTTGGGGAGGCGTGGTATAGTTAGGGAGGTGTGGTATAGCTGAGAAGGCGTGGTCTAGTTAAGAAGGCGTGGTTTAGTTGGGAAGGCGTGGCATAGTTGAGGAGATGTGGTATAGTTGGTGAGGCGTGGTATAGCTGGGGAGGCGTGATATAGCTGGGGAGGCGTGGTTGAGGGGCTACTGTGATCGACTATGGATCTCAAGGTACCCTTGTTCGATTTCAACTGGGAGGTGGGAATTTCTCCAAGAACAAATGGTATGTATTGATATAACATGTGCCTTTGATCTCTCTTAGCTAGTGATTACAGAAACCTAATCGTCTCGAATAACGACGACAAACAGGAAGCCCAATGTGCAAGCTGTGGACGATAAAAACCAAATGACAGTTGGGGATTGCAAAGTGTAGATCGTAAGGCCCGCATCCTGGCAATCTATTTACAGAAGAAAACCAACATAGAGATCGATAGAGCCAGTTACCTGGAATGGAATCTGTCTAGAAGACGGTAGCCTTACACTGCAAACCTTGCCGAAAACGGATATTGGGCTTTCATGCACATAACTCCTCTCAAAGTCAGGAGTGAAGAAGATGAAGAAGAAAGTGTTTTAATAACTCTTTAACGAACTAACATATTCCTCGATGGTTACTTCATGCCTCGGATATATCCCTCTCTACCTCCCCCTGTTGCTTGTCTTAGAGACGCCCCGTGCTAAAAATAAAACTTGCTGGTTCCCCCCGAAATTGACCCCTTTTATTTGCATGTTTTATGGCCCAAGTGGCGTGAGAAAACGATATCAATGCGCGCGCAATCTCTTATCACTTCCGGCAAGATTTAAGGATTGAGGCACGAACGGATTTATCGAATTACCATTTTGATAGGACAGGCCCCCTAAGTTCGTTTCTTTTTTTTTATCTTTCCCAGCCTTTTAGGCCTGGTAACATGCCTGCATCAGACACCTTAATGTTTCCATATTTGTCCAACGTCAAATGTACACCAGCCTCCACACCAACATTAGGCGGAGTGGCTTAAAAGTATGACTTACAATTCAAACTAGATTAACTGCTTCAGTGTCGAAGGATAATGTATCGCCAAAAGTGACCTCTCATTTGGACAGAATAACGATATATCGCCATACTAGGGTCATCGTGTTATTTGTTTCGTTTCGTGGTATCATTCGCAATTTTAATGCTCAGTGAACGGAAATGAAGTGGGACAATAGTAGTAGGCCTCTTTCAGTCCTGAAGGACTATAGAGTTGTGCCGCTTGGGAGGTGCCTGGCAGCACCGCTGGTGACTGTATAGTCCAATTCGAGAATGACAATCTCTGTCACAGTTTCCGCATCTGTGAGACGAGGCAAGTCCCGCAGTAAGTGACTGCTCTTTGAGCCTGTGCCGTCTCTCCTCAGTTTTTTGGATCTGATTGCGCTCAAAGAGCACCAGTCCGTTTCGTACATCTCTTCTCCAGGAGCATCTGTCTGTTGCAACTCTCTCCCACGTGTCTGGATCTATTCCAATGGTTTTCATATCTTGTTTACACACATCCCTATATCGCATTTGGGGTCTTCCGGTTGGCCTCTTTCCTGTGGCTAGTTCTCCGTAAAGGAGATCTTTGGGAATACGTTCATCCTCCATTCGAGATACGTGGCCCAACCACCGGAGGCGTCTCTGCTTGAGGAGGGTGTGCACTGTGGTAATATCTGCTCTTTCAAGCACCTGTTTGTTTGTTATGTGGTCTTTCCATGTTATGCCCAGGATACGTCTCAGACATCTTATGTGGAAGGAATTCAACTTCCTTTCCTGTCTTGAGTACAGGGTCCAGGATTCAGACCCGTAGAGTAGTGTGCTAACAACACAAGCTTTATATACTTGAGCTTTTGTACGCTCTGTTAGTCTATTATTCTCCCAAACTCTTTTAGCTAGCCTGGAAAATGTTGTGGCTGCCTTTCCAATGCGTCTGTCGATTTCTGTCTCTAATGAAAGATTATCTGATATTGTCGATCCCAGATACACAAAATCGTGGACGACTTTCAATTCATAATTAGAGATTTTGATTGACGGAGGCGCATCAGCATCTTGTTCCATCACCTGTGTTTTATTTAGGCTAATGGTGAGCCCAAAGTCTTTGCAGGCAGCTGCAAAACGATCTATGAGCCTTTGGAGATCTTCTGCTGTATGAGTAGTCAGTGCTGCATCATCTGCAAAAAGTAGTTCTCTTACGCATCTTGGTCTTATTTTGGTCTTTGCCTTGAGTCTTGATGGGTTAAAAAGTTTGCCATCAGATCTTGTGTGGAGGTATATGCCTTCAGTGGCAGTCCCAAATGCTTGCCTTAAGAGAACAGCAAAGAAGATACCAAAGAGTGTAGGAGCAAGCACGCATCCCTGCTTTACTCCGCTGCTGATGCTGAATGACTGGGATGTTGAGCCGTCAAATAAAATGGTCCCCTGCATGTTTTCGTGGAATGATTTCACGAGACTAAGAAGGGTGGGTGGACATCCAACCTTTTCAAGGACCTTAAAAAGGCCGCTTCTGCTCACGAGGTCAAATGCCTTTGTGAGGTCGATGAAGGCTATATATAATGGCTTCCTCTGTTCTCTGCACTTCTCTTGGAGCTGCCGGAGTGAGAAAATCATATCGATGGTGGACCTGTTGGGTCTAAATCCACACTGCGATTCGGGGTAGATTCTTTCAGCAAGAATGTGTAATCTTTTAAGGATTACTCTGGCAAAAATCTTGCCTGTAATGCTGAGAAGGGAAATGCCGCGATAGTTGTTGCAGTCGCTTCTGTCGCCTTTGTTTTTATAAAGGGTAACGATGTTTGCGTCTTTCATATCTTGTGGTATTGATTTTTCTCTCCAGCAGAGCTGTAATATTGCATACAGTTCTGAGATGATTGTTTCTTTGCTACATTTTAAAATTTCAGGTGGAATACTATCTTTTCCAGGTGCCTTGCCGGATTTGAGAGAGTCTAGTGCTTCGCTGATTTCTGTGAGGCAAGGTTCGTTATCCAAGGCATGCATGGCGGACTGTTGATCGATGGCTTCCAGAGCTTCTTCGCTGACAGTGTTATCCACTGAGTATAGCTCTGAGTAGTGTTCTACCCAGCGATCCATTTGTTTCGCTCGATCTTTTATGATTACCCCCTCAGTTGATCGTAAAGGGGCCATCTTATTTTTTGATGGACCGACAGCTTGCTTGATACCCTCATACATTCCTCTTATATTTCCAGTGTCTGCACAAGTTTGAATTTGAGCAGAGAGCTGTAGCCAGTACCTGTTCGCACATCTTCTTGCCATCTGTTGTACTCTATTTCTGGCCGTTCGCAATGCCTGCAGTGTTTTCTCTGAAGGTGATGTTTTATACATCGAGAATGCATGTCTCTTTATCTCCAGGACTGGGAGCATCTCTTCAGAGTGTGCTTCAAACCAGTCGGTTGACTTAGTTTGCTTCTTGCCAAATGTTGATAGTGCTGTATTGTAGATGGTGTCGCGAAAATGACTCCATCTCTCGGTGGAATCTCCGTCTGTGGGGCCGGGCAGAGTATCCGCTAGAGCCTGCATGAATTTGTTGACCTTCTCTTTATTTTGGGTGCCACTGGTGTCAATGCGTGGTCTTCCTTCTGTTCGGCTTCTGTAGATTCTCTTGGGCTTTATCTTCACCTTGCTGGAGACGAGTGAATGGTCGGTGTCGCAGTCAGCACCATGATAGCTGCGAGTCATCCGTACATTGCGGAGGTTGCTGCGTTTAGTGAGCACCAGGTCGAGTTGGTGCCAGTTCTTTGATCTGGGGTGCCTCCATGACACCTTGTGTTGAGGTTTCGTGTCAAAGAAGGTGTTGGTCACGCACAGATTATGGTGGCTGCAGAATTCCAAGAGACGTTGTCCATTGTCATTGATCTTCCCAACGCCAAATTGTCCTAGACATGAAGGCCAAGATTCGTGGTCAGAGCCAACCCTGGCATTGAAATCCCCCAGGATAAAAAGATGTTGTTTCTCTGGTGTTTCACTGACTTCTTTGCTAAGGTCGTCATAGAACTTGTCTTTAGATTCTGATGCTGCAGTTAGTGTTGGGGCGTAAACGCTTATAATACTAACTGGGCCTGCCTCTGTCTGGAGTTGGAGCTTCAATATTCTTTCAGTGCCATCACTTGGTGGTATGATGGAATTGAGCAGCTTGTTTCTGATAGCGAAGCCAACTCCATGCTCCCTGGTCTCTCCGCACGGCTTGCCATGCCAGTAGAAAGTGAAGTCCCTCTCCTTGATGCTTCCAGATTCTTGGAGTCTGGTCTCTTGCAGGGCGACAATGTCTATCCCCAGTCTTAGCAGTTCGTTGTTTATCACTGCAGTTTTGCGGGCATCCACAATCTCATTTAGATCGTCTGAGATGCCAGGGGTCATGGTTCTTACGTTCCATGTTCCCAGCCTTAGGGCCGGTTGTTTTGTTATTTTCTTGCTGTTAGGTGTATAGATTGCGGTCCATGTGTCAGGATTTCCCCCTAAGCTTCACACACCCTCAGGAGCAGATGAACCGTGGCGAGACAACACCTTATTGACTGGGGGCTGCCCAGCTTAAGCGGGCGGTAGCTGTCTAGTGAGATACGATGATCTCTCCCACCGTCGGAAGTAGCCCCTGGCGCCTTGCTCTACGCCAATCGAGCATTAAGACTTATAACCGGCAAATGCTACTTCCCGTGTTGTGTCACCGCTTTACGCGGTGCTGAAGTGACCTCTTCAGGGCACAAGCCTGGGCAATGGAAATCGGAGAACCAGCTGTTGCCCAGTAGCAGGTTCCCCCTCTCCACGTCGCCGATGTTGACCAAGGGAAAGGCAGTAGCCAATGCAACTTGGCATCGGTGCCGTCGCAGGAGTTGCCAGAACTATGTTGTTTACAACATGGAACTGCCTTAGGGACTTCATCTCCGGATTTGTCCTCAGGGTTTACTCCCGAAGCCTTTCCCGTATGGGTATACCCGCAAGGCAGCGGAGGTTTGAGATTTAGAGTTCCCTCTCTTAGAAGAGATACCAACCAAGGCTAACGAGCCTCCTCTGCCCGGGAATCAATAAGGAGGGAAGTCTACCATTCTTCCTTCCTGGCAGTGACCATACTGATCGGATGACCGTAGCCATTGTCTCTACTGAGAGATCCTCTGCCCACCGTCACTGACTTGAAACCATAACCAACAACTATCTGTCGGCTGCTCCCAAGTCCAATCCACCACCTGCTCCCATGGCTTCACGTTACCCTGTTGGGGGGGCTAAACGGGTACTCCACCTTGCCCAAGGGTGTCCCGTAGGCTAGCGGAGGGAAGGAGGCACCTTACTTCTCCTTTGATAGGGTATACCCCTACCCCGCTACCCCAATGTGGGACAATATCAACCTATTAAGAGAGGTGTTAGGAAGAGATGTGTAATGTCTCCAGATCTTTTTTCCCTACACAGTGAAAATATTTTCAGGAATGTAGAAGATATAAATGGAATCAGCATTGGAGGAAGAAACATCAATAACATTAGATATGCAGATGATACAGTATTGATTGCAGACAATGCACACGATCTACAACAATTATACACGCAGTTGTTGTACACAGTGAGGAGTTGGGGTTGGAATTAAATTGTAAGAAGACACAAGTTATGGTCGTCACTAGGAAGAACGAAGTACCACAATGTAATATACAAGTAAATGTGAATATTCTTCAACAAGTGAATCGGTACAATTATCTCGGAACAGTCATAACATCTGATGGGAGATGCCTTGAAGAGATTAGAACAAGAATCGCCATGGTGAAAGTAGACTTTAGCAAGATGCAAAACATTCTGACCAATAAAAAGATGTCAATTGAAACGAGAAAAAGAGTTTTGAGGGAATACATAGAGCCTGTTCTTTTGTATGGATGTGAAACTTGGACAATGTGCAGTCAAGCTGAAAAACATCTGATGTCTGCAGAAATGTGGTTTCTGAGGAAAATGCAAAGAATACCATGGACAGACAGAAAAACCAATGACCAAGTACTACAGGAGACAAATGAAAATCGTAAATTGATTAGAGAAATTAGACGTAGACAGTCAAAATTTTTTGGACATGTTATGAGAAGAAATGGATTGGAGAACTTAGTGACAACTGGCAAGATCGAAGGGAACAGACCTTGGGGAAGACCGAGAGGAACATACCTGGATGACTTGGCCACGTGGCATGGACGAGACAGGAACCCTGAGCTGATCCACGACGCTGGTGATCGAGTGAAATGGCGAGTCATGGCAGTCTCTTCTGCCTTTGGCTTGTTCTTTTCCCTCAATCCTGCCAGTTGCAACCCAGTTTTCCAGTGAACATATATCATCATGCGCCATGCAGAATAGCGTGGGCGGTCATGTTTCGCTATCTCACACGATCATCAGAGTCGTGGATAAGCTCTGTGTTCTTGTCTCTATTGAAGCAGTGCGGGGAAAGGAAAGAAGATGACCTAAGAGGAGTAACTATCTTCAACTTATCATCTAACCCAGAGTGATGTGAAGTAAAGATGCGCAACACTGACCACATATGAGCCAGAGAAAAAAAGAAGAAGAAGAAGAAAGAGAAAACCATCACTGTTCCCAGCTTCAGGAAAAGGATAGAGAGACGGCGATCAGAAGATTATCAGGATCTTAGACAGGGAATCAGAAGATCTCTTATTCCGAACAATAGATTGATGAGTTGGACTGCACCTGAATTAATGAGTGTAGACAATAAACTAAATAGCAAAGACTAAACAAACTAATGACAAAAAAAAATAGCACTTTTATTTTGTCAAGCTCCACAGCTCATAAATAATTGATGTTTACAGACATTGGGACATAAAATCTAACAGTAAAGACAACTGCTGCCCAACATCAACATCAACAACAAGGAGTAGTCCCTATCAGGCAGCTAGACCTCAGCCATGCTCGGCTGAGTCCACTGGGTATACCAAGTACCTCAGTTGGATACTCACATCCCTAAGCTGACTGGAACAAGACATAACAAAAGGACTATAACATACACAACGATAGAATCACAAACATAAACATAGACATGAGTTTTACAGTACAGGGGCAAAACATTCTGTACTGAGACACAAAGTAAGCTCTATGGACAACTACAGTTCACAGTGGGGATCAACGGTGAGTTGGGCTCCACACATTACCAGATATTTTTGACTCAGTCACGTCAACAGAGTGTACCAAATATCACAACCAGATATCACATCCCTAAACTAACTGGGACGCCTCACAACAAAAGAATTACGACACAAACAACAGAGACATGAACACAAGTATGGGTAGTTCAGTTGTGAAGGTAAAGAAGACCTACCTGACAGTCACGGTCAGAGGTCACTCCAATACACACACCCACAATTATACTTGTTAATGTTTTCCTGGGGCCTGCACGATCCCAACAATAGACTTGAACGCCTGTTCGATCTGAATCGTGGATCCCAAAAGGCCGGCCCAGGCCTCTCCAATATGTTTCTGGGCATTTGTGCCTCCCCCATCCCCGCTTGGATCGTGAAGAGAAAGGCCGGTTCAAGGTCTCTCCATGTTGACTATGGGCATGTGCGCCTCTCTGACCTCGACTGTCTTTGGTCAGAGAGAGAAATATTACTACTTAGTTTACGGTTCTCATTTGTTTCTTGTAGGATTTGTTCATTGGTTTTTCTGTCTGTCCATGGTATTCTTTGCATTTTCCTCAGAAACCACATTTCCACAGCCAGTAGATGTTTTTCAGCTTATCTGATTACTGTCCACACTTCACATCCATACAAAAGTACCGGTTCTCTGTAACACTTAATAACTTCTTTTCTCATTGCAACTGACATCTTTTTATTGGTCAGTATGTTTTCCATCTTGCAAAAGACAACCTATGTCATAGTGAACATATACACAACTATCATAAAGAGACCAACAACATTCCATAGGTCATTCAATGACAAAAGAAACACTGAAAAACATCGTGACAATTGGAAAGATCAATGGGAAAAAAGGCAGGGGCAGGACAAGAGAAATGAAGCTGGATGGACTGAAATGATGGCATTGAGGGATATCATAAACAGAGTTAATACGGAATATCAAAGACCGACGTCTGTGGAGAGACATGAAAGCTTACGCCAGCTGACAGGGCACATGATGATGATAATGATGATGACGATTATGATGATGATGAGATCCTGCACAGGTATAATAAAGACAACACATACATAAAACTGAATAACACCTCAGTGTGTTCATGGGACCTAATACTGAAGCAAAGAATTATCATCATCATGTTCCATGCCGGTAAGCGTGGGCGGTCATGTTTCGCCATCATACACACTCACCAGAGTCGTGGATCAGCTCTGTGTTCTTGTCTCGACCATACCACGTGGGCAAACCATCCAGGTATTTACTTCTCTGCCTTCCCCTTGTTCTCCCCCCCCCCCCCTCAATCCTGCCAGTTGTCACCGATTTCTCCAGTTTAGCTCTTCACATAACATTTCCAAAAAATTCGATTGTCTACGTCTAATTTTTCTAATCAGTTTATAGTTCTCATATGCTTCTTGTAGGACTTGCACATTGGTTTTTCTGTCTATTCATGGTAGTCTTTGCATTTTATAAGCACATTATACTAACACTGTAACATACGATGCATGTGGTAAAAGGCGACTAGGCAAGATTTCACCAGTTGATTAAGGTGATCTTTAAGGCATTCATTCATTCATTCATTCATTCATTCATTCATTCATTCATTCATTCAGTAGCATGTCCTTTGAAGAACCTCGCTCCCTTAACAACCTTCTGAAAATTTTTTCGATCACAAGCAAGATGTCCCGCATCCGAGACACCCATATGGAGATCATCCGCCACATCCTGCACCCATCTTCTCTTTGGCCTTCCTCTTCCTCTCTTCTCAGGCATATACCCTCCATTATTGTTCTCTTCAAACTTTCATGACGTTCAAGTGACCAAAATATATCTATTTTCTTTGTTTGATCGTCTTTAATAGCCAACCCTCTTCAATATTCAGTTCTTGAAGTATGGATGCATTTGTTCTTTTCTTTACCCAAGATATTCTTAGAAATCTATAACATTTAAATTCAAAGGCATTTATGCACTGTTCAGCTTGTTTAGTAAGTGTCCAGGTCTCACATGCGTATGTTGCAATGGGAAAGATGTATGCTCTTAAACATCTAATTTTTGTAGTTCTAACTGTCCCATTCCATAATTTATTCAGTTGTTTTACTATTTGAAGAGCAATTTAGGGGATGCAAAGAATAATATTACACTGCAACCCATCATGCGTATCGTAGGAGGCGACGAATGAGGTTTGGGCGTGAAGCTGGCTTCCCTATTCGGTAGAAAAACTTTAGCTGCAAATTCCAACCAATCATAAATAAATCCTAAGAAGAACAAACAAACAAACAATAAATAAATAAATAAATAAATAAATAAATAAATAAATGAATAAATAAATAAATAAATAAATAAATAAATAAATAAGCCAATCAAGAGAAAAGGAGCCTCTTCTAGAAGAGACAAGACGCTAGCGGAGAAAGCCTCAAGGAGTCTGGATCGCAAATGTTGTTTTGTTTCTTTCACCTAGGGAAATTTTTAGAATTGGCACCTGGAATGCTAGAACTGTGTATGAACTGAGAAAGACAGTACAGGTGATGGAGAAAGTGACATACCATGACACTAGAAGTTTGTGATTATGTGAAATAAGATGGGACGGAACAGGCAAGCAGATTCTAAGCACAGGTGAAACAGTGAAACCCAATTCATGCAACATAAATCGTCCCAGTAAACAGATCAGATAACAATGGCAAAATTGGGAAAGGGGGGAAGGGGATGGGGAAACAACGCAATAATAATTTTGTGAACTGTAGGCAGGATTTTGTGGACATATAAATAAGTTTCAAAACGAGTGTAATAACTGGTGTGTAGCTTTTACTCGGTTACCAGAGTAATCTTTGGTTACTATTTTTTTTCTATACAACCGGTCTTCCTGGCCTAGTGGTTAACGTCTTTCTCCGTAATCCCGTATATCCATGTGAGGAACGTAACCTGCGCGAGAATCGGTAGCGGTTCTCGCCGCGTTGGTAACTTACGGGATATGTAAGCCGGTCGCTCAGAAAGCAATGGCAAACTACTGAGCGTAATCTTGCCAAGAAATCAACAATTAGCTGAAAGATGCTGATATTGACAGCGATGTCCTGTAAAGGACACCGGTCAGTTGAACGTCAATGGTGGGGTCCCTTCCTCGCCCCACACCCAAAAAAAAAAAAAAAATACAGCTGGGTATATATTACGGATATAAATAAATAAACGATTTAATGAATCATTGATAATCACTGTGACAAGTATTAGTAAGTAAGAAAAACACAACATATATAGGACGTTTCGGTAATTAAAACCTTCGTCAAGAAAACACAACTGTGATTAATATAGTAATTAATATACATTAAAAGACAAAATAAAGAAACATTGAAATATAACTGGAATGTTTAAAAAGATGAATGTTGGTTGCGAAACTTCCGAGTATAGTAATAATGCGCAGAAGGTTAAGTGTGGAATCGGGAATTTAGAATTAAATATGAACAATGTCAGACCCAGGAAGAAGTTAATAATTAACTTTGTATGGACAAAACAGGACATGGCAGGACAACAGTGGGAGGGTGGCCAGAAACAACAGGAAATAAGACATCAGCAACGGTACTGATTCCTAATGGTTGGAGATATACCATCGTGCCAATCTAGTAGACTCACATTAGGCTCGGAATAGTTTTTATAAAATAAGGAAAGACGAGGTCTGCGTGGCCGAATGAATAAAACCATTCCCTCTTAAATTTCCATTTGATGGAGGGGTAAAGAGTTCGACCCCTACACCGGTCAGTTGAACGTCAATGGTGGGGTCCCTTCCTCGCCCCACATCTCTCTCCCCCCCCCCTCTCTCTCTCTCTCACACATATGATTATCCCCCCCCCCCCACCAGCCCTAACTAGTATTTATTACCAGTACTACTGTTATTAAGCTGGGGGGGGGGGGGGGATCACTGTTGGGGTGAGCGCCCAACATTTACAAAATACCCCCACGGCTTGTGCATTCATCACCTCTGGCAAAAGACAAACACCTGGCCGTCACTTGGCAGAAATGTTTTAACTAATAGGAGAAGGGGCAACGGCAAGTCTCTGGTGCCGTAAAACCAGACTGCTCTAGATATGTATGTACGTACATACATGCGCACACACGTGTGTTCATATACGCATATCTAAACTCGAATAAGACCATTTATCTTAGCAAAAGAAAAGTGCTGAAAACAGAGAAAACTAACCAGGAGGCGCACCACAGCAATCAGGATTCCAGTTCAGTACAGTATTTACGGGGGGGGGGGGGGGGGGGAAATTAAAATCCAGCCTCGTTCAACCTGCTTCTTCAACGTTGATTATAATTTGAGATTCATATGTGTGCAAGTTTTGATCTTCCTGTTATTGTTTTTTCTCTCTTTCGAGAGAGTACTAAACAGGACTGATTATATTTTCCCCGTTGTATTCGTTGTGAACAGTTGGGTCTTATATGGCTCACGTCAATTGGTATTTTATTTACTGCGGTTTGTTGGTCCTTATTAGGACCGGTTGAGAAGGACCTACTAGATTTAGTAGCCTCTCAGTTGTTCGTTACTTTCTCATATAGTCTTCACAAAGACTGCCTTGGTCTTGATCAATCCGCACAAATAAAATGAAATTAAAAAAAAAAAAATGCTCTCTCCTCCTACCGGTTTCCTGTATCGATTTCTTCGATTTCTTGTTATATATCTTTTGCAGTTGGCAGATGTACTGTTTAACTAAATGCTGGATCTCTTGGTTGCTTTCAGTATGCAAGCATTCTTTCGTGATCATTGGGGTGTTAACTTTGTCAAAGTATTCTCGTATCTCCCTTCGTTCATTATTCTGCTCACCACATTATAGTAAACGATGTTCGATGGTGTCGTTTCGATTTTGTGTTCGATTATACTATTACCCCTACTCTGTTCAACCTCAAAGAGAAGTTATATTAGGGTCCATCCCTGTCTCAGATTAACAATCCTGTGACTGACTCAGCCACATAAGGGATATTACTTTGAAGATGATTGTTCGATCCGATCCTATTATACGTACCATTACCCCTACTGCGAAAACGCTTTCATATATAAATTAGAACATTAACTGTAAAGAATGTAACTCAACGTAGCTCGCTTTCAAAGAACAGCGCTTTGGTTTAAAACCATAAGAACAGATGAGGTCGAATCGTTGACATGGTTGTATCAGAATCAATCTCTGTTTAATTTGGTAAACAGCTTATTGGTGGTTGCATATCATCAAATAGTCATCAAGTTATACCGTGCCTGGTGGTCTACCAGGGCGGCCGGTAAGTATATAATTGATATTCATATTAAATGTTAGCTTCCACAAACCTTTAAGTGATTGCTTTTGATTCACGATCTATGTCTTTTAATTCACCTTCTCTCCACCCTGAAGGTCCATTTGTTGCCATTCTGAATTCTCACTAATTTTCCTCGGCAAACGGTTGATTCATTTTCAGCGTCCTCTCCTAAGAGCGTGTCACAATATACCTTTTCTATCAATAACTGTGATTCCAGCCACTTTGTCTCTGTAGACTATTGGTTCTTCAGTTTAAATGTCCAGATAGCTTCATGCACAGCCTGCTATGCCTAACTCCAACCAAGTCTGTTGTTGTGTGACGTCAGAATGACGTTTCTCTCTGTTACCATCTAGTTACTAGTTTCTCTGTGGTTTTCGCTTCTAGGCTATACATCTATTTACTGTGACGCAATTTTGGGCTTAGCTATATGGCACCTACCACGTTCAACCTGTGAGACACGTTATATAAGTGTCCACCAATGGCTCAAATTAATAATCCTGTGAATAAGATACTAATTTGAAGATGATTGTTGTTCAAAGAGGGTATATTGTTGTCCAAACACACTATTAAATGTACACTCTACGTGAGTGATCTAAAAGAACTGTGAATTTCATACAGAAGGCAACATTACAGATATAGACACATTTCAAGCGAACGACAGGAAAAGAAGGGCTGGGGTTTGCTTGCTTGCTTGTGTTCGTTGGCTTGAGCTCCAACGTGAAGTCCTGTATGTCGGATGAAGACCTCCTGTTGTCCAACATCAGTGTGATGTCATACAGGACCTGAGGTTTGCATGAGTATCCGTTGTCCCATGTCTGGCTTATTGGTGTGCAGACTGGCGGTTCCTCGCCGTACAGGCAGACACTCTCCGACTTCGGAGGAATCGGCGATCCTGCTGACTTTAGCCAGGACCCCGAAGGGACCTGTTGCCCAGGACGCTCGGCGAGGACGCGTCAATAGGTCTTAGCCAGTATATAAACCCGGCCCTGGTGCCTTGGAAACACATAGGTGTCCCAGAAGGGCTGGTGTTTTCCTACGTAACTACCAGGACTTCTAAATAAAAATATAACTTTTAAATAACTCAAAAACTCAATGAATTAAAATATTTTAACATGGCAATTCCTCGTGAAGTGTTACAATCCGGCATAAATCCAACATTAACAATTTAACAAAGCGGTCATGAAGGTTGAAAGATTTAAGGGCAGCGTAATCTGGATTACTGGCGCTGCAAGAGATTACGGCGGTTTAAAGCAAAGTTAGACGTGTAATGCTCACACAGTTACAACAACACTGGCGCCTGGAGACAGACGGATGACAACAGCTTATACTGTCTGGTCGAAAGTGCAGCGTCAGGAGATCTCAGAGGAGTATATAATCAATGTTGTTGCAGCATCGCCAACACCAACACCATCATCACCACCATCAACAACAACCATAAGAATAATAACACTAATAATAACAGCGATAGCAATAATTATATTAATAATATATACATTAAATGTCTGCAGCAGCTGCTACTACAACTACAACTACTACCACCACTACTATAAATACTTCTGCTGCTGCTTCTGCTGCTACTAATACTGCTGATGCTCTGCTGCTGCTGCTGCTGCTGCTGCTGCTGCTACTACTACTACTACTTCAGAACCGTATTAGTAATTGTATCATCATCATCATCATCATCATCATCATCATCATCATCATCATCGTCGTCGTCATCATCATCATCATCATCATCATCATCAAGTCTAATAGTATTGATTGTAATAGTCGTTCAATTATTTCTGCAGTAGTAGAGACGATGTAGAGAATAACTAGAAGAAGAAAGGAGGGATCAGGAGAAAGAGAAATAAGAAATTCAATAATGATGAGGAGGAAGAAGGAGTAACGGAGAGGAAAAAAGAAGAAGGTGGAAAGGGATCCAGACATCAGGGCGAGGATACAGATAAGAAGAAAGATCGGGATAGAAGATAGAGATGATGAAGGTGACTGATGAGGTTGACATTGATAAGGTGAAAATTGATAAGGTGGCTATTGAAGAGGTGAAAATTGATGAGGTGGGCATTGATAAGGTGGAAACTGATGAGATGGAAAATGATTATATGAAAACTGATAAGGTGGAAATTCATAAGGTGCAAATCGATAAGGTGCAAATTGATGAGATGGAAACTGATAAGAGGAAATTGATAAGAGAAAACTGAAGAGGTGGAAATTGATCACAGTGATACAATGAAAATTGATAATGTGAAAATTGATAAGGTGGAAATTAATAAAATTGAAATTGATAACATGGAAACTGATAAGTTAGACATGAAGAAAAAGTAGGGACCGAAGAAGAGGAAGAAGATGAACTAGAAAACGAGGCTAAAAGAAGAGATATAAAATAGAGATGAATAAGACGAAAAAAAAAAGAGTCACAAGACGATGAGGATGAAGAATGTAAAGATGGAGGCGGTGATGAAGATGTTAAAGCAGCGAATGGGAATTCGAAAAAGAAGCTAATAGAGAATCTGAAGATAAAAGATAAGATAATGAAGAAGATGATAGAAAAGATGAGAGGGCAACGATGAAGAGAAAAGAGAAGATAACGAAGAAGATGACAAAAAAGATGAGAAGGCAATGATAAAGAGAAAGAAGAAGGTAATGAAGAAAATGATAGAAAAGACGAGAGGGCAACTGTGAAGAGAAAGAAGAAGATAACACAGAAGATGACCAAGAGATAAGAGGGCAATAATGAAGAGAAAGGAGAAGATAATGAAGAGGATGAAAAAAATCTGAAGAGGAGGATACAGAAGAAGAGGGTGAAAGAGAAGAGGAAGAAGAATATGAAGATGAATTATATGATGACTATCAAGGGGAATATGATCTAGAATCAAATGGATGAGATTTTCGATACCAAATTTAGATCATTCCCAATGATAATGTGTTTCACTATACTGAAATTCCTCCTTGTGGGATCAATGGGAGGAGACCAGAGTAATTTCTTACATGTTTGGAAATGTATCGGCCATGTGGTGCTAGTCTCGCAATTTTAAAGACCAAATAACCCCCGAGAGATGATGTGTCAATATCACCCCGGTTGCTTTTACTGCCCACGTATTCATGGTACCAATTTCAAACCTGGGTGGATATGGGAACCCATGTCAATTGTAAACATCAGCCTGGATGCCGATTCGAACACATCACCACCGGAACGGCAGGCAAGCATGTTAGCCACTACGCCACCACGACTCCGTGAAACTAAACACTTATGGAGATATCCATGTGCAGTCAAAGTGATCCTTACTCAAACTCAATCAAAACTTCCCATGTCCTGATGCCGAGGTAGCGGGTTCAACCCCTACACCGGTTAGTTGGACTAAAGTGTTCACTTCTCGTCCTAGACTTGGGGAGGTAAATTACAAGTACCCCAGTAGTCGGAGTGTGTTTACCTTATGGCGAGGGGCACTGGTAATAATAGGGAAAGCTAATCCACACGCAAAAATCAGTCCGGTGTACTAGACGTAATTGTACGTGTGTGGACTACGTTTGAGCTTAAGGGGAGCAAAAAAAGAAATGCAAAGACAAATATGTTCTTTGCAGTAACAATAACATGCCCCATTGTTTCGGTTTTTTTTTTTTAAGTTTCGCACCCAAGAATATAAGATAAAACTTATCGAAACGTTGTCATATTTACCATTTCTTATTGTTCCGGTATCTGGCAACAAAATATTTACCTATGTAGTCCCATTGCCCGTTAACATGGCGGATAGGCAGACGGGCCGTTAATACCTTGGAGAACTATATGCCTCCGGACACGGTTTATTAGTACAGTTTACATATAAGTACATATTTTTATACCATATATATATATATATATATATATATATATATATATATATATATATATATATATATATATATATATATATATATATATATATATAGTACTATATATTAGTACATATGAGTACATTTTCCCCATGTTTGGACTTGGAGAACAATGTTTCATGGCAAATTACCGAGTTTAGTCCTTGGTGCGACACCGTGAGCTGTGAATTATGTGTGTTATGTATTTGGTTTATTGGTATTGTTGTGTAATCGGTGACTATGTGATGAAATGAAAATTCAGAAAATGACTGAGGGCTTACTTACCGGCACACCAGGCTGCGGCCTTGAACGATAATGTGTGGGCGGGGTGCTTGTGCGTTAGTCAAACAGCTGTCTTCTTCACTGTCAACTGTACATTTAAGTGAATGACAGCTTGTTGTCGGTGCTCTGGTGTGGTCTTGTGGAAGTTATTGTTTCCTTCACAAGGGACAATGATTCACATTTCATTTGATTTTCGCTGGCACTGGTACGGAGCGAGTATGGGGTGACTCGTTGCTTTTGGGGTAATAGCAGCACTGAGGCAATATGGGTCATTATTGTTCACTGTGTCTTCATGGTTTAGTGGATACACTACACGAGATGAGGGTAATCTGGTTAAGCCAGGGGGGTAACCACACTACATGAGCCCAGGGTAATCTGGTTAAGTTAGTGGGTAATCTTTGAATGGTGGGCGTTACGTGTCTGTTTCGAGATTAGTGTATCCTCTTATTTCACTTTAAGGGCTCTCATTTCTTAGTAGCTGCCTGTTTTAGGCACTTGGGGCGAAAGAGATAGATAGATAGATAGAGAGAGAGAGAGAGAGAGAGAGAGAGAGAGAGAGAGAGAGAAAGACAGAGAGAGAGAAAGACAGAGAGAGAGAGAGAGAGAGAGAGAGAATAGACAGAGAGAGAGAGAGAGAGAGAGACGGAGAAGGTGATTATTTGTGGTTTCTGTGTGTGAATTCATATATATTATTTGTAAATTCCATTCATTTTGAATGAATAGTTTCCGTTTAGTTTCCGATAAACAATTATGGTGTCTTACTTTCTGCCCGCCCCAGATACAAATGTTTCCTCCCAAACTGCACTTTGGCAATATGGGACAAGTTTAAGCAGGATGCTGTTTTTGTTTGTTTGTTGTTGACCACATTTGTGCGAAGATTGGATTATGACAAGATTGTAAGAAGGGGTCTTAGCGCGCACATAATTCTGTTGACGTTAAGTCGTGTTTTTAGAATCTTCCCAACAAGCTGTTTCTATTTCATGGCCGTTTTTTAAATTGTTTGAAAATTTTGAAAGCTTTCCTGGTGTTAGTAGTACACTTTTTCGTCTTTCAGTTCCTCTCCTTTCTCTTCTTTATTCTCTTCTTCGTTTTCCTTTCTTCCTCTTCCTTTGCCGTTCTGTCTCTTCCGTTTCCGTCATTTTTCTCATCATATTCCATTTCTTCCTTTTCCTATTCTTCCTCCTCTTTCTTTTCCGCTTCTTCCATACTGTTTCTCTACTTCATCTTCCTTTTTCTCTTCTTTATCTTCATTTTCCCCACCTTCGGCATATTCACATTCACTTTACTCTTTAAAAAAACAAAACAACCCATTGTCTATTAGATTCTTCTCTTTCATCCTCATCGTCTTCTACATCTTCTATTTGATCTTTCTTTTCATCGTCATATTCTTTTTTTTTTTTTTAAATCTTTATTTTCTCCTGTCCATTTCCTGTTTTACCAGACACGGACGAATTCGCATGATCTCTTCTTGCATTCGCTCGATTTGAACTCATTCGTTTTCAGAGATGGCAATGGCAAGAAACTGCAGAAGAAGAAATTTCAAAAATCAAATTTGTGATTACCAAACACATAAGCCCTTAACTATACAACAACAAAAGCGATCCCCAGAACGCATTTATAGAAACTGCAAGGAACGATCTATTTTAGCATCAACACATACACATACTTGCATCTTCTCCGCAAAGACATCAATCTTTTTGTATGCAATTTGAAAATGATTCTAAGTAAGTGCATATTTTATGCGCCTTCAGGGGGAACGAGTGTCGGACGGAAAAGTAACAGCTTCTCGAGGGAAATTATCGTTTTTTTCGTTGGACAAATGGAAATGACATTTCATTTATCATTGTAACCTTCTGTCGTTCTGTCCAACACAGATGCTTCCTGTGGGCTGGATGCGGTGTAGTGTATAGAGTTCACGTTTGGAGTGTAGTGTAATTTCAGGACTGTCCGGTTATCGATTGTACGAAAACAGGTCGCCGCACCAATTTGTGGGTAGAGTGTGATGTGTGTCATTCACAGGAACAGGAGATAATAGGGAAGCCTGGTATATTAATGCCGTCAGACTGACCTAAGTAGATTGGGGTCCGGTCGAGGGCAAGACGCAGATCCTAAATTCGCACGACATTCAACCAGACCCCTATAGACCCAGACCCAAACAGACCCAGAGCCCGGAAGATACAGACCCTTATTCACCCAGGTCCAGACTCTGACAGATCCAGAACCCGACCTCGACTCTGACAAACCCATTTTGTTGGCAAACCCAGACATCGACAGACCCAGACATCGACAGACCCAAACATCGACAGACCCAGACAACGAGAGACCCAGACATCGACAGACCTAGTCATCGACAGACGCAGACAGTCTCAGACCTCAGTTAACCCAGACATCGACAGACCCAGACATCGACAGACACAGACAACGACAAACCCGGACATCAACAGACCCAGTCATCGACAGACGCAGACATCGACAGACCCAGAAATAGACAGGCCCAGACATCGACAGACCCAGACATCGACATACCCAGACAACGACAGACACAGACAACGACAGAGCCAGACATCGACATACCCAGACAACGAGAGACACAGACAACGACAGACCCAGACATCGACATACCCAGACAACGAGAGACACAGACAACGACAGACCCAGACATCGACAGACCCAGACATAAACAGACCCAGACAACGACAGACCCATATATCGACACACTCAGACATCGCAGACCCAGACATAGACAGATCCAAAAAACGACAGACCCAAACATCGACAAACCCTGACATCGACAGAACCAGACATCGATACACCCATAAAACGACAGACCCAGACATAGACAGACCTAGACATCGACAGACCTAGACATCGACAGACCCAGACAACGACAGACCCAGTCATCGACAGACCCAGTCATCGACAGACCCAGACATCGACACACCCATACATCGACACACCCAGACATCGCAGACCCAGGCATCGACAGACCCAGACAACAACAGACCCAGACATCGACAGACGCAGACAGACTCAGACTTCAATTGACCCAGACCCCTATATAAGACAGACTCAGAACTCGGCTTGCCCACACACAGACCTGGTCAGTCCTAAACCCCGGTACAGACTTCAACAGACACAGATTCCGACATACCTGGAACCCTATTGGCCTAAGTCCCTGCAGACTAAGATCTCGACTCACACAGACCCGATGCCCAAACACTTCTAACCCGACCCACCCAAACACGGGTCCCGTTACAGATTCCTAACTGGTAACAACGGACCTTGACCCTCACCGACCCAGATCCCTACTGTCCTAGTCGCCGATTGACCTAGATCCAGACTGTCCTAGACCGTGATTGACCTAGTTCAAGACTCGACCCACCAGACTAGTAGGAAATTGTATATAACTTACTTTCCTTGTGAAAATGTTACTTTGAAGCTGGCATTTCCTGTAGACCAGAGCTCTAGCTCAAATGGAACTCTCTCAAACTCAGGAAAATGTTAGTTTAGCTCTTTCTGTCACAGTCATGTAACATTTCAAAATAATAAATCCTTCGACCAGCAGGAGTTAAAATAATATTATTAAGGAGTGGGGAGGGTTTAAAGGGAGTTTAAAGCCGAAAGGATCGACTTCATTGCATCAGGTTTTATCCCATATAGGCCGGCCTTTTTCCGGAGACCGGATTGCCGATAGCGTTGTACAAAGGACGAACTCTACAACGCCAGCAACGACCCCGAGGAGTCTCCGAAATAATTCCATTAATGGAATGATCGAATCCGGAAAAAAAACTCACAACATTTGGAGCGCAGGACGGGCGAGTTATCCAGTTTACTACGGAAACCACCGATGAAGAGAGTTACAAGTAACGATTGGGAACGAGTGGAGTAATGTAACAACTGGGTGAGATGGAATGGGTTAAAGTAAGAATTTAGAAAGACTGGCGTAATGTGACAAGTGTCTGCGAGAGAAAGCGTTAAAGTAACGTTTGGGAAAGAGAAGGGCAGTCTATTGCATCACTGAGATAGACAGGCAGACAGACAGACAGGCAGGCAGGCAGACAGACAGACAGACAGATAAATAGATAGATAGATAGATAGATATATAGATAGATAGATAGACAGACAGACAGATAGATAGATAGATAGATAGATAGATAGATAGATAGATAGATAGATAGATAGATAGATAGATAGATAGATAGATAGATAGATAGATAGATAAATCAAAATCAAAATCAACTTTATTAGGGTCACAAATTGGGCGCGCAGGCCCGTCTTACATTCGGCCCTTCCAATCACTCGTCTTTCGTTCATCAAGAGCATTATACATTTACATAGGAAGAAAAGTAAACATTGTGAAATGAATGTTGTAAACATAAACAAGGCTAATTACCATGTTACGAGGCCCATCTCCCACCTATCCATACATCACCCCACCTACACACACACACACACACACACACACACACCCACCTACCCACACAAACACGCACACCAAGGGACACATACATACCCCACCAACCGACCCATCCCCCTCCCGCACATCCCCCACCCACACACACTGCCCTCACCTGATCCCCCAACCAAAACACACTCGCCACCCACAAACATTCCCCCACCAACCCACACATCCCACGCCCATCCACATACACATCCTAACCCACACATCCTCTCCCCACCCACACCTCAAACCACCCATCCCCCAGCCACATCTCCATCGACCACATATTCCCCACCCACGCACACAATCCCCCACCAACCCACACATCGCACATCCACTCACACATCCCCAAACCATACACACACATCCCCACCAACTGACATGTCCCTACCCCCCCCCCCCCCCACACACACACACATCTCCCTAACCACCCATACATCCCCAATCCACTCACACACACCCCACCACCCACACATACAACTTCCACCCACCCACACATGCCTTAACCCAATCCCCCACCACACAATCCCCCACCCGCACATCACATACACCCCCTACCACGCACTATTCCCAACCCACGCACCACACACACACACATATCCCTCACCAACACATCCCCACTTACACACCACACACATATCCCCCACCCAGATACCACACAACATTCCCACCCACACCCACACAGATACCCTTACCCATCCACCCCACATACCCCCACTCACACACCACAAAAATCCCCCATCCACACACACATACCTCACCCACACAATATCCCCAATCAACACACCACACTCCTCCTCCAACCCACACACGCATTCCCTACCCGTCCACCAACACACACTCACTCACGCATACATCCTCCACTACGCACCCACACACCCCCACCCACCCACCCCCAACCAAACATCTCTAGATCACAATACCCCTACCCACACATATCCTCCACCCACTCACACATCCCAACCCGACACATACAACTCCCTCACCCACCTACACATCCCTAAGCCACTCACACACCCCCACCCACACATTCCCCATCCACGCACACATCTCCCACCCACACACCCCCACATACTTCCCCCAACCACCACACATCCCCTACTCACAAACATCTCTAGATCACAATACCCCTACCCACACACATCCTCCACCCACTCACACATCCCAACCCGACACATACAACTCCCTCACCCCAGCTACACATCCCTAAGCCACTCACACACCCCCACCCACACATTCCCCATCCACGCACACATCTCCCACCCACACACTCCCACATACTTCCCCCAACCACCACACATCCCCTACTCACCCACACATATACCCCACCCATACGCACATTCCCCGCACCCATCACACACATCCCCCACACCACACACTATCCTCCACCCACACACATATCCTCACCCATACCACCACAAACATACCCTCCACCCACACATCATTTACATATCCCCCACCAACACACCGCACACATATCTCAAACCCATACACTTCTCCCCACCCGCCCTTGCATCCCCAATCCACCCAACACAATCCCCTACCCACACAACTCCGCCTCCCACACATACTTCCTCAAACCATCCACACATCTCCACCCACATAAACACACATCCCCCGCATCCGTCCCATACACATATCCTCCACCCATACACACATCCTCCACACCCATTCCCACACCCCTACTTTCACCCCCACACATCCATCCACACATCCCACCAACACCCACAAATATCACTACCCACCAAAACCCACACACCCCAACCCATCCAAACGCATACCCCCACCCACACATCCCCCACCCACACATATCCCCACACTCACACATATCATCCACACACACTCACACTTCCTCACATCTAGACACATACAAAATGTCTCACGTTAGTATTGAAACTAGTATGAACAAACTCCCACACTTTACTCACACACATACATTGACACTTGTCATGAGCAGTCTCATAAAAATGTTAAACATGGAGAAAAATGTGTACATAAAAAGTATGTGACGTAAAAATAGTGATGCTCTCTCTCTCTCTCTCTCTCTCTCTCTCTCTCTCTCTCTCTCTCTCTCTCTCTCTCTCTGTCTCTCTCTCTCTCTCTCTCTCTCTCTCTCACACACACACACACACACACATTCACTCTCACGCTCACACATTCACTCTCCCGCTCACTCATTCACTCTCACGCATTCACTCTCCCGCTCACTCATTTACTCTCACGCTCACTCATTCACTCTCCCGCTCGCTCATTCACTCTCACGCTCACTCATTCTGTCTCTCATTCACACTCACTGACTCTCTCACTCAAACTACAGTAATGAACATGAGTTTATATTATGCATGATAAAATCAAATGGTATTTAACTGATAATATGACAGATGAGAATACACAAACATATGGATTCACGTGCTACATAACATGCGTGTTACATGACATGCATCTGCTAAGCTCTCTCTCTCTCTCTCTTTCTGTATTCTTTCCTATACACCTCACACGCATGCGCGCGCTCACACACATACACTGACACATCAACTCTCCCACTGTCTCGCTCTCTCACACACAATCCTTCACACACACACACTCACTCTCTCAATCACACTCTCTCACACATACACATACGCATGAACGCATGCACGCACGCACACACTCCGTCACTCACTCTCACACATACACGTACGAATGCATGCACTGACAAATTCCCCCACCATTTCTCGCTCAATCACTCTCTCCACACACACGCATGCACGTGCGCACACACACATTCACTCTCTCCCTCTCTCTGACACCCACTTTCTCTCTCTCTCTCTCTCTCTCTCTCTCTCTCTCTCTCTCTCTCTCTCTCTCTCTCTCTCTCTCTCTCTCTCTCTCTCTCTCTCGCTCCCACACGCACACACATATATAGTGAACAATTATAGTTAAACAATTATAATGAACAATTATACTGAACAATTATACCAGTAAATGAATTATGGTGGCATATAGTCGGTATGGATTAAGTATTGAAAGAGTTTTCGGTTAAATGTGTAGGGACTCATTGGAGTTTTCAGATCTGGAGGCAGATCATTCCATAAGTGAGCACCAGAATAGGCGAAACATGTTTTGTATAGGTCCAATCTAGGCTTTGAGACATGTAAAAAATTTAGGCGCTTGCTGTTCATTGCATTAGATTGAATCAACGGCAGAAGATACTCTGGGGTATTTTGAGATATAATTTTATTCACTAATTTGGCTTTGTTGAAAAGGAAGCGCTTTTGTAGTGGTAGAAGTCTTAGATGACTGTACAAATTATTACTTTCAGCGTGCTTTATGCCAGAAACCAGACGAATAGCGCGGTTTTGTAGAGAACAGTCGTTTTAAATTAGATTTAGGGCAACCATCCCAAACTGTGGAACAGTAATCGAGATGTGATTGGATATTGCATGTATAGAATATTTTTCGTGTGCTTTCGTAGATAGAGAGAGACAGAGAGAGAAAGAGAGAGATGGGAGGAGGGAGAGAGGGAGAGAGAGAGGGAGAGTGGGAGAGAGAGGGAGGGAGAGATTGATTTAATTTTTGTTTTACAGAGAGAGAGAGAGAGAGAGAGAGAGAGAGAGAGAGAGAGAGAGAGAGAGAGAGAGAGAGAGAGAGAGTTAAAGTATCAGTTTGGAACGATTCGGGTAATGTAAACATTGAATAGGATCGATAGAGTCGAAAGTAAAGTCATTATTTTATTGCTGTTGTTATTGATTGAAACAGTCAGAAAGACAGACATACAGCCTGACAGACAAGCAAGCAGGCAAACTGAGAAGCAAGCATGCAGGCAGACAGACAGACAGGCAGATGGCCAGGTAGAGAGACAAGCAGACAGACAAGCAGGCAGCAAAGCAGGTAGGCATACGTCTAGACAGACAGACAGGCAGACAGACAAGCAGGAAGACAGACAAGCAGGTGAGCACACGGACTTAACAGACATGCCTTGCAAAAGGACTTGTGCACAGACAGAAGCATCAACAATATGTCACATTGTAAGAAACAAGACACAGACGGAAACAAATCAAAAAGAATAAAGCCATAGAAATAAAATAGCAACAATCACATAAAATATGAACATGCAACAACAAAACACAATGATATTTTCTGGCACTGCTCGAAAAGCCCAGGAAGACATGAAACACAAAACATTAAATGTAATCCCTCCCCCACACAAAGACCACAATAACCCTCAATTGTAAGACTCCCACGCCAGTTTTTTTACACGTAAATTACCTCCTCAACTTCACCCTCTATTTCACGTTTGAATTAATCATGTCTGAATATTAAATGCTTGAGTTAATCATGTACCGCCTTTCTTGCTTTGAATTATTCGAGTTTCACAACTCAATCGTGAATTTGGCTCGGATTAATCAATGCCATATTTCAATTAAATGGTGGGTTCAATTCATCGGTAAGGAGTTGCGTCGACTGGAGGAGAAATTAAGAGGACAAAATGTTTGTGACATATTCCGTTTAATAGCCGAGGTATCTGTTGCTAGTGTAGTTGCGTGGGTGATGCGTGATGAAGCGGTATCATTGTCAACGGTCGTTTCATAAGGTTTACGGAGGTCAGCGTGACCGAATGGATACGAGCGTCCGTTCTTAAACATCCGGTTAATGCCGAGATAGCTGTCCAACCCCTACTCCGGCCAGTTGGAATAACACGTTGACTTTTCGTCATTGACTTGCGCACGTACATTACAAGTACCACTGGGTACGCTTGATAGCGAGGGACATTGGTAATAGGGAAAGCTAATCCACACGGAAATCAGTCCAGTGCACTGGAAGTAGTAGCACATGTATGGACTACGTTCAGTTCAAAGCCAGCGAACGGAAAAGAATTCGGTCGGTCGGTCGGTCGGTCGGTCGGTTCTCCTGCCTGCATGTCTGCCTGTCTGCCTGTCTCTCTGCCTATCTGTCTGTCTGTCAGTCCATTCTCCTGTCTGCATGCCTGCCTGTCAATCTGTCTTTATACCTGTATGAATGGTTAGATGGCAATGTTACCAACATGGCGGATGAACAGATACAGATAAATCAACAAGTATATTAGAGACTAGAGGATTAAAACAAGGGTTACAAGGCAAGGAGATCGTCTTTATTTCACCGGATTTTATCCCGTATACCACGGCCTCTTTCCGTAGGGTGGCCTGCCGAAAGCGTCACACAAAGCACGAACTTCGTAGCTCCAGCGACGACCCATAGGAGTCTCAGAGAAAAAAAATTGCACTCGTAAAACGAACGGTGTAACCTGGATTCGAACTCAGAACCTTCGTAGTGCGAGGCAGGCGACCTACCTCTTTTGTCACGGAGACTCCCCAAGGCCATAGGTGCTTTGTTACACAAGGACATTTGTTGCACAAAGACATGTGTTACACAAGGACATTTGTTGCACAAAGACATGTGTTGCACACGGACATTTGTTGCACAAAGACATGTATTGAACAAGGACATTTGTTGCACAAAGACATGTGTTACACAAGAACATTTGTTGCACAAAGACATGTGTTACACAAAGACATCTGTTGCACAAAGACATCTGTTGCACAAAGACATGTGTTGCACACGGACATTTGTTGCACAAAGACATGTGTTACACAAGGACATTTGTTGCACAAAGACATGTGTTACACAAGGAAATTTGATACACAAGGACATGTTTTGCACAAGGACATGTGTTGCACAAGGACATGTACTGCACAAGGACATATGTTGCACAAGGGTGTGTGTTTCATAAGGACATGTATTGCACAAGCACATTTGTTGCATAAGGACATGTGTTAACAATGACATGTATTGCACAAGGACACGTGTTACACAAGGATATGTGTTGCACAAGGACATTTGTTGCACAAGGACACGTATTGCACAATGACATGTGTTGCACAAGGACATTTGTTCCATAAGGACATTTGTGGAAGTCAGAAGACATTGAAGCTAGTATCAAAGTTAGAATGTTTTATTTCTAACGTTACGTCAGTACCGGTTTATGGATAAGAAACAATAAACTTATTTCTACCAGGTGTTTGTAAAGTCTCACTGCACTTTGTCTGCAGAACAAATTTGAAAAATGAAGTACATGACGTCATTAAAAGATGTACTTCACAGAAAACCGTGATGCAATATGCAGCAAATGACTGTCGTTGCTGGAGTAATTCTTTGCACTCCAAACAGAATGGTATTATCTACGGAAGAAAGACTTTTCTTGGGTGAATAACAGTTTCGAAATGGCGGTTGATACACAAGGAAATAACAATAGGCACGTTGCAGAAGATATTTAACAATATAAAGAGACGTTTACAGTTATGTTTTGAAGCCCGTGGTGGACATTTCCAACACCGGATATGATGAATAATTCATTGGTACATTCCAGCATCGCGTTAGTCAATAGCAGTGACTATTGTAAGAAATTTCATGAATATTTCAGCACATTTTTTATGACCTCATGTACTTCAGTTTTCAAATTTGACCTACATACAAAGTGTAGTGAGTCTTTACGAACACCCTCCTGTATTAGACAGCAAACTCTCTGCCGCGTTTCCCCGAAAAAAAAAGACCTACCCCTAAATTAAGCTCTAGCATGATTTTTCAGGATGCTTTTAATATAAGACATACATCTAAAATAAGACCTAGTTAAGATCGGCAGCTAGAATGAGAGACATGTTGCCGAATGGCCAGTCGGAGTACAGACGCCACTGGTGCGCACTTGATAAAGAACGGATCTGGTTGATAAATCAATACGTCACCCGTGTGAAATAAAGTTACCAATGCACTAAGAGCAGGCTACATGGACAAGAAGTGCTCATTTAAGGAAAGTTTTATTGCTGGACATGAGAGACTGGGACCAATGGTTCGACAGGAAATGGAGGAAATTCAGGTCGGATTTCGGGATTTGGAGAGTTATGACAATGTTCCAGACGAAGATAACATGACTGTATTTGAATAAATGTAGAAGTTTGTACGTGAATAAATGTAGCTGTTTGTATCGGGAAAAAAAAAAAAACACACACACACACACACACACACATACATACATACACACACACACACACACACACACACACACACACACACACACACACGCACGCACGCACGCCCGCCCGCCCGCCCACCCACCCACCCACCCACGCACACACGCACGCACGCACGCACACACGCACACATTGTCTTATATATATAAGACATCCCCGAAAATAAGCCCTAGTGCATTTTGTAAAGCTAACATAATTATAAGACCCGGTCTTATTTTTGGGAAAACACTGCATTAACATGTTCCTACACATGTATTACTGCAGGTCAGCGTGGCCGAATGGAGATAAGAGCACTCGTTCTTAAACATCCGGTGTGCTGATGCCGAGGTAGCGGCTTCAACCCCTACACCAGTCAGCTGGACTAAAATGTTAACTTCTCGTCCTTGACTTGGGTACGTAAATTACAACTGCCTCTGGAATCGTGACTGCCACTACTTCACGAGGAGTCTCCCAGGTAAAGTAAGAAGAGGAAGATGCTGAGAAACCCACTGGCAGGCTGACAATAAACACCACGGCTCCTCCTCTTATTTGCCTCTCCGTCCGGACCACGCGTTCATCTGAAATCTACATTATGCATTCAATAGATTATTGCCCAAACTCTACAGCGGGTAATCGGAATTGGCAACAGGGCGGGGCTGTAGACGGAATAGATTCTTCTGTATATTATTATTATTATTATTCACAGAATGGGCAAGAAATTGGATCGTTATTTCCATATTGTAATGTTATATTGTTGGAAAGTTTTATCCCAGTGGGACTCACGGGGAATCTGCATTTATTTGCTCATTTCAAATGCCACGTTAATGCGGTGTCTGGAAACTGTATGATATGTTCTGGACGAATATGATTAGAAATCCCTATATTGTGCAGTTTGTTCTTTAGTGAACATATTTCGTGTCTGTTACTTGAAGTCATTTATTGTCTGGTTTTTTAGGGGATAGTGAAGGGTACGATATCAGTCGCAAGGCGATTTGAGTTTAGATCGTTTTCCGTTGATTTCGGTTATATGAGTGTCGGAGGTTCGAAAATCAGTTGTAAACTACTGAAAGTTACATTTTCTGGTCAATCACACACTGCTAATAAGTATTGGGGTTTATTGGAACGTCTTGTGAAGAACACGCGAATCGTAAAAAGCGATTTTGTTTCTTGAGCTATTACGACAGTGATGTGGACAGACAGGGGTATGTTACATTTCACAAATGAATGATTGGATTGTGGCAGCTATAGTTTTCTATAGGAATGAAGTAGACAGTCACCTGCCAACCTTCCTTACTCTCATCTTAGGTCATCTATGAGCTGTTACAGCGCTGCTATGTTTTCCTTCTCTAATGGGCCGCGGTAAGACAATGGCGCTTCTGTGTTCATAGACAACAGCATTGACAGTGTCTTTATGTAATTATCTGCCCTTGTTCAGTAAGTAATTCCAATATTAATGTAAGGACTAGCTGGAGGGGACTGGTTAATGTAACAACTGGCTGGAGAAGAATGGTTAATGTAACAACTGGCTGGAGAAGAATGGTTAATGTAACAACAGGCTGGAGAAGAATGGTTAATGTAACAACTGGCTGGAGAAGAATGGTTAATGTAACAACTGGCTGGAGAAGAATGGTTAATGTAACAACTGGCTGGAGAAGAATGGTTAATGTAACAACTGGCTGGAGAAGAATGGTTAATGTAACAACTGGCTGGAGAAGAATGGTTAATGTAGCAGCTCGCTGGAGAAGAATGGTTAATGTAACAACTTGCTGGAGAAGAATCGTTAATGAAACAACTAGCTAGAAAATAATAGATAATGTAAAGGTTAATGAGTATCTAGAAATATGACCTAGGATCGTATCCACATCATCATCATCATCATCATCATCATCATCATCATCATCATCATCATCATCACAATCAACATCATCGTGAAGTGGCATGCCGATAGATATAGTCCATCATTCATGATTCATAACCTCACACGATCACAAGTCTTGGATCGAGTCTGTATTAATTCCCCCATTATGCCACGTACCCACCCCATCCATATCGGTTTATTTACACCTGAAAGACAATGAGACGGTCTCTGCTGCTCCTGCAGGTCTACCCCCAGAGCTCTACGCTATCTGGGAGGCCTACCCGTGGCGCCTGGGAGAGGCCTTCTGCTACCTGAGACATAGCATGCTGGAGTCGTCGTCCTACGCGTCTGTACTCACCATCACAGCCTTCACCGTAGAGCGATACCTGGCGATCTGCCACCCACTGCTGGCTCACAAGATATCGGCCTTGTCCAGGTACGTCTGAGCCGCTGTGTGATCTGTGAGCGTCTACTGGCAGTACATACATGTATCTGTGACTAATACATACAGACAAGCACTCACGCATACATGCATGTACGTGGATACAAGTGCGGTTAGGCGTGGGGCCATTTAGAAGACGAGCAAGCAGGTAGACAGACAGCCAGACGTGTTGATATATATGCAGGGACAGACATTAGAAAGTCATGCAGGCTGACAGAAAAACAAGCAGACATAGATTAAAAAGTAAAGCAGACAGAGAGAGAAACAGACAGACAGTTATTACAGCCAGACAACTTAAAAGAAATATAGATAGACACACAGACACACACACACGACTATACACATATGTATGCCAGTCACATGCCTGCATACACATAATCACACACACACACACACACACACACACACACACACACACACACACACACACACATGTACAAGCACACTTATAAAGGACGTTGTGCAAGAAGGGGAGGGAGAGATGCCTACAAGAGCAGCAAAATAAGAAGAAAAGACAGACGAAGAAAAAGACGACGTGACGGCGGCGAAGACAACTAAGAATAAGAAACAGGGGAAAAGGGAGAAAAAGGAGTAGAGGGAGGTGACCAAGAAAAGGGAGGGGAATTAGGAGGTTGAGGTGAAGGAGGAGGAGAAGAAGGAGGATGAGAAGAAGAAGAAGAAGAAGAAGAAGAAGAAGAAGAAGAAGAAGAAGAAGAAGAAGAAGAAGAAGAAGAAGAAGAAGAAGAAGAAGAAGAAGAAGAAGAAGAAGAAGAAGAAGAAGAAGAAGAAGAAGAAGAAGAAGAAGAAGAAGAAGAAGAAGGAGAAATAGTTGGAGGAGATGGAGTAGGAGTAAGAGGAGGAGAATATGAAGAAGCTGAAAAGGAGCACGAGGTGAAAGAGGAGCGGGAGGCTTAATGGAGTTGAGGAAGGAAGGAATGCAGGAGGAGCAGGTTCGCCAAAGCATTATACAGTATTCTCTCCTCCATACTCTACTCCTACCCATACTCCACTCTCATCCATGCTCTACTCCCATTCATACTCTACTCTCCCCCATACTCTTCTCTCATCCATGCTCTACTCTCCCCCATACTCTACTCTCACCCATGTTCTACTCTCCCCCATACTCTACTCCCATTCATACTCTACTCTCCCCCATACTCTACTCCCATTAATACTCTCCTCTCCCCCATACTCTACTCTCATCCATACTCTACTCCCATTCATACTCTACTCTCCCCCATACTCTACTCTCACCCATACTCTACTCTCAGCCATACTCTACTCTCATCCATATTCTACTTTCATCCATGCTCTACTCGCATCCATACTCTACTCTCATCCATGCTCTTTTCTCACCCATACTCTATCCATGCTCTTTTCTCACCCATACTCTACTCTCATCCATGCTCTACTCTCATTCACAGGGCGGTGAAGATCATCATATCCATTTGGATTGTCTCCTTACTCGTGGCCTTGCCCTACTCCATACACACCCGCATCTACCACGCTGTGGTGATCCAGGAAAGCCACCTGGCCGTCCCAGACTCCTTGATCTGCAGTATCCCGCCAACTGACCTCGATGGCTTTATGTACTACATGTTTCAGGTCTCAACATTTCTCTTCTTTGTGGGTCCCGTGACAATAATAACCATTCTGTACATTCTCATTGGAGTAGCGCTGCGCAGGTCTCCGCTCGGCCGGCGTTCGTCGGATGATAAAAGTGTGAAGCATTCGCCATCGTCACCACATCATCACAAGCAACAACAACCACGCAGAGTGGTGGTGCGTATGCTAGGTGAGTTGAGAATTCTTATATTAAAAATACTGTTTTTCTGTAGTGAATTTGGATAACAAAGACACAAACAATAGATTGCACGATTTATTTCCTGGCATATTTGGATACACTTTCCCATTGCAACACACGCATGTAAGAACTGGGCACTTACTAAACAAGCTGAAGAGCGCATACATGTCTTTGAATATAAATGTTATAGACGGGTTCTAAGAATATCTTGGATACAGAAAAGAACAAATGCATCCATACAACATGATCTGAATATTGAAGGCTGGCTACTAAAGATGACAGAACAAAGAAAATTGAAATATTCTGGTCACTTGAAACATCATGAAAGTTTGGACAGAACAGTAATGGGAACAGAGGAGAAAGGCCACAGAGAAGATGGGTGCAGGATGTGGCAGATGATCTCCATATGGGTGTATCGGATGCGGGAGAAGAAGAAATAAAGAGGAGACAAGTGAAATATTTTGGCCACGTTAAAAGACATGATACTCTTTTAAAAACCATACTGGAAGGCAAGGTCGAGGGCAAGCGAGCAAGAGGTAGACAACGATACAAGTGGGAGGGTAACATCAAGAGATGGACGAACATCAGCCTGACAGAATGTACAATCAAGGCAAGAGACAGACAGTGTTGGAGATCCATTGCAGCCAACCTTCATTAAGGAGACGGCACCTGATTGATTGATTGATCGGATGCGGGACATTTTACTTACGACCTAGAAGTTTTCCGGAAGGTTGTTATGGGCGCGAGGTTCTGCAAAGGACATGCTACTGAATGAATGAATGAATGATTTTTTCGATACATCTCGTCACGTACATACTGCAGAAATCACACAAAATAAATTAAAGAAATGATATAAATCCTTCAAGATGAAATATACAACACACATTCACAATATAATTTATATTGTCCACCAAGGTAGTTTTAAGCTAGCCTGTCTTTCTGTTTGCACAAAGTTGGTTTGCGTAAATGAATGGCAATCGCCTCTTCAGCTTTAACATGCGACCATTTTGTGTGTTAAAACTTAAACAACACATGAAACGCATTGTCCCCAACAATCACGTGGCTCGTTTCCAAAATGTGCCACCCAATCGATGACGTAGAAGATTTGCAGCTGGTAGGCTTCGTTGGGTTAATAGAGACTTTTGTTTATTATTCTGTCAATACATTTGGGTATGATTTCTACCATCCTGTTCCTTAACTGACAAGACAAGACTCACTAACAGAGGGATTTGAAACTCTAAGGAATATCTTACACCTTAATGGGTACTCTACTGGATTTATAAAGAGCCACTGCTAACAGGCAGTGCTAACCAACACTCAAAGAAATATCAGTCCACTAACTCAAGGTGTTTATCCAAATAACCTTTCGATGGGATGACGTAATGCAACGACTACATGACAGCGGTCGGCTACACAATCTGTGCTGTAACTCCATTTATTAGATACAGAACCACTCCTATTCCAACCCCTGCAGTACAAGAACATGTCCCCCTGTACACCAAATCCATTTGCATTTATCTTTCTATTGTTTGCTCTCATGGGAGAGTAAAATCCTGGTACCAGGAAATGCAACATATAGACTAAATGTCATGGCAGTGCAGACCAGGCCCTAAGCCTTGGTCGGCTACTGGTCTAGGATGGAAGTTCCGACAGACGGACAGTTAGCGCATTGCTTTGCTGATCCAGCAGCTTCTGCAACTTGTCTTGTTCCAAATTTATTCGTGTTACCTTAACTCTGGAGTAAACTAGGCAGGCCAAGAGGGGGATCATGCTGCATGGACAACACATGGTATCTACAGTTCAGCTCGGCTTTGTGTAATGGATAGGTTATTATGCCTGGATTGGGGGGGGGGGGGTGTTTCAATAACTATCGTCAGTCATGACGGCAAGGTGCCAGTACAGTTTGCTCTCATGGATTTCATTAACTTCAGCAGCATCACTAGGCTGCCAGCCTATATCTCGCGATGGAGATGTCTAATCGTGCCCCTCCACTGCCCATTGTTTCCACCATCATAAGTTTAGTCTGTCAAAGACTGACGTTGAAGACGGCAAAGATTGATCACGAAAACGTCAAAGATTGATGATAAAGACGTCCACGATTGGTGATGAAGACGTCAACCACTGCTGATGAATACGTCAAATACTGCTGACGAACACGTCAAAGACTGGTCAGAGGCCTTCATTCCACAATCTCAGATACGCATCAGTTATGTTCAACTCCATTCAAGTCACAATACCAAACCTCATTACATGTTGTATATTGCATAATTGTTTAATGCAACTGTTTCTAAGTGCGTCAGTCTTTTCCTCGAGTATCCAACACCGAGTGCAGGTATCGAACACATTACTGACCTGGCTAATGCCATTGTCAACCTAGCAGACCTCTTTCAGTCTTGTAGGACTACAGAGTTGTTCCACTGGGGAGGCACCTGACAGCACCGCTGGTGACTGTATAGTCCAATGAGAGAGTAACAGTCTCTGTCACAGTTTCCGCATCTATAAGACGGGACTGGTCCCGCAGTAAGTGACTGCATTTTATTCCTGTGCCTCCTATCCTCAGTTTGTTGGATCAAATTGTGCTCTAAGAGCACCAGTCCGTTTGGTACATCTCTTCTCCAGGAACATCTGTCTGTTGGAACTATTTCACACGTGTCTGGGTCCATGCCCAGGGTTTTCATATCTTGTTTACACACATCCTTATATCGCATTTGGGGTCTTCCGGTTGACCTCTTCCTTGTGGCTACTCCAGGACACACGCCTGGGCAATGGAATACGGAGAACCAGCTGTTGCTCATTAGCAAGTTCCCCCTATCCACGTTACCAATGTTGACCAAACCAGCTGTTGCTCATTAGCAAGTTCCCCCTCTCCACGTTACCAATGTTGACCAAACCAGCTGTTGCTCATTAGCAAGTTCCCCCTCTCCACGTCACCAATGTTGACCAAACCAGCTGTTGCTCATTAGCAAGTTCCCCATCTCCACGTTACCAATGTTGACCAAACCAGCTGTTGCTCATTAGCAAGTTCCCCCTCTCCACGTCACCAATGTTGACCAAGGTAAAAGCAGTAGCTAATGCAACTTGGCATCGGTGCTGTCGCAGTAATTGTCAGAACTATGCTGCTTACAACATGGAACTGCCTTACGGACTCCATCTCCGGATTTGACCTCAGGGGTTACTCCCGAAGCCTTTCCCATCTGGGTATACCCACAAGACAGCGGAGGTTTGAGATTTAGTGTTTCCTCTCTTAGAGGAGATACCAACCAAGGCTGACGAGTCTCTTCTGCCCGGGAATCAATAAGGAGGGAAGTCTGCCATTCTTCCTTCCTGGCTGTGACCATGCTGATCAGCCATGTTCTCTATTGAGAGATCCTCTGCCCACCGTCGATGACTTGAGACCTTAACCAACGACTATCTGTCGGCTGCTCCCAAGTCCGATCCACCACTTGCTGATTGTTAACCTAATGTCCTAACAATTACACAAACACGCCTGATATATTGCAGTATGCGCAGAGAATATTACAAATATGCAGATTAGTGATAAGTGAGGAACCTCATCATCGCACTCCGGACAGGTCCGTGGGTATTCCGCTCTCCTCCGCAACATCTCCATCAGCGTATATCGACTGCTCATACTAGTTCTGTGTTTTTTCATCACATATCTCGTGCGGGGGTCAGCATGGCCGAATGGGCAGAGCGCTCGTTCTTAAACATCCGGTGTGCTGATGCCGAGGTATCGGGTTCAACCCCTACACCGGACAGTTGGGGACGTACATTACAAGTACCTCTGATGTCGGGGAGAGTTTGCCTGATGGCGAGGGAAATTAGTTATAATACACTCGCAAAAATCAATCCAGTGCACGAGAAGTAGTAGCACGTGTATGGATTAAGCTTGAGTTCAAAACGAGTAAACCTTTAAAAACATGTATTGTACTCTAGACAAGATGTCCATGTCTGGGGACTCCCCGCTTCACTCCCATCTCCCTCACTCTGGACAACATGTCCATGTCTGGCGACTCCCCGCTTCACTCCCATCTCCCTCACTCTGGACAACATGTCCATGTCTGGCGACTCCCCGCTTCACTCCCATCTCCCTCACTCTGGACAAAATGTCCATGTCTGGCGACTCCCCGCTTCACTCCCATCTCCCTCACTCTGGACAACATGTCCATGTCTGGCGACTCCCCGCTTCACTCCCATCTCCCTCACTCTGGACAAAATGTCCATGTCTGGCGACTCCCCGCTTCACTCCCATCTCCCTCACTCTGGACAAAATGTCCATGTCTGGCGACTCCCCGCTTCACTCCCATCTCCCTCACTCTGGACAACATGTCCATGTCTGGCGACTCCCCGCTTCACTCCCATCTCCCTCACTCTGGACAACATGTCCATGTCTGGCGACTCCCCGCTTCACTCCCATCTCCCTCACTCTGGACAACATGTCCATGTCTGGCGACTCCCCGCTTCACTCCCATCTCCCTCACTCTGGACAACATGTCCATGTCTGGCGACTCCCCGCTTCACTCCCATCTCCCTCACTCTGGACAACATGTCCATGTCTGGCGACTCCCCGCTTCACTCCCATCTCCCTCACTCTGGACAACATGTCCATGTCTGGCGACTCCCCGCTTCACTCCCATCTCCCTCACTCTGGACAACATGTCCATGTCTGGCGACTCCCCGCTTCACTCCCATCTCCCTCACTCTGGACAACATGTCCATGTCTGGCGACTCCCCGCTTCACTCCCATCTCCCTCACTCTGGACAACATGTCCATGTCTGGCGACTCCCCGCTTCACTCCCATCTCCCTCACTCTGGACAACATGTCCATGTCTGGCGACTCCCCGCTTCACTCCCATCTCCCTCACTCTGGACAACATGTCCATGTCTGGCGACTCCCCGCTTCACTCCCAGCTCCCTCACTCTGGACAACATGTCCATGTCTGGCGACTCCCCGCTTCACTCCCAGCTCCCTCACTCTGGACAACATGTCCATGTCTGGCGACTCCCCGCTTCACTCCCAGCTCCCTCACTCTGGACAACATGTCCATGTCTGGCGACTCCCCGCTTCACTCCCAGCTCCCTCACTCTGGACAACATGTCCATGTCTGGCGACTCCCCGCTTCACTCCCATCTCCCTCACTCTGGACAACATGTCCATGTCTGGCGACTCCCCGCTTCACTCCCATCTCCCTCACTCTGGACAAAATGTCCATGTCTGGCGACTCCCCGCTTCACTCCCATCTCCCTCACTCTGGACAACATGTCCATGTCTGGCGACTCCCCGCTTCACTCCCATCTCCCTCACTCTGGACAACATGTCCATGTCTGGCGACTCCCCGCTTCACTCCCATCTCCCTCACTCTGGACAACATGTCCATGTCTGGCGACTCCCCGCTTCACTCCCATCTCCCTCACTCTGGACAACATGTCCATGTCTGGCGACTCCCCGCTTCACTCCCATCTCCCTCACTCTGGACAACATGTCCATGTCTGGCGACTCCCCGCTTCACTCCCATCTCCCTCACTCTGGACAACATGTCCATGTCTGGCGACTCCCCGCTTCACTCCCATCTCCCTCACTCTGGACAACATGTCCATGTCTGGCGACTCCCCGCTTCACTCCCAGCTCCCTCACTCTGGACAACATGTCCATGTCTGGCGACTCCCCGCTTCACTCCCAGCTCCCTCACTCTGGACAACATGTCCATGTCTGGCGACTCCCCGCTTCACTCCCAGCTCCCTCACTCTGGACAACATGTCCATGTCTGGCGACTCCCCGCTTCACTCCCAGCTCCCTCACTCTGGACAACATGTCCATGTCTGGCGACTCCCCGCTTCACTCCCAGCTCCCTCACTCTGGACAACATGTCCATGTCTGGCGACTCCCCGCTTCACTCCCATCTCCCTCACTCTGGACAAAATGTCCATGTATGGCGGATCCCCATTTCACACCCATCTCCCTCACGTTTGACAAAATGTCCATGTCTGGCTGCTTCCCGCTTCACTCCCATCTCCCTCACTCTTGACAAAATATCCACATCTGGCGGCTCCCCGCTTCACACCCATCTCCCTCACTCTGGACAAGGAATCAGATTCCCAAATGTCCTTAAAGTAGGGCTGCGACCGATTAATTTAAATTGAATAGTTAACTATTGGAAAATTAACGATTAATTAATCGTTAATTTTGATTAAAGCAAAACATTTATAGTCACATAACTCACATTATAGTCGTATTTGTCAAAATTCGAAATAACACTGAATTGCCTTGTTCATATGTCATCTAATAACCAACTTTGCAAACAGACGAGTATTTTTTATGTTCCCCGTTTCCATCCTGTTTCATGATATTACGGTCAACATCAGCATCCTTCAGCTGTATGTTGATTCCTAGGCTAGATTACGCTCATCAGCACGCCACGACTTTCTGAGCGACCGGCTCCATACTCTCATAAGTCACTGGCGCGATTCCAACCGCTTCCAATTCTCGTGCGCTCACGTCAACCACGAGAGTATTCGGGATTACGGAGAAAGCTGCTAACCCATCGACCAAGGAGACCGGCAAAGACGAGTATGTTGACAGTATTTGGTTCAAGTGACAAGCGCGTCTTATTAACAATATAACCAGCAGAGCTGAACAGTCGTTCACATGGAACTGAGGTAGCCGGTATGCACAGAATGGTCTTGGCAAAGAATGTCAATTTTGGATATCGATGTTAATAAGTTTCCACCATTGTAAAGGGTCAACAGATTCAGCAACTTTCTTCTCCATTTCAGACTCAATTAGCTTAATACTTTCTTCATTTGGTTTACATACATATAGTTTCATTGTCAATGTCAGTACCATTCGTTGCAGCAGTCTCCATCTGCTCATCTTGAACATTAACTGCTATTTGTTGTTCAATACGTGACCAAGTACGTTCTATTGCATCTGTTGACAAACACTTCAGGTATTTGTAGTGTGGATCAAGTGCTGTTGCAATCTGTAGTATTTCAATACTTGTCATCTAGCTACACGTTCAATGAAGTCATTAATACATGCTGCATTAAATTTAGCTATGCAGCCCGGATCATCATCGTGTACAGTCAAATGCTTTGTCAACGAAGATAGCAGTGGCAATACACAGCTACATGAACCATAATCTTGACCACCAAGCAGTACAGTGGTCTGACAGAATAAGTCCAAAACTTTGACATATTTCAAAATCTTCTCCCAATCTGAATCTGACAGTTTGGACCTTTGTATTGCTTCTTTACATCTGACATGTAGACAGTTAATGCTTCTCTAACCTGTAGAAGATTCTGTAGCATAATAAAAATACTGTTCCATCTTGTTGGTACATCTTGCTGCAGCTTACACAATCGTGATTCAGTACAATTTTGCAATTCGGTTGTGTTTGCAGCACAATGTTTAAAATGTCCTAAAATTTTTCGACATCCGGTTCATTTGTATAAGTGATGGGAGAAAAGTTTTCGATTAATCGTTAAAAAAATTAATCGTTAAAAGATTAACGATTAATCGATTAATTAATCGTTAACTTCCGCAGCCCAACCTTAAAGTAATCTGTTTGCCCAAATTCCCCAATGGCGTTTAGTCCACCTATCGCCCTTCCCACCTCGACCACCATACAAACTGAGAACCGCTCGTGGATCTACGAGGGAGTTTTAAATGAACACCTTTAATGTTTTTCCCCCTGAATATATTCTGAAAAAGTAAAGAACAAATGTGTCATTTTTCGATGTAGTCGCAACTGCGTTCAATACAAGTCCTTCAGCACCGATAAAATGCTTGGATTCCTGTAGAAAAAAAAAAAAAAAACCCACCAGGGTCACTACTTGGTGTCCCTGATCCGGTCGTGAACAGTCTTTCACATAAGTCACGCCGTTTTGAAACTTCCTATTCCACACATACACTTGCTGGACTGACAGGCATGCATCACTATACTGGACCTTCATTCGTCGATGAATTTCTATAGGTTTCACTTCTTCACTGATCAAAACACGGATAACAGAAAGCTGCTCCTCTTGGGTGCATATCAAAAGTGGTGTGGCCATCTTTAAGCAGACCTTATGACGTCATCGTATTCGTCTACACCTTGATGTCACATGCTTAACTCTCTTGACATCCTTAACAACAATATTAACAGGTTACAAGACAATGGCATGCTTATTGTAATTTCTATCACACTTTTACGGTTTTCATTTGAAGCTCCCTCGTATGACGTGCGCACTTTAAATAAACATTGATTGCGCGTTTGTTTCAAGTCAGGTTTCCTTTCTGCCCATGTTAATTCATCAAGCGAGAATCTTCAGACCCGACAGAAAGGAGCCAAGGGAAGCTAGCATCTGTGATTAAGGACTACAATCAATACTATTAATGGACTTTGGCCTCCGAATTGTTAATGGATTGGTGTCATATTATTATATGGAGACACATAAACCACATCCACGCCTGCGACGTAATACCGAATTATGATTGCCAAATCCTGCTATGATCTAGCGTTTTCTAATTATATACATATGAGATTATCGGTGATGCTGTCGTTATTAATATAATGCCTTCTTTCATCTAGGTGGTACATTCTTGTTCAGATGTAGTTTGTGGCTTTCGTGATATTAAATTATTTCCTTTGATCTACACCAGACGTCGGTAACCTACGGCCCACGCGCCCAGCGTGGCACGTGGAGTGATTTTCAAAGGCACGCTGAATCTAAGTACTATACATAATCTCATAAAAATGAATTTTTGATTAAATAGAAACATATCATATTTTTAAAGCTATTCCCCCCCCCCCCCCCATCGCCTTTTCAAAACGAAAATAGCTGGAGGTAAGGATGTGCCAGCTGATGCAAACTGAGTGAGTGAATGAGGAACAACAATAACTGATATTGACGAAGTTCTATTTCCATCCTATCCTTCTCCTCCCTCCTGCCCCATCGCCAACGCTATGATTTTCTCAGCTGTCGCCCACGCCTTCTAGTACAGTCCGTTGGAAGTAGCACAAATGTTGCTGCTGTTATTCTGTAAGAAAAGTTACTTGCGTATTATTTACAGGATCTTACAATCAACTGAACATTTATTGGATGCTTGTGATTTAATCGGCAATGTTTACGTTCAGTAAGCGAAACGAGGAGAGACCAAGAGAGAAGAAGCTGGATAATATGACATCATGGCATGGAGGTACATCGATATCAGAAATTATTGAAGGCTGTCTACAGACATGATCACACACGGTACATGGCATGGGCTTTAAGAAACAGAATTTGGCATTGTTTTCTGAACAGCCGATAACAATATTATCGAAATCAGCACAAAGCGATCTGATTCTAAATCGTCCACAGCTGATTTCTAGCCCACGACTCGACATATCTATTAATTGTGTCCCTTGGAGTTAAATATAGCCTCCCATGGATTTAACTATCGTTTAAGTCCCAGGCGTCGAGTATTCAGTAATACGGTGCCGTTAGAATGTTTTATTCTACAAGCTATCGAACCTTTCGTCTGAACAAAACATACATATATCAATGTTATTATAATTTATCAACATAATACGTTTTGTGTGTGGTATTCACTATCACAAAATCGGAGCATAATGGGACAACTCTTTGCCGTGAAGTTGGAGCCGCGACTAATAACTAATCACTAATTCTGGCATTAAAATGTAATGGCCCTATCACAATTTAAACACCGTAGCAGGAAACTGCTTCTGGACCAATTTATTATATATAAATATTCTTATTTCTATTTCGTTTCTATGTCTTCTATACGTGCCAATCAATACCCTGAATGTTATTAAACTGAGGCCCAAATGTTTCCCAAACGATTGCTATTTCTGTTCACAGTTGCAGTCACTGTAGCCTTCATCACTTGCTGGGCTCCTTTCCATGCCCAGCGGCTAATGGTCCTTTACGTTGTGCACTGGACGCCTCAACTCCACCGCATTCAGTCGCACATCTTTTACATCTCAGGTGAGAATTGTTTTTCACCAGGTTTCACGTCACCAAAGTGATCTCTCTGAGTGACCATTCCATGAATGCTGATGTTTGTAACAAGGTAACTATTAATTAAAAAGTAATTGCGTGTCCTTTCGGTTCAATATGGCGAATAGGCAGACGCTTCGTCAAGGCTTTGGCGCGTTTTTGATTCTGGCTACGGTTTGCTGATGCATTTTCTTAATGTTGGACTAGTAGTGCATGATTCTATCGCCTGGCTACTGAGCTTAGTGTGACAATTTTTGTTCTTCTTCAGCGTTCCGAGCCATTGAAGTTCTTTGCTGCAGATACAATCCGTCTCCATTCGTCTCTCTGGTTGACCTTCTCTTGCCAGTAGTTGATTCCAACTGCTTGTAGGTCTGTATATATATTATCTCTCCACCGTCTTCTTGGTCTACCTCGGGGTCTACGGTCATTTATTTCCTGAGTGTAAGCGAGTTTTGTTTCCCTATTATCTTCCATTCTTTCTATATTGTAGTCTATTAGCCTTCATGATACCAGTGATTAGCGGGGACTTAAACAGATCATAAATGTCTTTGTTACTTCTTCTTTTCCCCTCTCCACTTTGTGTATCCCTAATGGGCCCAAAGATGCGTCTTAAAACTTTGTTCTCAAACTTTTGTAGCAAGGCTTCGTCTCCTTTCGTTGTACTCCAGGTTTCAGAGCCATACAGCACAACTGGTCTGATCAGTGTTTTGTATATTGTGATCTTGGTGTTACGAGACAGCGCCTTTGATTTTAGTAGATGTTGTAGTGCATAGTATATCTTATTTCTAGAATTGATTCTAGTTTGTATTTCTTCCCTCATGATGTTGGAGCAGTTGAAGATTGTACCTAGGTATTTGTATGTTTCCGTTCTTTTAATGGTCATATTATCTATTTGTATGTGGCCAGAGTTTTTAGCCATTCCTTCTCTTGAAATTACCATATATTCTGTCTTATCTTGGTTGATAACCAGCCCCATCTGTTGGGCTTTTTCCTTTAAATGAGTCAATATTTCCAATGTCTTTTGTTCATTTTCCCCTATAATATCTATATCATCTGCATAACGAAGCAGCTTGGATGTTCCTTCAATGTCACATTCCTCCTTTACCTTCCTTACAACTTTCTCTAGAGCCAGATTGAAGAGTAGCGTCGATAGTGCATCACCCTGTTTGAAGCCTATTTGGAAAGGGTCTGATTTCCTGCCTTTATATGTTACTATATTATAAGTATCTTCCATGCATAGTCTGGTCATGTTAATTAACTTCCTTGGTATTCAAAATTCCCGCATAGCATTCCATAGACTATTCCTATGGACACTATCATAAGCCTTTTTAAAATCCAGAAAAATGTTATGGAGATCTCTTTTATATTCCCAATTTTTCTCGGCTATTTGTCGTAAGATAAATCCATCCATCATGTGCCTTGCCGGTAAGCGTGGGAGGTCATAATACACAATTTCACTCGATCACCAGAGTCGTGGATCAGTTCAATGTTCTTGTCTCGACCACCCATAACAATAACAAGCCATCCAGGTATTTACTTCTCTGTCTTCCCCTTTTCTCTTCCCCTCGATCTTGCCAGTTGTCACCAAGTTTTCTAATTTATTTCTTCTCATATTATGTCCAAACAATGTTGACTGTTTACGTCTAATTTTTCTAATCAGATTACGATTTTCATTTGTTTCTTGTAGGTCTTAGTCGATGGTTTTTCTGTCTATCCATGGTATTCTTTGCATTCTCCTCAGAATCAAATTTCCACTGCCATCAGATGTTTTCAGCTTGACTGCTCATCGTCCACGCTTCACATCCACACAAAAGTACAGGCTCTATGTAGCACCACGCCACTCTTTCTCGCAGCAATTGACATCATTTTATTGGTCAGTATGTGTTTCATCTTGCAAAAGGTTACCTTCGCCATGGCGATTCTTGTTCTAATCTCTTCAAGGCATCTCCCATCAGATATTATGACTGTTCCGAGATAATTGTACGGATTCACTTGTTGAAGAATATTCACATTTACTTTTATATTACATTGTGGTATTTCATTCTTCCTAGTAACGACCATAATCTGTATTTTCTTACAGTTTAATTCTAATCCTAGTTGTTCACTGTGTGCAACAACCGCATCTACTAAATGTTGCAGATCCTGCCTATTGTCTGCAATCACTACTGTATCATCTGCATATCTAATGTTTTTGATGTTTCTTCCTCCAATGATGACTCCTTTCATATCTTGTACATTTCTGAAAATACGTTCACAATACAGGGAAAACCAATCTGGAGACATTACACATCCCTGTCTCACAGGGGAAGTATGATTGACCTACTTCTTTATCACTTATGGTGGCCGCTTATTGTTTCCAATATATCTTTTTTCCAAGTATAAGGTATTTCCCATCAATTTGTGGATCTGCAAGCATCTCTGTCATGTTGAAATGTGTAGACACTAAAGCAAGTATGTATATCTTTATTTACTTCTACAGAACGTTCAATTACCGTTCTCAGCATGTACACAGCATTTACTGTACCCATACCTTCTACAAACCCACTTTGTTCTTCTCCTATTTCGGAATGTATTTTCTTCCTCACTATTTTCATGAAAATTCTTAGCAAAATCTTAGTGATGTGGCTCATTATACTAATTGTTCTATGTTGATCATATTCCAACGTTCCTGATTTATTTGGGATTGCAATACGTACTGAATTACATAATTCATGGGGTATTTTTCCAGTATCATATATTGTGTTCAGCAGTCTGGCGACTTGACCTATTCCATATTCTTCTAAAGCATTAATCATTTCTGTTGTGATGTTGTCTGAACCGGGGATCTTGCCAGTTTTCATTTGGTTAAGAACATAAACTGACCATATATGTAAAATCTGATCTTTTTCTACAGTGATTTTTCACATCTTTTGTTTTAGGCAGCCTGCTGATGTGCGTGTTCGTTTATTAGTAAGATCTTGAATTCTTTTGTGCATTAATTTGGTATTTTTATTGCTGTGTTGTTTTTCAATTTCTAAGCAACCTTTCTCAAGGCATGCTTCTTTTCCCTCCTTACATAATTTTCTGACTTTTCTGTTAATTTCTTCATATTTGGCAGGATTAGTTTTGTTCTGTCTTCTTGTTTCTTTAGTTGTAAAATTTCTTCAGTAATCCATTTCTTACGACCCACTTTCTTTATTTTGGAAAGGTTGTTTCTGCAGCCAACTGATTGAATTCTTCAACATTACCCATTGATCATCCACATCTCGAAATAGGATGTCTAGATCAGACAGTATATCAAATCTGTTCTTTACTTCTATGTTTCCCAAATCGAAGATAATTGCTAACCTCTTTGCCGTTCTTCTCCTCCAGAATAAATAATCTTACAATCTTCTCCTGTCATAATCCCTGCCTCTTTCCATCTCGTCTCGCACATTACTAATATATTAATCTTCTCTCTTTCCATTTCTTGTTTGATGTTATCTAATTTTCCGTCGTCGCTTAACGTTCGAACATTCCATGTTGCTAATTTCAGTGTCCCTGTCCTTTTCTTGTAATGATCTGTAATTAGGCGAGTCATGATAAACTAGGCAACTTTAATGAAGGTAGTTTGCCGTTGCTTTCCTTCTTGGCAGTGACCTTACTGGTCTGTGACCGTAGCCATTGTCTCTTACATACATATATACATCATTTACACAAACTTACATTTATGCACTCACTCAATAATACACGCGTACACACTCCCTCGCATACACATACACTCACTCACAATCACAAGCTCACTAAGAAAAGTTTACTTATACATACACACACTCTCTCTCTCTCTCTCTCTCTCTCTCTCTCTCTCTCTCTCTCCCCCTCTCTCCCCCTCTCTCTCCCTCATAAGAAGAAGGAGCAGATGCGAAGCTTCGTTGTCCTGTACATGAATCTGGTGAAGATATCCGAAGTGTTAGAACTATCACACATTTGTAGATCTGATGGGAATATAGCGATAGGTGATCAGTTTTTCTCTCTCGTAGCGAACGACGACATCTAACATCTAACTCATGTCTGATATGTGATATTGTTTTGTATGTTATTTGCAGGTGTTCTGTATTTTGTCAGCTCTACCGTCAACCCCATCTTGTACAATGTGATATCAAAGCGATACAGAGCGGCTTTCAGACAGGTTGGATGTGCTTGTGGTCTTGTGTGGGATCTATATGTCTAAGAAGGTCTATTTGTTAAAGTGTTGCAAAATGATAGATTAATTGTGATAAGAGAATCTGGAAGCATTATGATTAGATTAGCAACTACATGCCAAAGTACAGCTGTATTCAAGTTGATGTTTTATGTGTGGTAAAGGGTAGTAACGCGAGTAACGTAATCTGCGCGAGAATCGGTAGCGGTTCTCGCCGCGTTGGTAACTTACGGGGTATGTGAGCCCGTCGCCCAGAAAGCAATGGCAAACCACTGAGCGTAATCTTGCCTAGTACATCAACAGCAGCTGAAAAATGCTGATGTTGACTGCAACGTCCTGTAAGGGATATGAACAAAAAGGGTTAGTAAAGGGAGTAAAGTCAGGTCTTAGTGAGAGCCGGCTCTGTGGCCAAGGTGTTAGGGACGGAATTCGTAATCCCCCATACCGTGTTCTAGACAATGTTGCAGGCAATTTGGCAGCAGACCGCCTTGTGTTGGTTTTCATACATTGTTATGAGTACTGGTCGTTCAGAAAGCTATGGGGAACTACTGAACGTAAACTTGGACAAGAAATCACAAATAGACCAAAATAATGGGGTTGATTGCAACGTCATGAAAAGGATATGCAACTAACTTGACTTAGTTATGACTGAGCTTCTGTAGACGGTATGCTTCCGTAGACGGTATTACCTGCTTTCTATTAGCTCCGAATGTTGGGCGGCGATCACCAAACCCGACACCCCACAATGTGCCAACGGCTTCGGGCAAACGAGCACAACTGGGAAAGTTTAAACCTTATTCTAATGCAACCTAAAGATTAAATGTCACGGCAGGGCAGACCAGGCCGTAAACATTGGTTGGCAGCTGGTCTAGGATCCAAGCTCCGATACGCGGGCAGTTAGAGCATTGCTTTGCTGATAGGTGAGCTTCTGCAGCTTGTCATGTTCCATATGTATTGACCTTTCCTCTGGAGTAAACTAGACAGACCGAGAGAGGGAACACATGGTCTCTAAATTCAGCCCAGGCTATGTGCTATGGAGAATTATAACTTCATTTTACAAATTGTCATCTGTCAAGACATCAAGGTACCAATCAGCAAATGGATTGAGTTATTTATCTGTCTATGTCAGTTAATATACACGAGAGGTCTTCAAATAAAAACATTAAATGTTTTTTTTAAATGAATATATTCTGTAAATGTAAAGAATAAATGTATCATTTTTCAGTGTAGTAACCACTGCGTTTAATGCAAGTCCTCCAGCGCCGTTAAAGTGTTTGGATTCCTGTAAAAAAATAATATACAGAGCGAGTTAGAACGTGGACCGAGAACTACAACTAAACAAGACAAGACTCCACTATGTCATAGTACACAAGTTGTAAAATATAAAGTTACTCATACGTCCTTTTACATGACGCTGCATTCAACCCCAACATTTGTTGGATGTTTGTGATTTAATATGATATTTTATATGAGCAGTTTTGTTTTATTTTATTTTATATCGGCAGTGTCATTGCCAATGCTTTCTGATCAACCAAAGCTCATAACATTGAAATCAACGCATATACCCTGTGGGTTTTTTTTTTCGAACCCTCGGCCCGGTATGTCGGGCAATTATAAAACTATGTTTCCTAACCCCTAGAAATAATTAATTCAGTAGCATTCCCTTGCAGAACCTCGCTCCCATAACAATCTTCCGGAAAACTTCTCGGTCATAAGTAAGATGTGCTGCGTCCAATACACCCATCTGGAGACCATCTGCCACATCCTGCACCCATTTTCTTTGACCTACCTCTTCCTCTCTTCCCAGGCATATACCCCTCCATTATTGTTTTCTCCAAACTTTCGTGACGTTTCAAGTGACTGACATATGTTAATTTTCTTTGTTTTATCGCCTTTAGTAGCCAATATTCAGCTCTTGTTGTATGGATGCATTTGTTCTTTTCTGTATCCAATATATTATTAGAACCTGTGTATAGCATATATATTCAAAGGCATTTATGCGTTGTTCAGCTTGTTTAGTAAGTGTACAGGTCTCACAGACGTATTTTGGAATGAGAAAGATGCGTACTCTTAAGAATCTAATTTTTGTAGGTCTATCTGTCCCACGCCACAATTTATTCAGTTGTTATATTTTTGAAGAGCAATAGATATTCGTCTTTAAATCTCTTTCATTGTGTCACCATTGTTGGTAAGTAACGACCCACGATATTCGAAATTGTCCACCACCTCCAATTTGTCCTCATTAACATATTGTCCCCCTTCATATTAGTACCCATAGAATAGAAAATCGTATTCTTAAAAATGATCGATCTGTTTTTTGTTGTTGTTTTAATTGCAGACAATATTCCCGTGCTGCTGCTATTCTAGGTCGGCCCGCAACAACACCAGCACGGCCCGCCCGTCTGATCACTTCTCTAAGACCCAGGCCATGGTGGTGGTAAAGAATGGCAAAGACAGCATGAAGCTTGTATTCAGGTACACGCATTCAGATAGGATATTTATGTTTTGATAGCACGTTATTTATCTGCTTGACACGCCATTATCATCAGGCACCATGCCGATTAGCGTCACGAATCATGCGTCACCACATCTCTATGTCTTTCACATGTGGGTCAGCATGGCCGAATGGATAAGAGCGCCAGTTCTTAAACATCCGGTGAGCTGATGCCGAGGTAAGGGCTCAACCCGTACACCAGTCAGTTGGACTAACATGTTGACTTCTCGTCCTTGACTTGGGGACGTAAATTACAAGTACCTCAGAGGTCGGAGGGACACTGGTAAGAGAGAAGAACCAATACATACGCAAAATTAACAGTGCAGTGCACTAGAAGTAGTAGAACATGGGCTACGTATGGGTTCAAAGTGAGCGGAAGGAAAAAATAAACCACCACACATGCTCGCCTATGTCAGACACACTGCACTTGTGTGGTACCCAACTGGGTGTGACGTACTCAGTGTGACGTACTCGGAGTGACGTACTTAGTGTGACGTACTTGGTGTGACGTACTTATTGTGACGTACTCGGTGTGACGTACTTAGTGTGACGTACTCGGTGTGACGTACTTAGTGTGACGTACTCGGTGTTACGTACTCAGTGTGACGTACTCGGTGTGACGTACTCGGTGTGGCGTACTCGGTGTGACGTACTCGGTGTGACGTACTCAGTGTGACGTACTCGGTGTGACGTACTCAATGTGACGTACTCGGTGTTACGTACTCCGTGTGACGTACTCGGTGTGACGTACTCGGTGTGACGTACTCAATGTGACGTACTCAGTGTCACGTACTCGGTGTGTCGTACTCGGTGTGACGTACTCAGTGTGATGTACTCGGTGTGATGTACTCGGTGTGATGTACTTGGTGTGACGTACTTAGTGTGACGTACTCGGTGTGACGTACTCGGTGTGACGTACTTGGTGTGACGTTCTCAGTGTGACGTACTTGGTGTGACGTACTTAATGTGACGTACTCGGTGTGACATACTTAGTATGACGTACTCGGTGTGACGTACTCGGTGTGACGTACTCAATGTGACGTACTCGGTGTGACGTACTCGGTGTGACGTACTCGGTGTGATGTACTCAATTTGACGTAATCAGTCTAGTAACAAAGTCAGTGCCCTTTTGGAAGAACAACATGTTCCCCATAGTTAATAACAATTGCCACATCATTCATTAACATTAGTGAGTCATTTAGTATTGGTGTTTGCATATTTCCCCATGCCTTTATAATGCATGTCTTTTATATTGTTATTATTGTTGTTGTTCTCGGTTAGCCTCAAGTGGTGTATGGATGAAATAATGTGTAAACGAGAGTGATAGAAGGGCAGAATGTTAGACGGGCCTGCGTGCCCAATACTTAACCTTTTGAAAATAAAGTAGGTTCGTTCGTTCCTACTCAACCGGAAAGCGAAACGAAGTAGTAGAGGAAAATGTAATTTAAAAAAAATACTGCATGTCCTTGCAGAACGTTACCATCAACCCCATGTTGATTTTCTAAGCAATTATACGTTCAGTAGTTTGCCATGGCTTTCTGAGCGAGGCGTCAACGTTGGAATCCAACTGACCGGTGAGTGGAATAAATCAGCTACTCCGTCGTCAGCGGACAGGAAGCTTCTCAACCACGCCAATGTCTATAGAATGTATAAATTCGTGTACTGACATTTTCCAGCGAGCATCTTCTCTAGCTGTCTTGCTCTTCCCAGAAGTATGCTCACTTGTTGCAGTATATTTTATCTGTATGTCATATAACCGACTTGTATATCTTTATGTTTTATAATGACCTGTCTATCTTTATGCCTTATAAAGACCTGTCAAACTTTATGTCTTATAATGACCTGTTTATCTTTATGTCTGATAACGACATGTCAATCTTTATGTCTTATAGCGACCTGTCTGTCTGTTAACGAGTGTTCTATGTTAGCCCTCCTTAGTTTTAGTTTAGTAGTTTAGTTTAGTAGATGGATCAACATCACGGCACACGGGTGCAACCCATAAGTGCTCCGTTCTCCTCCTAACTCAAACCTGAGTCTGGAGAAACTCAGCTCAGTGCACGAACTCCGTAGCACCGCCGAGGATCCTAAAATACTTTGGGTAGATTTTTAACTCGAAATTTTGCCCGGGCAGCGCCGTTAGGCTACTCTTTTTCGATTTCCAACTGCCAAGGGATGTTTTACGTGCGCAACAATACACACGGGCGTCCGATCTCACTACCCAGAGACCAGGAGAAATTTATTACTAGAAGTCCACGAGAAAAAAAATCCCGGCATCACCGGGGCTTGAACCCGGGACCTCCAGCACTCAAGGCGGACACCATACCTCGAGACCACGTAGCCCTCCTTGCTTTTGGCGAACGGCTATCGAACGCTATTCGCCATTCCTAAACCGCGTTAGAAATCAACTGCAGGCAACTTGGAAGCAGACCGCCTTGCGTTGATTTCTAAACATAGTATGATCGTCGGTCGCTCACAAAGTAATGGCAAGCTACTGATCGTAAGCTTACCTTGTATATCATAATAAACAGCATAAACATGCAGGGGTTGACTGCGACGTCATATAAACGAACAAGCAACACTAATTTTAACATGGCTGTGTATCTTTGTGTCTTGCAGAAGGTAAAATAAATATTAAATGAAATTTATTTACAACATATTTTTTTAGACAAAACGTCAACGATGACGACTTTAGGGACTATGAGACGATCCCTCTCAACGGAACCAGAAGAGGCACCCTGATGGAAGACGACGATAACCTTAGCCTACACCCAGCCACTGCCAGCTCAGCCAGTTCCTGTGGAAGCCTGCACCTGATTGTCAAGCCACCCACACCTAGGAACAGTTACAGCATGGAGATCCTTCACACGGGTGCTTCCAAATCCGAGCCATGCTTCGGTGAATCGCCATGTTTCTTTGACAATGCCGGACGCACAAACAGAGACAATTTTAGTTACGTAGTTCACAATAAAATGGCAGCCGAGGCGATAAATAGTGCGCAGAATCCGCAGAATAACTACGCACATGAAGTTAATGGGCATGTTTCCATGACAACAGATCCCCCAGCGCATATGTACACTACAAAAAAGAGCTCCATAGTTCGATAATAAACATGATTATTTATAAAATATAAACATTCTTTGTGGAATGATATAAATATTGTCTGTGCTTGATATAAATATTGTCCATAGAATGATATAAACATTGTCTGTGGGGTGGTATAAGCATTGTCTGTGGGGTGATATAAACATTGTCTGTGGAGTGATATAAACATTGTCCATGGAGTGATATAAACATTGTCTGTGGAGTGATATAAACATTGTCTGCAGGGTCATATAAACATTGTCTGTGGGGTGATATAAACATTGTCTGTGGTGTGATATAAACATTGTCTGTGGGGTAATGTAAACAGTGTCTGTGGGGTGATATAAACATTGTCTGTGGGGTGATATAAACATTGTCTGTGGGGTAATGTAAACAGTGTCTGTGGAGTGATATATACATTGTCTGTGGGGTGATATAAACATTGTCTGTGGAGTAATGTAAACAGTGTCTGTGGGGTGATATATACATTGTCTGTGGGGTGATATAAACATTGTCTGTGGGGTAATGTAAACAGTGTCTGTGGGGTGATATAAACATTGTCTGTGGGGTGATATAAACATTGTCTGTGGGGTAATGTAAACAGTGTCTGTGGAGTGATATATACATTGTCTGTGGGGTGATATAAACATTGTCTGTGGGGTAATGTAAACAGTGTCTGTGGAGTGATATATACATTGTCTGTGGGGTGATATAAACATTGTCTGTGGGGTAATGTAAACAGTGTATGTGGGGTGATATAAATATTGTCTGTGGGGTGATATAAACATTGTCTGTGGAGTAATGTAAACAGTGTCTGTGGGGTGATATATACATTGTCTGTGGGGTGATATAAACATTGTCTGTGGGGTAATGTAAACAGTGTATGTGGGGTGATATAAATATTGTCTGTGGGGTGATATAAACATTGTCTGTGGAGTAATGTAAACAGTGTCTGTGGAGTGATATATACATTGTCTGTGGGGTGATATAAACATTGTCTGTGGGGTAATGTAAACAGTGTCTGTGGAGTGATATATACATTGTCTGTGGGGTGATATAAACATTGTCTGTGGGGTAATGTAAACAGTGTATGTGGGGTGATATAAATATTGTCTGTGGGGTGATATAAACATTGTCTGTGGAGTGATATAAACATTGTCTGTGGAGTGATATATACATTGTCTGTGGGGTGATATAAACATTGTCTGTGGAGTGATATAAACATTGTCTGTGGTGTGATATAGACGTTGTCTGTGGAGTGATATAAACATTGTCTGTGGGGTGATATAAACATTGTCTGTGGGGTGATATAAACATTGTCTGTGGTGTGATATAAACATTGTCTGTGGTGTGATATAAACATTGTCTGTGGGGTAATGTAAACAGTGTCTGTGGGGTGATATAAACATTGTCTGTGGAGTGATATAAACATTGTCTGTGGGGTAATGTAAACAGTGTCTGTGGGGTGATATAAACATTGTCTGCGGGGTCATATAAATATTGTCTGTGGGGTGATATAAACATTGTCTGTGGTGTGATATAAACATTGTCTGTGGGGTAATGTAAACAGTGTCTGTGGGGTGATATAAACATTGTCTGTGGGGTGATATAAACATTGTCTGTGGGGTAATGTAAACAGTGTCTGTGGAGTGATATATACATTGTCTGTGGGGTGATATAAACATTGTCTGTGGGGTAATGTAAACAGTGTCTGTGGGGTGATATATACATTGTCTGTGGGGTGATAAAAACATTGTCTGTGGGGTAATGTAAACAGTGTCTGTGGAGTGATGTATACATTGTCTGTGGGGTGATATAAACATTGTCTGTGGGGTAATGTAAACAGTGTCTGTGGGGTGATATATACATTGTCTGTGGGGTGATATAAACATTGTCTGTGGGGTAATGTAAACAGTGTCTGTGGAGTGATGTATACATTGTCTGTGGTGTGATATAAACATTGTCTGTGGGGTAATGTAAACAGTGTATGTGGGGTGATATAAATATTGTCTGTGGGGTGATATAAACATTGTCTGTGGAGTGATATAAACATTGTCTGTGGGGTAATATATACATTGTCTGTGGGGTGATATAAACATTGTCTGTGGAGTGATATAAACATTGTCTGTGGTGTGGTATAAACATTGTCTGTGGAGTGATATAAACATTGTCTGTGGGGTGATATAAACATTGTCTGTGGAGTGATATAAACATTGTCTGTGGGGTCATATAAGAATTGTCTGTGGGGTGATATAAACATTGTCCGTGGGGGTGATATAAACATTATCTGTGGGGTGATATAAACATTGTCTGTGGGGTAATGTAAACAGTGTCTGTGGGGTGATATAAACATTGTCTGTGGGGTGATATAAACATTGTCTGTGGAGTGATATAAACATTGTATGTGGGGTGATATATACATTGTCTGTGGGGTGATATAAACATTGTATGTGGAGTGATATAAACATTGTCTGTGGTGTGATATAAACATTGTCTGTGGAGTGATATAAACATTGTCTGTGGGGTGATATAAACATTGTCTGTGGAGTGATATAAACATTGTCTGTGGGGTCATATAAGAATTGTCTGTGGGGTGATATAAACATTGTCCGTGGGGGTGATATAAACATTATCTGTGGGGTGATATATACATTGTCTATGGGGTGATATAAACATTGTCTGTGGGGTGATATAAACATTGTCTGTGGGGTGATATAAACATTGTCTGTGGAGTGATATAAACATTATCTGTGGGGTGATATAAACATTGTCCGTGGGGGTGATATAAACATTATCTGTGGGGTGATATATACATTGTCTGAGGGGTGATATAAACATTGTCTGTGGGGTGATATAAACATTGTCTGTGGGGTGATATAAACATTGTCCTTGGGGGTGATATAAACATTATCTGTGGGGTGATATATACATTGTCTGTGGGGTGATATAAACATTGTCTGTGGGGGTGATATAAACATTGTCTGTGGGGTGATATAAACAGTCAGATATGACTGAGTTACCGTATAACAGTAGATGGTACTACCTGCTTTCTGTTAGCGCAGAACGTTGGGCGGCGCTTACCAAACCCGACACCCCACATTGTGCCAACGGCTTCGGGCGGAAGAGCGCAATTGGGAGGGTACAAGCCTTACCCTGGTGCGAGGAAATGCAACCTAAACACAAAGTGTCATGGCAGGGCAGACCAGGCCCTAAGCCTTGGTTGGCGGCTGGTCTAGGATCGAAGCTCCGACAGGCGGACAGTTAGAGCATTGCTTTGCTGATCCGGCAGCTTTTGCAGCTTGTCTTGTTCCAGATGTAGAGGTGTTACCTTTCCCCTGGAGTGAACTAGGCTGGCCGAGAGAGGGATAATGCTGCATAGGCAACACATGATCTCTATATTTTAGCCCAGGCTTTGTGCTATGGAGAGGCAATAACTCCATCCCGTACAAACTATCGGCTGTCAAGACGGCAAGGTGCCAATGAAATGTGGGGTGATATAAACATTGTCTATGGAGTCATATAAACATTGTCTTTGGGGTGATATTAACATTGTCCGTGGGGTGATATAAACATTGTATGTGGGGTGATATAAACATTGTCCGTGGAGTGATATAAACATTATCCGCGGAGTGATATAAACATTGTCCATGGAGTAATATAAATATTGTCTGTGGGGTGATATAAACATTGTCTCTGGGGTGATATCAACATTGTCTGTGGGGTGATATAAACATTGTCTGTGAGTGATATAAACATTGTCTGTGGGATGATATAAACAGTGTCTGTGGGGTGATATAAACATTGTCTGTGGGGTGATATAAACATTGTCTGTGGGATGATATAAACAGTGTCTGTGGGATGATATAAACAGTGTCTGTGGGGTGATATAAACAGTGTCTGTGGGATGATACAAACAGTGTCTGTGGGATGATATAAACAGTGTCTGTGGGGTGATATAAACATTGTCTGTGCTGTGATGTAAGTATTGTCCATAGAGTGATAAAAACATTGTCTGTGGGATGGTATAAGCATTGTCTGTGGGGTGATATAAACATTGTCCGTGGAGTGATATAAACATTGTCTGTGGAGTGATATAAACATTGTCTGTGGGATGATATAAACATTGTCTGTAGGGTCATATAAACATTGTCTGTGGGGTCATATAAACATTGTCTGTGGGGTAATATTAACATTGTATGTGGGGTTATATAAACATTGTCTGTGGTGGTGATATAAACATTGTCTGTGGGGTAATATTTGTCGCGAAATCACTGTAAATTAACAATCAGATGATAAAAATAACAAGCGACAGGCTGTATTAACAGCTGCAGTTGTTTACTACGAATGGTAGGGAGATGAAACGGCACCATCGTCCTTGAGAATTCCCTGGTGGACGGAAAATGTTGAGGTTATTTTACCGACCAGCAGGATCAAAGAGAGACGGGGGTGTTTGTTGAGAAAATTGTAGGCATGTTGTTGTGACGATCGGGAGAATGCAGGAAACACGCTGGCTTGTTCTGGTTGTCAAAACTAGGGAGACAGCTTTTGCATTGGTTGAACAAGGGGGAGATAATAATTCTGAAAGAGTTAGTTGCCCTTGAGAACACCTGTGTTGACATCAAAGGAACGTCACTAAAACAATCCAAGGCTGTTTGACAAAAACATGACTTGTTTACAGTTAATGTAGACAAGAAAGTTGACTTGGGTTGACGTGTTTCGTTACCGCAGTTATGAATTCGGAGAGCATCTACCGTGTTTAGATTTACTTAAAGTTAAATAACATGTGTCTTTATGGCAAATTGTAGAGGCCATCCAGGAGTAATGCGGTGTTTCATAAGGTACTCCCTATCGTGTATTCAGGCATAATTAATATAGGCAGTAGCCTTGTTAAAACTAGCTAGGGTGGGGTGGTGATAATTAGCTCTGCTAGTGAGAATAGTGTAGTGGGGTGATATTTGGAGAGATTGAGGATGGGTTGGGAGATGGGGGAAATGTCCATTAGTGGGATCTTCCAGTGGGGTGCCTACTGGGGTTCTGCACTCTGTCTATTGGTCTTTCCTTGTCTTAACCTGATTCAGATTGAGGTGATGAGCCACTCTGATCCATGACAGAGTTTAGTTTGCTGATAAATATCTGAGCGAGGCCGTAGGCCTACACGCAGCTAGTAGGGATCAGTACCAGGCGGCCTTCACCAGATGTGTTCTCTTTCTCTAACAGATTCCCCAACAGTTACGAGGAAGCTCTACACTGGGTTTGATGGAGTTCCACTCTGAGTAATAAGAACATCAAATGAACATTCACTTTATTTTATAAGATGAATAAATACACAGAGGAAAGTGTAGTCAGCACTGTTTATGCTGGGCCTAGGATCCAGAGGGTTCATACGAACCGGGCTTAGTTGAGAAAAACATTGTAAACGATTCTTTTGCAATAGGGATTCACCCAGGTTAGGTGATACTCGTTTCTTCACCACATACCACTGAACATTAGTGAGTAGAAAAGAACATTGAACATGGCGTTCTCGTGGAATAATTTAGTCCAGTGAAGAAGTACTTTAGAACCGTTTGTGTGTGACAATCTAGAACAATGGATTGGAACAAGTGTGAGACTGGTGACATTGAAACCTAGTTTTCATGGCACAGAGATCCGTACTTATCTGAGTCATAGGGACCTTAGTCTTTACCGTGAGTGAGAGATCTACACATTGGCACCTTGCCGTCTTGACAGACGATAGTTTGTGCTTTAAAAAGGCATAATAACTTTTAACTATGGCGGTAGCGAGTGTGACTGATAAGGCCAATTTGCGCTGTAAATGTCCGTTCACAGTGGGTGCATGTGAACATGTGGTCATTTCCACCATCATGCACCATCTTACGTCTCAAACGCTTGGTGTGTGACTTTTCTGCAATAATTTTCTCCTTTGACTTTATTCCATTTCTGATATTTGCCCTCCATGCAACACGTTCAGCGGCGACTTGCTCCCAATGTGCATTATCAATGCCTGTATCAATCATGTCCCGCTTACACACATCTTTGTATCGTAGTAGAGGCCGACCCTGAGATCTCTTACCCATCTGTAATTCACCAAAAAAGATATCCTTTGGTATTCTACCATCATCCATCCGCCTAAGATGTCCTATCCATCTAAGTCTACGAAGACTGAGCATGGAATAAACTGTCACACAACCTGATCTTTCCAATACTTCAGTATTTGTGATTTTGTCTTGCCACTTAATACCAAGAATTCTTCGCAGACACCGCATATGAAAGCTGTTTAAATTGTTCTCTTTGTGTGAGTAAGTTGTCCAGGTTTCACTGCCATAGAGAAGAGTACTAAGGACACAGGCTTGATAGACAAGGACTTTTGTTTTGGCAGTAAGCTTCCTGTTCTCCCAGACTCTTTTTCTTAACCTGTTCATTGTTGTTGCTGCCTTACCAATCCGGATGTTGATTTCCTGATCTAGGGATAATTTGCTATTTACCACCGATCCTAGATATGTAAAATGGTCTACTATCTCTAGTTCGGCGTCGTCAATAAAGATTGATGGTACCCCATGTGCACCTTGTGACATAATCTGTGTCTTCTTTTTGCTAATTGTTAAACCAAATTCAGAACAAGCATTGGAGAATGCAGATAGTAGACATTGCAATTCTTCCTCAGAGTGGGTCGTAACTGCAGCATCATCTGCAAAAAGCAACTCTCTGATCAGTACCCTCCTAATTTTGGTCTTAGCCTTCAATCTCTGAGCATTGTAGAGGCCGCCATCTGAGCGTGAGTGAATGTATATACCACCATCCTGATCACGAAATGCATATTTCAGTAGAAGTGAAAAGTATATTCCAAAGAGGGTGGGAGCTAGTACACAACCTTGCTTAACTCCACTCTTGATTTCAAATTCTTCAGAAGTTGCACCATCAAACTTGATTATACCCTTCATGCCTGTGTGGAACGATTCCACAATGGACAGAAGAGTTGGTGGGCAGCCAATCTTCTTTAGTGCTTTGAACAGACCCTCACGACTGACCAAATCAAATGCCTTTGTGAGGTCGATGAAGGCAATAAACAGTGGTTGATTCTGTTCACGGCATTTTTCTTGCATTTGTCGCAATGAGAATATCATATCAGTGGTAGACCGGTTCTGTCGAAAGCCACACTGTGATTCGGGGTAGACTTGATCTCCTAGGACTTGAAGTCTGCGCAGAACAATTCTGGCAAATACTTTTCCAACAATACACAGAAGTGAGATACCCCTATAGTTGTTGCAGTCGCTCCGATCGCCCTTGTTCTTGTACAGTGTTATGATGCTTGAATCTTTGAAATCCTGTGGGACTTGTCCTTCACGCCAGCATAGCTCTATTAGCTGGTGGATCTGTATAGTGAGTGTGTCTTGCCCACTCCTGATAACCTCTATTGGAATCCCATCCTTACCTGGAGCCTTGCCAGATGCAAGTTCATTTATAGCACACTTAACTTCTGTTATGGTGGGAAGTGTGTCCAGGTGGTCAAGAGTTGGTAGAGCCTCTATGGCGTTGAGGGCATTATCCGCTAGTTTGGTCTCACTTGAGTAAAGCTCCAAATAGTGCTCTACCCATCTGTCCATCTGCTGTTTCTTATCAGTGATGACTTCTCCAGTCAAGGTTTTCAATGGTGCACTTCTTTTGATCACTGGACCACAGGCTTTCTTTATTCCTTCATACATGCTTCTTATGTCTCCCTTATCACTTGCGATTTGAATGGACTCACATAACTTGATCCAATAATCATTTGCACACTGCCTGGCAGCCTTTTGCACATCCTTCCTAGCTTGCCTTAGCTCACTCAGAGTGTTACGCGTTGGTCTTTCCTTGTTTCTTAAGAGAGCTTTCTTCTTCTTATCAATCAAGGGCTGCAGAGTCTCGCTGTTGGCCGCAAACCAGTCCTGCCTCTTATGATCCACAGTGCCGTAAACCTTTACGGCAGTTTTACAAAGAGTTTCCTTAAGTTTATTCCATTTATCATTTACTGTACAATTTTCTGGTGTATCAGTGAAAGCGTCTTCAAGTTGCTGTTGAAACTGAAAGCACTTTTCAGGATCATGAGTGTTAATAATATTAATCCTGGGGCTAGATTTGTGTTTAGCTGTGTAGATTCTCTTTGGTCTCAGTCTAACCCTTGCAACAACCAAAGAATGATCCGTATCACAGTCAGCACTGTGGTAACTACGAGTCAATGATATATGGTTCAGATGTTGTCTCCGTGTGATGATGAAGTCCAGCTGGTGCCAATGGCCGGATCTTGGATGTTTCCATGTGACCTTTTGCATCTCTTTTGTTTTAAAAAAAGAGTTTGTAATACATAGGTCATTACTGGTGCAATGCTCCAGCAGCCTTTGCCCATTTTCATTCATGCGACCGATGTTGTATTTTCCAAGGCACACTGGCCATGAACTCGAGTCCTTGCCCACACGAGCATTGAAATCACCGAGCATATAAATGTAGTCGGATTTTGGAACTGCCTTGATCACAGAGTCTAACTCCTCATAGAACAAATCCTTCACATCATCAGAGGAATCGAGTGTCGGTGCATATGCAGTAATAATGGTGGCAAACCCACAAGAGGTTGCCAAGCGCAGGGATAATAGTCTTTCATTTCCTCCTGCTGGAATTTCAATCATTCCCAGTAGCGAATTCTTCACTGCAAAGCCCACACCGTGTTGCCTCCTTTCTGCCTGCCCTTTACCCCTCCAGAAAAAGGTGTAGTTGTTTTCCCTGAGTGACCCTTCCTCAGCGAGGCGAGTCTCCTGCAGGCCAGCAATATCAATGTTAAGACGATTGAGTTCGGCATCAATCACAGCCGTTTTTCTCACATCGTCAATATTGGTCAAGTCAGTGGAAAATCCTGGACACATGGTTCTCACGTTCCAGGTTGCAAGCCGTAGCTTGAGGTTTCTATTTATATTTTTGTTTGTACCTGGTGCATTGGTTTTACAGCCTGCGATTCAGATTTTGTCCTAGCCCCAAGCACCCATTGAAGCAGGCAGGCTGTGGCGGATCAGCACCCAATTGGCTGGGGGCTGCCCAGCTTGAGGCGGGCGGTAGCTGATCAGTGACACCTATATTTGTCTCCCACCGTCAGAGGCAACGCGTGGCGCCCCATGTCTACGCCAACTGACAAGGACTTATAACCCGTAACAGTTGCCTCTCGCTTTGATTCCGAGACCAGTTAAGACCAGGGATGGAGTTATTGCCTCTCCATAGCACAAAGCCTGGGCTAAAATATAGAGATCATGTGTTGCCCATGCAGCATGATCCCTCTCTCGGCCTGCCTAGTTCACTCCAGAGGAAAGGTAACACCCCTACATCTGGAACAAGACAAGCTGCAGAAGCTGCCGGATCAGCAAAGCAATGCTCTAACTGTCCGCCTGTCGGAGCTTCGATCCTAGACCAGTCGCCAACCAAGGCTTAGGGCCTGGTCTGCCCTGCCATGACAATTTTGTCTTTAGCTTGCATTTCCTCGCACCAGGGTAAGGCTTGTACCCTCCCAATTGCGCTCTTCCGCCCGAAGCCGTTGGCACAATGTGGGGTGTCGGGTTTGGTAAGCACCGCCCAACGTTCGGCGCTAACAGAAACCAGGTAGTACCGTCTACTGTTATACGGTAGCTCAGTCATATCTGACTAAGACCTGACTGCAGTGAGAGATCTATGATTAATGTTAAACGATAACTATTTTCGGAGGATAATGCATCTAGTCGACCCAGTAGATACCGAAGAAAGTCAATGTCTGGAAGAATAGACGCATCAATGGGTGAGGTCTTCATGTGCTAAGCTATCATGCTGTGGCGTACCCTTGCTATGATGATGATCTGACTTGGCTCCTGATCACTGGTCTGATTCTACATACACATTAGCATATTCGACACACATTCTACACATTACACACACACACTTCTCACACACATACTCTTTGGTTTAATAAATTATTTGTTGTATTTATTTGTTAAAGCTAGAGTTGTTGAGTATGTTGTGTTGGGGAAGAATGAGAGGGGGCATGATCCAGGGGTGAGTGAGAGTAAGAAAGTGATGTCTAGAGACTGAAGGAGTTTTGTGGACGGATTCTGGTGGTTTCTCTAGGATAATAATCTTGGGTTAATAAAAATGTGGGTGTTGATTCCCCTCACTCCAGGGACGACACTAAAGTAATAAAGGATTACTACGACAATTTTAACATTATCCGTGGGATGATATAAACATTGTATGTGGTGTGATATAAACATTGTCTGTGGGGGTGATATAAACGTTGTCTCTGGTGTGATATAAACATTGTCTGTGGGGTGATATAAACATTGTCTGTGGGGTGATATAAACATTGTCTGTGGGGTGATATAAACATTGTCTCTGGTGTGATATAAACATTGTATGTGGGGTGATATAAACATTATCTGTGGGGTGATATAAACATTGTCTGTGGGGGTGATATAAACATTGTCTGTGGTGTGATATAAACATTGTCTGTGGAGTGATATAAACATTGTCTGTGGGGTGATATAAACATTGTCTGTGGGGGTGATATAAACATTGTCTCTGGTGTGATATAAACATTGTATGTGGGGTGATATAAACATTGTCTGTGGAGTGATATAAACATTGTCTGTGGGGGTGATATAAACATTGTCTCTGGTGTGATATAAACATTGTCTGTGAGGTGATATAAACATTGTCGGTGGGGTGATATAAAGATTGTCTGTGGGGTGATATTAACATTGTTTGTGGTGTGTTATCTCTGTCAAATAGCAGATCATTTACAGAATGCAGAAAACAACATGATGCACTTAAAAGCCTCTATCCCTCGCCAGTTCTCGCGACGTGTGCGCCCTAATGCCAAGTTTTCTGCCGTGTCCTGTCTGTATCCATCTTCGTGCTGGACCACCCCTGTCTCTTCTCCCGGCAACCACGCCCCCCCCCCCCCCAATCATCGTTCTCTTCCAGCCACTGTGGCGTTTCAGATGGCCAGGGTAGTCTTGTTTCAGTGGGTGCGCTAGCCAACTGCGCTAGCAATGCTACAAGCATTGTTGCACGTCTGTTCGATGCCCTGGGCTCGTCGACTGCCAAAGTGAAGGAAAGATTAAGCACCTATTTCCTATTTCTCCTGGCTATCAGGCTTATGAGATGTGTTGTACATTGTGTGTGTGTGTGTGTGTGTGTGTGTGTGTGTGTGTGTGTGTGTGTGTGTGTGTGTGTGTGTGTGTGTGAGCAGTTGCCCGCTACGTGTCTGTGACCTAAAAACTCATCACATTTTAGAGACCTGAATGCTCGGAGGGAATAGGTGCCAATCTCTCTATCAGCATCGCAGGTGACGAGCTCATGGTTTTGACAGGCGTCCGACGGTGCTTATGACATTATCAACGCAGTTCCCTGTTAACTTCGTAACTTCAAGCGCTACTATTCACTATGCATTGCAGGCATAATGAAAATTAATTAAATTAATTAAAGCTTAATTTGCTTACACATTCGTTCACATTAATTAATAATTGTGAACTTTGACCCGCTAACATATAAGGGGAGTTAACAATGAAAATAGAATCTTGTATCTAATGTGTATGTTCTTACCTCCCTTATTTACTATTATTAGCTATTAATCTATTTCTCGGGAACTGGCATCATAAGCATGTGATGGCGTAAGTCTTGTGTTCGATCCTCATTTCAGCGGTTTCGAATTGGTAACATTGACCAGACTCACAGGTCTACCCATCCTAAAACAGGTAGCAGGAAATGTCTTAGACAGTAAAGTATTATACTGACCGCATCGCCTACTTAATGTCGTTTGGTGTATAAAAAATATGAGTTTTGCTCCACATGTCCATAGGCTTGTAGAAGAGACCTTCACGTAATTAACTTAACTTAACGTTAACCTTCATGTCACGTCACTTGACTTGACTTGACTTCACTTGACTTGACTACACATGACTTCACTTGACTACACATAACTTCACTTGACTACACATGACTTCACTTCACTTCACTTACACTTTACTTTACTTTACATTCATTCATTCATTCATTCATTCATTCATTCATTCATTCATTCATTCATTCATTCATTCATTCAGTAGCATGTCCTTTGCAGAAACTTGCTCCAATAACAACCGTCCGGAAAACTTCTCTTTCATAAGCAAGCTGTCCCTCGTCCGATACACCCATCTGGAGATCATCTCCCACATCCTGCACCCATCTTTTCTTTGGCCTTTCTCTTCCTCTCTTCCCTGACATATACTCCTCTATTATTGTGCTCTCCAAACTTTCATGACGTTTCAAGTGACTAAAATATTTCAAGTTACATTGTTTTATCGTCTTAGTAGCCAACTTTCTTCAATATTCAGATCTCGTATCGATTGCTTGCTTGCTTGCTTGCTTACTTGTGTTCGCTGGCTGTGATCTCCAACGTGAAGTCCTATATGTCGGATGAAGACATCCTGTTGTCCAACATCAGTGTGATATCATACAGGACGTGATGTTTGCGTGAGTATCCGTTGTCCCATGTCTGGCTTATTGGTGTGCAGACTGGTGGTTCCTCGCCGTGCAGGCAGAAACGTCATGGCCCAATCGCACCGCAGATGTGTGTGTGTGTGTGTGTGTGTGTGTGTGTGTGTGTGTTTAAAACACCAGCAGCTGGAGCAGCAGTAGTGTTGAGACCAGACTCGCCTGCAGGTCCGGTGATTATGGGTTCAACTTTTTATAACTAACCTGAGATCCCACTAGTCGATCCACTATAACATGAATACCAAGTCAACCCACTCTAACATGAGTGCCAAGTCGACCCAGCCTGAAAATTAGCACCTCCAAATGTCACAAAGGCACAACTATGCAGAGACAGACACAAGGAAAGACGCAGACATGCAGCAGACACAAGGAAAGACGCAGACATGCAGCAGACACAAGGAAAGACGCAGACATGCAGCAGACACAAGGAAAGACGCAGACATGCAGCAAACACACTGATACGCATACAGACAAGCAACGAGACAAATAGACATATACGCAGTCAGACACACAGACAGACAGACAGACAGACACAGCGAGAGAGAGAGAGAGAGAGAGAGAGAGAGAGAGAGAGAGAGAGAGAGAGAGAGAGAGAGAGAGAGTCATCATTAGGTTGTTTCAATGAAGTCTCTTTCAGTTGATGTGAACAACAACATACGCCCACTGTAACCTCATTTCATGGACACGTGAGCTCATCGTGTTCTGTACTGCGCATTCCTTACATGGAAGTCACTGTTACTTAACCAGGCATTCATCACCCTCAAACCAGAGAGAATACTGACAGATGAACGTTGTCGTGTGTCACATACACAAGAATACCTACCCACGGGTATATAAAGCCACTACCTTGAATGGACTCTGTATAGAGAAAACATACTTGACGCAAGTGCGTACCGAAGTCAGAGACACTGATCTTTGTGTCTTATAAGACAATATGACGCATTCCCATCGAAAGAGGAGCGAAAAAGAGGAAGCTCACTCACATCACACATTGCGTACAATAATATCCCACTCCCACTTCTTACTACAAGGTAATTTCAAATGAAAACCTTTTCCTCTCCACGACTCTTTGAGTTTTCTAAACAGGTCGAAATCACTTGGGGCTGGTTCTGGCGAGTACGGTGGATGTGGTACACATGGAACTACCACACGGAATGACACAATCCAGTGCCACCCATCAAGCGCTGGAACGTCAATTATTCCTCCCCATGACGCTTGACGACAAAAGTGGAAGATGATGATGATGTAAATTATAAAATGAGGTTATACTATATACAACAATTTACAATATAAAAGTAAACTACAGCGAAGAACTTAAGAAGTCCACAATTATTTAATAAATACAGTCAATTCAGAAATCACAGAAACGCCGTGTGTATAACTTGACCACATAATAACACAAGGGACACTGTTATAAAAGCACATGCGTAATGCACGCGCAAGTTGCAGTATTGAACTGGCTGGAAATATAATACAAATTTGATAATTAAAAGTTATTATTCACCATACAGTATTGTCTAGTCCGCTAAATGCGAAATTTTGTACATCGAAGTTAGTTAAATCGAAGGATTACTATCATTGTTTTATACTTTGCAAGTAGCAATAATGAAATAAGAGATTTGCCGTTTGATCGGGCCAATGCCGCTTGTTCCCATACCCACTCAGACAGAATTATCATTTTAGATATTCATTACAGTTAACGGGTCGATCCACTCTCTTTAAGTGGTTTTATAGATATGGTTGGAAATATCTCGTCATCATCATAATCATATCATCTTGTTCCTCTTGTACCTTGCGGTGTCGAGGTGAAACATAAACAGCGGGAGAGTGCCCGTTTGTTGGGTTTCATGTATCGAGATTCCCATGGAATCTGTCATTCCCTCTGTCCATCGTTTACATGGTCGGCCTCTTCTTCTGCTTTAATCTGGTCTGTACATCATTTGTTGTGGTATACTGTCGGTTAGTAGCCTTGTTTTGTGGCAGAACCATTTCACTTGTTGAAGAAAGTATCTATGAAAAGGAATAGTCACCTAAGCTCATAATTCTGGGAACTTATTCTGAACGAATGCCCTTTGCTTCGCATCACATTGCACCCTGGAAGGCCATGACAGAGTCCAGAAACGAACCCACAGCCTTCGTAAGGCTATGCAGGCACTTTTATCACTTCGCCACGAACACCTCCATAATTGTATAGACATGTGGCCATTCGACGGGACGTGTGGTGAATGTCTGCTTTATCTTCTCATGCCATTTCCTCGTACCAGTTTTAGGCTGCATTGACTGGGGAGCTCGTGTTAATTTAATAAAATGCTCTTCGATTGAGATTCGAACACAAGACAGCCGATCTTCCACATGAAATAAAAGACATCACCAATCCCTATACATATAATCGCATGGACTATTTCAGTACGGATTATCTTCCCCCTTAATAATAGAAGTAATAATAATAATAATAATACTCTCTTTATAATACTCTCTCGCATGGACTATTTCAGTACGGATTATCTTCCCCCTTAATAATAGAAGTAATAATAATAATAATAATAATAATAATAATAATAATAATAATAATAATAATAAAATCCTAGTATAACAGCCAGTACCCTTTTGGTAGGCCAGTATATTCCACATAGCTAATAACAAGTGCCACACCAGTTATTACTATTACTGAGTCGTGCAGTATTGATTTTTCACTTTCCACATGCCTTTATAATGCATATCTTTTATATTGTTGCTGTTTTCAATTAGCATTGAATGATGTGTGAATGGTATAATGTATGAAAAAAAAGTGATAAAAGGGCAGAATGTTAGACGAGCCTGCGTGTCCAATTCTTAACCCTATAAATAAAGTTTTGTTGTTGTTGTTGTTGTTGTTGTTGTTGTTGTTGTTGCTTGTTCAGCCTTGTTTATAATTGTGGTGGTTCATGTTGCTGGTTTATACTCTCTCCGTCTGTGTCGGTGAAATTACTTTCTGTGTATCAGATTTCATGCCTGTAACGTCAGCTTGAGTGGCTTGGGAGTGGGAGTGGGGAAGGGGGTGGGAGGGGTTTGGCACGTGTAGTTTTCTTAGTGTTTTTTTTCGTGCTGATTTTCGATCTGTCAGTAGAGGAACGTTGCAAGTCTTTCAGAGTGGATGTAGTCATTAGAATCAACAGTCCTTAGATATAACAGCTCTTTTGAAGCAACATTCCTTAGAAGCAATAGTCCTTAGAAGCAAGTCTTTACAAGCAACAGTCCACAGAAGCAACAGTCCACAGAAGCAACAGTCCTTAGAAGCAACAGTTCTTAGAAGCAACGGTTCTTCGAAGCAACAGTCCTTTGAAGCAATATTCCATAGAAGCAATATTCCATAGAAGCAACAGTCCATAGAAGCAACAGTCCATAGAAGCAACGTTCTATAGATGCAACAGTCCATAGAAGCAACAGTCCATAGAAGCAACAGTTCATAGAAGCAATAGTCCACAGAAGCAACAGACCTTCAAAGCAACATTCCATAGAAGCAACAGTTCACAGAAGCAACAGCCCACAGAAGCAACAGTCCATAGAAGCAACATTCCATAGAAGCAACAGTCCATAGAAGCAACAGTCCATAGAAGCAACATTCCATAGATGCAACAGTCCATAGAAGCAACAGTCCATAGAAGCAACAGTTCATAGAAGCAATAGTCCACAGAAGCAACAGTCCACAGAAGCAACAGTCCACAGAAGCAACAGTCCATAGAAGCAACATTCCATAGAAGCAAATGTTCACAGAAGCAACAGTCCTTTGAAGCAACATTCCATAGAAGCAACATTCCATAGAAGCAACAGTCCATAGAAGCAACATTCCATAGATGCAACAGTTCATAGAAGCAACAGTCCATAGAAGCAACAGTTCATAGAAGCAATAGTCCACAGAAGCAACAGTCCACAGAAGCAACAGTCCATAGAAGCAACATTCCATAGAAGCAACAGTCCATAGAAGCAACAGTTCACTGAAGCAACAGTCCACAGAAGCAACAGTCCATAGAAGCAACAGTCCATAGAAGCAACAGTCCTTAGAAGCAACAGTCCACAGAAGCAACAGACCTTCAAAGCAACATTCCATAGAAGCAACAGTTCACTGAAGCAACAGTCCACAGAAGCAACAGTCCATAGAAGCAACATTCCATAGAAGCAAAAGTCCATAGAAGCAACAGTCCACAGAAGCAACATTCCATAGAAGCAACAGTCCACAGAAGCAACAGTCCATAGAAGCAACATTCCATAGAAGCAACAGTCCATAGAAGCAACAGTCCATAGAAGCAACAGTAAATAGAAGCAACATTCCATAGAAGCAACAGTCCATAGAAGCAACAGTCTATAGAAGCAACAGTCCATAGAAGCAACAGTCCATAGAAGCAACAGTCCATAGAAGCAATAGTCCATAGAAGCAACAGTCCATAGAAGCAATAGTCCATAGAAGCAACAGTCCATAGAAGCAACAGTCCACAGAAGCAACAGTCTTTACAAGCAACAGTCCGCAAAAACAACAGTCCTTAGAAGCAACAGTCCACAGAAGCAACAGTCTATAGAAGCAACAGTCCTTTGAAGCAACATTCCATAGAAGCAACAGTCCATAGAAGCAACAGTCCTTTGAAGCAACATTCCATAGAAGCAACAGTCCATAGAAGCAACAGTCCTTTGAAGCAACATTCCATAGAAGCAACAGTCCACAAAAGCAACAGTCCTTAGAAGCAGCATTCCACAGAAGCAATAGTCCTTAGAAAGAACAGTCTTAAGAAGCAATAGTCCTTAAAAGGGCTGATCAGTTGGGTTCGTTTCTGTGGTTTCTGCCTTCCCTCTTTTCCCTCTGCTTGTTGTTTTTCTAGATGTGCTTCAGCTTCGCCCAGTCGATGGTGTACTTTTTGTATTGTACCTTTTTCGGGTTATTGGTGGTCTCTGGTGTGGCCACTGCTTGCTGCTGTTTGGGTAACTTCAACTCGGTCTTTGGTTTTCTGGTGATCTGCAAGCTAGTTGAATATCCTTTACAGGACGTCGCAGTCAACACCAGAATTTTTTTTGGCTGTTTGTGATTTCTTGGAAATTTTACGTTCAGTAAACGACTTTTTCAGTAATCCTGTGTATCCACGTGGGGTAACACAGCGAACGAGAATTGGAAGCGGTTCTCGCCTCGTTGGTAACTTACGGGATAAGTGAGGTGGCCGCTCAGAAAGCAATAGCACACTACTGAGCGTAATCTTGCCAAGAAATCAACGACAGTGGTAAAATGCTGGCGTTGACAGCGATGTCATGTAAAGGATATGCGAAACAAAAAAGTTTGCTATTGCTTTCTGAACGATCAGCACTCATACCACTGAGTTAAAACCAACGCAAGGCGGTCAGCTTCCAAATCGCCCACAGCTGTGTTTATGCGGGATTACAAATTGCATGCGTATCGGCTTCGCCACAGAGCCGGCGGAGATCTGCAAGGGTTGGGGGTCATACTCTCTCCGAGTATCTGGAGCGAGCATTAGTCTCACAAAGACAAGTGTTGAAGTCTACTTTTTGGGTCAATGTAAAAGTCTGAAGAAAGACTGAATATGTTGCATCCATATTCGTGGAGTTGTTTATTTCAGCATCCTTGTGGATGATTATGTCTGCTGGTCGGGTAACTTTTGAACTTTACAACTGGATCTGGTGGATGCAACTGTCTAACTGTCATTGTTACTGTCATTTACTGCCAATATAGTACCTTGCGATGTATGGCAGAGGGGTCTTTGAGCCCGAGGAATTAAGGCCGCCTGGCTAGTGCAGTCGCCGCGAACTGTGCAGGTTAGGGTTTTCTTTTTGCCCCGGACAGAAAAAAATCTCACACCTTACCGAGGGATCGAATCCGGGTCTCCCGAAGGAGAGTCCGGCGTTCTAGCCACTCGGCCAGCCGCTCCTCATAACGTGCCCAAAAAACTTTGACTGTCTACGCCAAAATTCTCTAATCAGTTTACGGTTTTCATGTTCTTCTTGTAGGACCTGCTCATTGGCAACTGTCTATAAACAAATATTAAATATGCTACTTTGATTTTTATTGCGCTCACTCGCTCGCTTTGAACTCAAGCGTAGTCCATACACACTACTTATAGTAGTGCTGGACTGAATTTTGCGTGTGGATTAGCTTTCCCTATTAACAGTGTAGCGGTGGAGCTGTTTAATCGATGGGAGATGCCTTGAAGAGATTAAAACAAGAATTGCTATAATACAGGTAGCCTTTTGCCAGATGGAAAACATACTATCAAATAAAAAAAGATGATGTCAGATGCATCGGAAAACAAATATGAGGAGGCAAGTTGAAAACCATCTAATGGCAGTGAAAATGTGGTTTCTGATGGACATGGAAAGAATACCATGGATAGGCAGAAAAACCAATGAGCAGGTCCTACAAGAAGAAAATGAAAACCGTAAACTGATAAGAGAATTTTGGCGTAGACAGTCAAAATCTTGTGGGCACGTTATGAGAAAAAAACAAAGCTGAGAACTTGGTGACAACTGGCAAGATTTAGGGGAGAATAACAAGAGGAAGGCAGAGAAGTAAATATCTGGAATGGCTTGTCAAGATGTCATGTCAGACAGTCGTGGAACTTTGTACTTCAGGATCCCTGTTGTAGAGTACATTCTAACTTCGGGTCGGAGAACTTTGAGAGGTAAACTACTGGATCTGGTGGATATAAAAGTCGGCAGAGAGATTCCGAAGATGACACCTCAGACAGTCATGGGACTGTCTATTTAAGTTTCCCTGTGGAACATTCTGACAACATGCAGGAGAGCTCTGCGTGTCCTGTGGCTAGATCTTTGAGTACAAAAGTCTGTGGACAGATACTGAAGACGTCACGTCAGATAGTCGAACAGCTGTTGACTTCAGGATCCTTGAAGAAATCATTCTAACTGCCAGTCGGAGATCTTTGGAAGTTCAACTGCTCAATCTGATGACTATAAAAGTCTGTAAAAAGATAGAGGAGATGCCAGGCCAGACAGTGGTGGAGATTCTGTCTGCAGGTCCGAGATCTCTAGAAGCTGACTTTCTGGATTTGATGAATGTAAACGTCCGTAAAGAGATTCTGATGACACAATCATAGACGGTCCTGGAGCCGTTAACTGCAGAATCCTTGTGAAGAATTATGTCTGCAGGTCGTAGATCTCTGGGAGTTAAGTTACAGGGTATGGTGAGTTAAACGTCTGGTGAAATATACTGAAACTGCCACGTCAGACACTCCGAGCTGTTTACTACAGGATCCTGGTGACTGAGTACATATCTCTGGACGCTAAGCTGTTGAATCTTCTGAATACTGACGTCATTAGGAAGAAACCAAAGAAGCCACCAGAGGCAATCAAAGAGCTGTTTATTACAGGATCTGTACGAGTACTCCGCCTGCAGGTCAGACATATCTGGAGGTTCAGCTGCTGAGTCTAATGAATGTGATAGTCTGTAAAAAGAGGATGAAGATGCCACCTCAAACAGTGGTTGAGCTGTTTACCTCAAGATCCTCGTTTCTGGACGCCCGTTCGTTGTTGAGTAGACGATGGTTGGAATATACAGTGAAAGACGTGCTTTGAGGTCCCGATCTAAATACATTCGTCTCGCTGCAACAAAAAAATGGACACATGAAGTTTCCACGTCACAAATGTAAAACAAAGCCAAACATATCGACATTACGTGCAATACATAATCTAAAATTTACGTAATAAGTGGTGTGTCAGCGTTGATCATACGTTAATAATAATAATAATAATAATAATAATAATAATAATAATATAATAATGACAAGAAGAAGAAGAAGAAGAAGAAGAAGAAGAAGAAGAAGAAGAAGAAGAAGAAGAAGAAGAAGAAGAAGAAGAAGAAGAAGGAGCAGCAGCAGCTTTAGAAGCAAGAGGACCAAGAGGAAGAAAACCAGACGAAGTAGCAAACGCCATCAGTAGCAGGAGAAGAAGAAGAAGAAGTAGAAGAAGAAGAAGAAGAAGAAGAAGAAGAAGAAGAAGAAGAAGAAGAAGAAGAAGAAGAAGAAAGCAGCAACAGCAGCAGAATAGCAACAGCAGCAACAACAACAGCAGCAGCAAAAGAAGAAGAAGAAGAAGAAGAAGAAGAAGAATAAGAATAAGAAGAAGAAGAAGAAGAAGGAGAAGAAGGGGCCGAGCTATTTAGGGATAAAACCCAGTGCAATGAGTCGACCATGCCGCATTTAAACATTTAAACCTCATCTCTTCTTACTCATATTTCTTTTTTCTTCCTTTGCCTTGTTTCCCTCTATTTTTCTTCATATTCTGTTTTTTATCTTTTTCTTCTTCTCTCTCTTTCTTCTCCTCCTCCTTATAATCGCACATATTTCATGATGAACTCCGCCGCTGTCGTATTACCGCCCCTTTAATTCCTCACAATAAGAAGTGTACTGCTGACCTAGTGGGTCGGTATATGTTTCTGAGCTCGCTGCACGGAAGACAATCCCACAGCGCATGTCCAGAAGCTTATTTGTCTAATCCACACGTGGACAGCGATGAATGACAGAGAGAGAAAGAGAGAGAGAGAGAGAGAGAGAGAGAGAGAGAGAGAGAGAGAGAGAGAGAGAGAGAGAGAGAGATGGATGGGTCGAGAGAGGTAGAGAGAGACAAATTGGGCACGCAGGTCCGTCTTATATTCGGCCCTTCCAATCACCCATCTTTCGTTTATCAGTAGTGCATATATACATTTACAAAGGAAAAAACATTATGAAGGGAATGTTGCAAACATAATGCATATTACCATGTTATGAGACAAATTCCACACCCATCCACACATCCCCCCACACACACAAACACACATACCCCACCCTCCCACCCACACACAAACCCACCAACACACATCCCATGCACACATGCATTCCCCCACCCACCCACAGATCCCCCCACTTACACATATCTTCCCACCCACACACATCTCCCCCACCCATCCCCCAACTCACACACACACTCATCCACCCACACATCCTCCACCCACCCATCCACCCCCAACAATGCAGCCAAATACACATCCCCACCCACACAATCTCTCCCCCACCCACCCACACATTCCGCACTCACCCACACTCACATCTCTCACACACACACATATCCCCCATCCACACACATCTCCCCACCCACACACACATCCCCCGAGAGAGAGAGAGAGAGAGAGAGAGAGAGAGAGAGAGAGAGAGAGAGAGAGAGAGACCAAATCGATGCAACGTGTTTCTTGTTTGTTACTACAAACCTATTGTTTCTTCTAAAAACTTATTGTTTCTTCTAAAAACTTAGGTTTCCTCTAAAAACTTATTGTTTCTTATACCCGTGCTGGCGCAAAGAATTGTGGTCTTTCCCTGCCATTCAAAAGTGCGTTAAGCATTGTTGGTTCTACTACTTCAATGAACCAACTCCAACTGAGCAATCTTCTGTATTGCTTTATTAACGGCTCCAGCTGAGCAATCTTCTGCTTTGTTTTATCAACGGCTGCAGTTGCACACATTTGCATTATTTATTAATTATATACAACAAATTAACTATTTCAGTCTCTGAAGGTCATGATAGTATCCCAGGGAAGCAATAAGCACAATAACAAAATTATACGCCTTCTACCTCCACATGGCACAGGTACACGCCTTGTGAGAAGCAACAGGTGGTCATGTTTTTTAGAAAGCGTTGACAACAAGTAAAAACAAGTTCTGTCACACAAAGCACATTGATTTGTATAGAGATACAAAGCAATGATAGCATTAAAAAAAATATAGGAGTGATATCCCCACAGGGACGAATAATACCCGCAATGTCACCAACAAAATCTTAGTCCCGCACACCGTGTTCGATACATAGCTGCGGGGGATTTAGCAGCAGACCACCTTGCGTTGGTTTTCATATAAAGGTTTGAGTGCCGGTCGTTCAGAAAGCAATGGAGAACTACTAGTGAGCGGAAGCCTGCCAAGAAATCACAAACAGCCAATAAAATACTGTCATTGACGGCAGAGTCCTGTAAAAAATATGCAACTATTTTTTTTTTTTCGTAAACAAGATTAGGCTTTTAGATTTTTTGTTTAGTATGCGTTGAATAAAAGTAAAGAAAGATACAGCCACAGATAACACGTTGATTTGTATAGAGACATTGAGTGGTAATGAAATTAAAACAACAAAATATAGGAGTATTACCTCCACACGGACAAACTATACCCACACTAGGATTTTAGATTTCTTTAGTACGCGTCGAATAAACGTTAAATAAAATACAATCAAAGATAACATGATGCTTTGTATTGATACATTAAGTAGCAATAAAAATAAAAGGTATCCACTAAAATCATTCACTTATTATTCCAATACCATGATGGCCTCAGTGGTCTCCCAAACACATATACACTACCAAAAATATAAAGGGGTGAGAGGTCAATAATACTTTACCTCAAAAACTGCCTGTCGATTGAATTGGGTTCCTGTGTGAAATTATTTTCATATACATCAAACTCTTGTCTGTTTAGTCGCAAGAACATACATTAAATGTTAGCTGCGTTTCGAACACATTCCTTGCGCTTTCGTCAGGCTCATAAAAGAAAACGTACACTTGCCAAGAAATAACAAAGAGCCAAACAATTCTGGGGTTGGCTGCGAAGGATATGCAATTAGCTATTTTTTTTTTAAATAACAGAAAGACCGGCAGGCATCGGGCAGAGTGGCAGGCTTCCATTCAACTATCAAACATCGGGCAGAGTGGCAGGCTTCCATTCAACTATCAAACATCGGGCAGAGTGGCAGGCTTCCATTCAACTATCAAACATCGGGCAGAGTGGCAGGCTTCCATTCAACTATCAAACATCGGGCAGAGTGGCAGGCTTCCATTCAACTATCAAACATCGGGCAGAGTGGCAGGCTTCCATTCAACTATCAAACATCGGGCAGAGTGGCAGGCTTCCATTCAACTATCAAACATCGGGCAGAGTGGCAGGCTTCCATTCAACTATCAAACATCGGGCAGAGTGGCAGACTTCCATTCAACTATTAAACATCGGGCAGAGTGGCAGACTTCCATTCAACTATCAAACATCGGGCAGAGTGGCAGGCTTCCATTCAACTATCAAACATCGGGCAGAGTGGCAGGCTTCCATTCAACTATCAAACATCGGGCAGAGTGGCAGGCTTCCATTCAACTATCAAACATCGGGCAGAGTGGCAGGCTTCCATTCAACTATCAAACATAGAGAGTATTTGTTGAATCAGAAGTCGGATATGTCGGCCGAAAGGTGTAAGTATTGCAGCTGTGATGTAAACTGACACAACTCAATTACATTAACACACGCGCGCGCGCGAGCGATTGCGCGCGCACACACACACACATAATTACGACGAAGAAGAAACAGCAATACTTGGAATGGCAAAGAAAGCAAACAATTAAAAACCAGATTTTAGCGAAAAGTGCATAATGATATTACAAATTTAATTATAACAACAAAGAAAGAGAATCAGTAATAATATAAAACTAGAAATTAACACTTACTAACATCACCACGATACAAGAGCCATGTCTACAAGAAGAGTTTAAAAAAAAAGTTAGTTGCATATCCTTAACAGAACATCATAGTCAACTCCAGCATTCTTTGGCAAAATTTCGTTGGGTAATTTGCCATTGCTTTCTGAACGAGAGACATTCATACCATTATATGAAAACCAACGCAATGCTGTCTACTGCCTAATCGCCCGCATCTGTGTTTCGAACGCGGTATGCGGGATTACAAATTGCGTCCGTAACCCCTCTGTCAGTATAATAAGGAGGTTAACATCAAGAGATGAACAGAAACAGTGTGGTTTACAGGGGAGGTTAACATCAAAAGATGAAGAGAAACAATGTGGTTTAAAAGGGAGGTTAACATCAAGAGATGAACAGAAACATTGTGGTTTAACGAGGAGGTTAACATCAAAAGATGAACAGAAACAATGTGGTTTAAAGGGGTGGTTAACATCACGAGATGAACAGAAACAATGTGGTTTAAAGGGGTGGATAACATCACGAGATGAACAGAAACAATGTGGTTTAAAGGGGAGGTTAACATCTAAAGATGAACAGAAACAATGTGGTTTAAAGGGGAGGTTAACATCAAGAGAGAAAGAGAAACTGCGTGGTTTAATAAGGAAAAGAAGTTATCATCAAGAGATGAACAGAAACAATGTGGTTTAAAGGGACGGTTAACATCAAGAGATGAATAGAAACAATGTGGTTTAACTGGGAGGTTAACATCAAGAGATAAAGAAGAGAAACAGGGGGCGGGGGAGTGGTGGTTAACATCAGGAGATGAAGAGTAACAATGTGGCCTAACGGATTGGTTAACACCAAGACATGAACAAAAACAGTGTGGTGTTTCGTGGAGGCTAACATCAATAGATGAACAGAAACAGTGTGGTTTAACGGGGAGGTTAACATCAAGAGATGAACAGAAACAATGTGATCTAACTGGGAGGTTAAAATCAAGAGATGAACAGAAAAAGTGTGATGTAACGGAGATGTTAACATCAGGAGATGGACAGAAACAGTGCGGTTTAATAAGGAGGTTAGCATCAAGAGATGAACAGAAACAATGTGGTTTAAAGGGACGGTTAGCATCAAGAGATGAACAGAAACAATGTAGTGTAACGGGGAGGTTAACATCAGGAGATAAACAAAAACAGTATTGTTCAAAGGGATGTTAACATCGGGAGATTAAGAGAAACATTGTGGTTTAATAAGGAGGTTAACATCAAGAGATGACTTCTCGTTTTTAACTTGGTGACATTAATAACAAGTATCTCTGAAGTCGGAGTGGGTTCGCCTGATGGCACAAAAACCAGCCTAGCGTAGACTATGCTTGAGTTTAATTCGAAAAAAAATGAAAAAAACTACCATTCAAAGAAATGATCATGATTGATAAACATCCATTGCAGCTAGCGTTCTTTGCGAAGACGCCTAGTGATCTGACAAAGTAATATTTAACTGATTAAGTGTCATGAGATGATAAACCGCTTTAAGCGACTTCCTATCTCTGATATGGGTTTGCACATCGCTGCGCTGAAATGTTGTCATTGCGTTATAATATAACGATATGTCCAGGATTGCCGCAGAGTTCACCACTGTCACCAGTACTATTCAACGTGTATACGGTGCCGATCACTGAACAACAGTTGGACGGGAGGGGTAGGACTCTGTCATTCGTTGACGACATCCTCGTGTATCGACAGGGTCGAGATAGACAGGCGGTTGCCAATGATATGCAGGGCGAACTAGATCGAATTTCCTCATGGTGTGCTGATGCCGATGCCCTTGTCAACCCTGCAAAGGCAACGGTTACATGGTTCTCACTAAACAACCATATTGTGAAAACAGACCTGCCGGCAGTAAGAATGGATGGGAGCAGTTTGAGTAGAACCGAGTCAATGACATATCTTGGCGTGAGGCTTGATCGTAACCTGTCCTTCAGAGATCATGTCGATTATGTCATAACGAAGGCTCGAAAAGGTTTGTCAGCAATGAGAGTCATGGCGACTGCCAATATCGAGCAAAGACTGCTAATACTTCTGTTCCAAGGACTTGTGCTTTCACGCATCGCATCGAGTATGCCCTGGCCATCCTCACTGTCAGCCCTACACAGATTGGAAGACTTGAAAAGGTACAAAACGAAGCCATGCGCATCATTTTGGGCTGCACGAGAGACACCAGCTGTGTAGCAATGAGATACCTCCTTGACTTCCCGACAATGGAACACAGGATCAAGATCTGGAGAGCTCGTGCATACTTAAAAATAAGTGCAGATGAGCAGCACCCTCTGCATGACGCTATATTCAGAGAAAAGGGTGACAGGCTAAAGAGGGGCAAATCATGGATGGGTCGGGCGGAAGATGTCGTCAGACAGGTCTGCAGTCTTACCAGTATCAACCCCGGCAAGGAATGGGTGCCGGTGCCTCCAGCTTTTAAGTGCACTTTCTCCTGCATTATCACACTCGACAGACGGTGCAGAGAGCAGAACCCTGCCGCTGTCAATGCAGAAGTTAACGCGCTCATCTATGAACACTCAGATAGCCCCGAAGTGCTCATCTATACAGATGGATCTGTTGTAAAGCAGCAGAGAAGTGCGTGGGCATTTACAGCCCGTTCAGCGGGCCGAACCGTTCAAGAATCCAGTGGTGCCCACTCTATGACCACGAGCAGCATGACGATGGAGGTGATGCAGTTACACAGGCTTTCATATAGCTGGAATCACAGCATTATACCAACGTGTGTTTACTAAGTGATTCAATGAGCATGATTCAGAAGGTCGAAGCTGGATCTGTACGTAGACAGTGGACTGAATCGCTGCGGAAGTCTGTTGTCCGTAAAGTCACCTTCATCTTCGTCCCGGGACATGCGGGAGTCGAGGGAAATGAACGAGCTGACAAACTGGCTGGCTCTGCACCCCCTGTAGATGGCCAGCCCATGGATCGTGCCGATGTTATTAACGTCCTTAAAGATATGGCGAGAACAGAGGACTTTGACGCCAGTGATTCCACATCGCTGTCCAGGATGAAAGACCTGGGAGTAAGAATCGGCACAGCCAGACGCGAGAGGTACATCGGGAAAACAAAGCGCCTCGTCAACCAACACAGAACTGGTACTATTAGCCACCGGGCGCTGATGAATATGCTGGGGGAGGATCTGAGCACCTATGGACATGTCCGGAGTGCAACGAAGATACCCCAACTGATAACTGATAACTGATAACTGATTCATTCATTCAGTAGCATGTCCATTGCAGAACCTCGCTCCCATAACAACCTTCCGGAAAACCTCTCGATCATAAGCAATAGGTCCCGCGTCCGATACACCCATCTGGAGATCATCCACCACATCCTGCACCCATCTTCTCTTTGGCCTTCCTCTTCCTCTCTTCCCAGGCATATACCCCTCCATTATTGTTCTCTCCAAACTTTCACCAAAATATTTTAATTTTCGTTGTTTTATCGTCTTTAATAGCCAACCTTCTTCAGTATTCAGCTCTTGAAGTATGGATGCATTTGTACTTTTCTTTACCCAAGATATTCTTAGAACTCGTCTATAACATTTATATTCAAAGGCATTTATGTGCTGTTCAGCTTGTTTAGTAAGTGTCCAGGTCTCACAGGCGTATGTTGCAATATGCTTGCTTGCTTGTGTTCGTTGGCTTGAGCTCCAACGCGAAGTCCTGTATGTCGGATGAAGGCATCCTGTTGTCCAACATCAGTGTGATGTCATACAGGACCTGAGTTTTGCGTGAGTATCCGTTGTCCCATGTCTGGCTTATTGGTGTTTTAGTCTTTGAAGAGCAATTGATATTCGTCGTTTAATTTCTTTCATTGTGTCACCGTTGTTGGTAATCAATGACCCAAGATATTCAAAATTTTCCACCACCTCCAACATTTCCTCATTAACATTTCTTTCTCCATGGTGGTTTTATCTGTATGCATTATCTTTGTTTTTGATATGTTAAAATATAAGTTGTGATTTTCACTATTCAGTTGGGATGAGGCTATTAGGTTTTCTATGCCATTTTGTGTTGTGGATAGTAATACTGTATCATCAGCGTATCGAATCTCTGGTATGTCATGACCACCGATATTTAGTGCCTCTTATTGTTCCCCTGTTTATATCATCTCTTATATCTCTTATTATATTTTTGGCGTACATGTTAAACAAATAGAGGGACAGCACACATCCTTGACGGACTCCTTGCTTGATGTCAAACCAATCTGATGTCTCGCCATCTATTCTAACAGCTGCTTGTTGGTCTAGATAGAGCATTCTTATGAGTTGTATTACATGTGGTGGAAATCCCATATTCCTCATGATTTCCCAAAGTTTCAGATGTTGAGAATAGGTTTACATTAAATTCTCTGCACTTCTCTATTATTAAAGACATATTGAGAATGTGATCTATTGTTCCTCTTCCTTGTCTAAATCCAGCTTCATTTCTTCTTCCATTTTATTACGAAGTCTTCCCATTATGACTTTTAGTAGAATTTTACTTGCATGACTGATCAGGGCAACAATTCTACAGTTGGTGCATAATATCAGGTTGCCCTTTTTTGGTATTGGAATGAAGATAGTTCTCTTCCAATCTTTTGGCCATATACCATATTTCCATATCTTTTTACATAATGCGTGATAGATTTGTATGCTTTATTCTCCTCTCGCTTTAATTAGCTCAGCTGGTATATCATCACATCCTGGTGATTTACCATTCTTCAGGTTCTTTATTGCCCATGCAATTTCACCTAATGGGGGTTCAGGTTCTGTCTCTGCTGTCGTTGGCTCATGTATCTCATTCATATCCTCACTGTCACTCATATCATACATTCCTCTGCAGTACTCCTGCCGTCTTTCTAGAATTTGTCTAGATTTTGTTAAGGTATTTCCCATCTTGTCACAGATAACATTCAGGTGAGGTGTAACAGTGAGGGAATTAGGTTAAGAATAAAGAGTTAAGGAATGCTGCGCATTCCTTGACTAGGGGGAAAACCATAGTGAACGTGTGTGCACGAATGAAGAAGGGTATCTAGGAAAACACACACGTCACTTGGGGCCAGCGAGAAGACATGTCAACACCGGGCAGTGAGTCTACCATCATGTGTGCTGTAGTATAACGATTCGGCCAATAAAGTATGTTTATAACAACGCGGAGACTTGGGTCCTATACGATCACGTGCTTAACCTGTCTTGTCCACACTATGACAGCAGGTTGATTTGGTGCCGTGAAAGTCTGAAACATGGGAGGTCGCGGAGAGAGTACCGCTATGGAAAATTGTTGTGTCTGGGCGTCTGGAGAAGGAAGTTTGTAAATATTGAGAAACGCAACAGATGAAAGCCGCCTGTTGATAGTTGTTGTATACCTGTTTAACAAGGAGATCCATTTTCAAGGACAGCGCTCAAAAAGGTTTGATTGATAAACTTATTTTTTTGAAAGACTGATGTTATTACATATGTAATCCTATAAATTAACTGGAGAATTGACCAACGCTAATTGTATAATTGATCAAGTAATGCCGTTCTGCATCAAAAATCAGTACAAATTATGAATTTTAACCCGTGGGACTGTTAAAGGTGAAGTCAAGGTTATGGTGCAAATTTCATAATTAAGAAATCAAGATCTGCAATACTTTCTACAGTCACTTCACATTTAGAAGGCATTGATGAAATTTGTCTCAACTTATAAGATAAAGCACTTTAAACTGACCATGGCGAGAGTCCCACATGAAAATAAGAGATTGGATAGCGTCAGCTTTAAATCAAATTGTTGTTGACTGGATTACGTTTGCGCTGAAATATATATATGAAAAACCCAGATGGCTGTTGGAAACCGAGTTTTTTTTGCTGAAGTCGTGAGCAGTTGTCGTTTGCGTGAAGGTGACCTTACTTGAAGGGAATCTACAGTTAATCGAGCAAGTAAACAAGCAGTCTTGTTGCGAGCCTGGTATCGAGCACAATTTTCGTCAGGAATTAATTGGAAAGAACTGACTTCGACTTCGATTAAATTATTATGGAAAGAAATCCAGAGGCTCTTCTTTGTTCTGCTCATTTCAACGAGGTTGATTAGAGTCCTTTGTTAATGTGGTGTAGGTAATTCTGAATCAGTAGCTCATTTAAATTCTTTTATCAAAATTCAGGATTGAAACAGGAATATTCTTCGTCAGGATCTTCGATTGGAGGCTTTAGTTAAGTTAATTAGATAATATTAGAGTAATTAACAGATTATGTATTGTTGCTGAATTTGAAATTAACATTGTTTGAAATATTTGTATATTGCTTGATAATTATAGATTTTAGGATGGAATCCCAAGATTTTTCACAGGTACTGACTGGAGTTGGCGGGGCAATATCAAGGTTGGATGCAGTGTTAAGACAACAAAATGTAAACAGTGATGTTGAAAGATTTAGTGGTCAAGCAAATCAGTTTAAGAAATGGATCATTTCTATTGAGAAACATGCATATTTAATAAACGCTACAGATGGGGAGAAAAAGAATTTGGCATACAGAACAAGTACAAGTCCAGTTTCTGACCATATAAGAAGAAAATTAGAAGCAGCAGGAGGTGAAACCTGGGAAGAATTTAAAGATGATCTCGCAAGAAAATATGCTGAAATTACTGATCCACAACACGCATTCTCAGTATTGCGACAGACTAGACAAAGCAGCACAGAAAGTGTCCAGTTATATAGTGACAGGTTAATCAATTTAGCTGAAGAGTCATTTTTAGGACAGAATGTACGAGCTGAAGAAGTAGAACGGATGTTAGTAGGGATTTTTGTTGATGGGATTAGGTCAGATGGATTGAAATTTAAATTATTAAGAGAGAATCCTGCAAGATTGTCACAAGCGGTAGATATCGCTATACAAGAGGAAAGCTTGAGGAGGAGGTTTAGGTTAAGAGTAGGACGAGAGTTACGTAGTAGTTCAGAAGATAGAATTGAAGAACCTATGGAAATAGGACAGTATAGACAGGGATGGAGAGGAAGACGAGGAGAAATACAGATGGTACAAAGAAACGAGAACGCATATAATCAAGATAGAAGAGGACAAGTGAGAAATACTGTAAGAAACATGGAAGGAAACACAAATAACTCGAATGTGGTTTGTTGGGGGTGTCATAAACGGGGGCACATTTTTCGCTTTTGTGGTAACAGAAGTGGCCCATCGAATACGCAAAATAGTAGAGGTGTTCAGTCGAGTATACAGAATAGAATTGCAAATGGCAGACCAGCAAATTGGAATTCTGGAGAAATACAGAGAAATTTTAGAAGGTCAGGAAATCAGGAAAAAGGGCATCCCGCTTACTGAATAGGGTCGGCAGTAGGAGGGAAGATAGTAAGATCCAAAAAGGGCATCAATATATTAAAAACCCAAAGGATGAGTATAATAGAACATTTAGAAATAAAAAACAAGACGAGGTAAAACAATTGTCATTAAATATGGTAGATCCTAGCTCATGTATAGTACAGATAGGAAAATATAAAGTTAGAACATTAGTGGATTCGGGAGCACAAGTTAGCGTGATTAAAGAAGCATTTTTATATCGAATGTTAAAAAATTGTAAAATATTTAGAATTCAGGAGAATCTTCATTCGGTAACGGGACAAAAGTTAGAAGTGCTAGGACAAACGATGATAAATTTGAAATTAGGAGGGATAAATGTCAGGCATATGTTTCATGTGGTTAAAGATTTAAATAGAAATATGATATTGGGACGAGATTTTTTATTGAAAAATGGGGTGAGACTTTTATTTGATTTGCATAAATTAAAATTCCAAGACGTTTACGTAGATCTAGAAGAAGATATGCATGTGTCGACACTAGTTAGAGTTAAAACGACCATGAATTTAAAACCACAGTCAGTTAATTTGATACAAGCAAGACTGAAGAGAAACCCGTATTATGTAGCAGGAAACATAGTCAGAATCACGGAATTGCAAAATGAAATAATTGATGAGCCAGGTTTAGAAGTTCCGGATGGAATAATAGAATTAGATAAAAGTTTAACATTTCCAGTAATGGTTATTAATAACACAGGTAGAGAAATTAAATTATACAGAGGATGTGTAATAGCCAAGCTAGAACATAACGTTAGTGACATATTGGCAACAGATAGAGTAAATATGGCAGGTATAAGTTATTCAGAAACCTCTAGTGAAAGAATTAATAATAGACGCGGATGTAGAAGAAAAGGGAACGTAAGAATGGATGAATTGATCCATCCATATAGAAGAAATACAGCACAAATACATTCACTAGACAAAGTAACAAGAGAAAAAGAATTGTTAGCACAATTAAAAACTTCGCCAGAAAATAAGGAAGTGTTAGAAAAACTTATAAAGCAAAATCAAGATGTGTTTGCGATAAATGATTTAGAATTGGGTAAGACACAAACAGTTACGATGGAAATAGACACGGGAGATCATCCACCAATTAGTTTAAAACCATACAGAACTCCATTAAGAAATAGAGAAGTCGTAGAAAAGGCAATAGAAGATATGTTGAAAGCAGGCATAATAACAAGGTCAAAATCAGAATGGTCATCTCCGGTCGTCATAGTAGCCAAATCTGATGGTTCGAACAGGTTCTGCTGCGACTATAGGGCGTTAAATAAAATTACTAAGAATGTAGCGTACCCATTGCCGGTGATTGATGATATTTTGGGGTTACTTAATGGCTCTACATATTTCACAACGCTGGATGCAAGGGCAGGATTTTGGTGTATTCCGATGTCGAAGGACGCGCAAAAGAAAAGTGCCTTTTGTACTCATATGGGTTCTTACGAATTCTTATGTATGCCATTCGGTCTCAAAAATCACCATCTCACTATATGTTCTTAATAAATGAAGTACTAGACGGTATGCAAAGTTTTGCCCTGGCATATATTGATGACGTATTGATTTTTACGAAAGGAGATGTAGAGAATCATTTGAAACATGTTAGACTAGTATTTGACAGATTAAGAAAGCATGACGTTAAATTAAAGCTTAGTAAGTGCCAGTTTTTAAAGACAGAAACAAAATATTTAGGTTATATAATAAATAGGGAAGGTATTAAACCAGACCAGGAAAAGATAAAAGTTATTAAAGAGTTACCTCCTCCCACTAACGTTAAGGAAGTGCGTGCTTTTATAGGAACGTGTGCGTATTATAGGCGGTTTGTACAAGCCTTTTCAAGGATAGCAATACCTATTACGAATTTAACGGGAAAATACGCTAGGTTTAAGTGGGATGATGAGTGTCAAAAAGCGTTCGAACTTTTAAAAGATAGCTTAACAGTGGTACCATTATTGACACATCCAGACTTGAATATCTCATCTCATCTCATCATGTTCCTCTTGTACCTTGCGGTGTCGAGGTGAAGTATAAACTTCGTGAGAGTGCCCGGTTATGGGCTTCGTATATCGACATTCCCATGGATTCTGTTATTCCCTCCGTCCAGCGTTTACGTGGTCGGCCTCTTCCTCTGTTTCCATCTGGTCTGTACGTCATTGCCTGTTGTGGCATGCTGTTGACTGGTAGCCTACTTGCATGGCCAAACCATTTGACTTGCTGCTTTCTAATAAAATCTAGAGCAGCTTTAACCCCCACTTTAGTCCTGATTTCTTCATTTCTGATCTTATCTCTTCTTGATACGTTGAGTATTCTTCTCAGGAACCTCATTTCTGTTGTTGTGATTTTTCTTTTCTCTTTTTCTGTCATTGTCCAGGTTTGGCATTGGTAGCACAGAGTTGGTAGGAAGATTGTGTTGTAAAGTGCTTTCTTAGTAGTTATTGATACATGTTTGTTCTTTAGTATTGGTGCCATTTGTCCAATGAGTTGATTTGCCTTATTGCACCTATTTTCGATCTCGTCTTCTGATCTGCCATTTGATGATATTATACTTCCTAGGTACTTGAAGCTCTTTACTTGTTTCAAGGGATGTTCGTTTAGGTGAATTGTTGCTGTTTGTTCTTCTTTAGTTATAGTCATTACCTCTGTTTTGCTTGTGCTAATTTTCATGTTATGTTCCCTACACATTTCGTTTAGACTATTCATGTGGTCTTGTAATTCAGCTTCTGATTTTGCTATTAGTGCTTGGTCGTCCGCAAACAGGAGTTCTCTAATGGTTAGATTTGCAGATGGTTCTTCTTCTGTGTTCTCGTCATGCGGTATTCTTGCTGTCTCTGCTTGGCTGGTTTCTTTACATATGTTGTCTATATATGTTATGAACAAGAGAGGGGACAGGACACAACCTTGTCGTACTCCAGATCTTATGGTGAAGGGTTCTGAGTGTCCTCCAGTTGCTCTCACTATGCATTCACTGTTGTCGTATAAACTTCTACATAGGTTTGTTAGATGTGTACTCACTCCATATTGTTTAAGGATTTCCCACAGCTTGTTTCTATCTACCCTATCAAATGCCTTTTCTTGGTCAACAAAGGCTAAGTAGAGTGTTTCATTGAATTCAATTGATTTTTCTATAAGTTGTCTAAGAGCAAAAATGGCGTCTGTGCATCCTTTGTTTTTCCTAAATCCAAGCTGCGTTTCGCTTAGCTGGGGTTCTAAAGTAGTTCGTAATCTTTTTTCAAGAATTTTGCAAAATATTTTCCCAGTATGACTCAACAGTGAAATGCCTCTGTATTGTGTGCAATCTCTTTTGCTGCCTTTGTTTTTCCAAATTGGGATAATTATGGCGTTTCCCCAGTCTCGTGGTGTCTGTTGTTCTACCCAAACATGGTTGAATAGTCTATGTAGCCAAGCTGTTCCTACTTCCCTTGCTGCTTTAATTAGTTCATTTGGTATTTCATCCTGTCCTGGTGATTTGTTCAATGGGGCTAATCTGATGGCTTCTATAATTTCTTCTTTTAGTATGTCTGGTTCTAGTTCCTCGGTGACATCTGTGTAGGTCTCTTGAATTCCTGTGACATCTGATGGGATGTTGAGAAGTTGTTCGAAATACTGCTTCCATCTTATTAGGATGTGTTTTTGTTCACTTATTGGTTCTCCATTTTCGCTGTTAATTATTTCAGTTGGGTCAATAAACTTGAATAAACAGCTAATATTATACACAGATGCTTCAGACAACGCAATAGGAGCATGTTTGGTTCAACCATATGAAGGAGAAGAATCTGGAATACCAGGGGTTAAAAATGAAAGACCAATCTATTTCTTGTCTCATAAACTCAGCAAGACTCAAAAGAAATGGCCAATTATTGAGAAAGAAGCATATGCTATACACTACGCTCTTCAAAAATTAAATTACTATTTACATAACGCCAATTTCATTATTAGAACTGACCACATGCCATTAAAGTCGATATTAGAAGCACCAATACAAAATAGGAAAATACAAACCTGGGCATTGAATTTACAAGGGTACAATGCTAGGGTTGAATATGTGTCAGGGAAACATAATACGTGCGCCGATCTTTTGTCTAGAATCCCGTACCCACAGTCATCAGGAAACACGGAAGATGAAATTGAACCAGACATAGACGATCGAAACTGGCAAGTAAATATATTAGATTCTGCCATAATAAATAGGGAAGAATTTGAGAGTTTACCATCGGATCAAGAGTCTGAACCTAGAACAGAAGACCCACATTTAGAACAGTTTGATATGAAAACAGAACAAGAATTAGATCCAAAAATAGTACAGATAAAAAGAAAACTGAAAGAAACAGGGGAAAATAGTTTTAAAAGAAAGTTTGTAGAGTTACAAGAAGACAATCAATTATATTATATCAGTGAAAAAGGTGAAGGAGTAAGAAAATATATTCCGAAACATTTAGAACAAGAAGTCTTAAAGGCATATCACGATAATAATGGTCATTTTGGACGAGATAAGTTAGTGAAGGCTATTAGCAGTAAATATTACTGGCCGAATTTATTCAAAAGCGTATATGAATATGTTGAAGCATGTGAAAAGTGTAGGTTAAGAAACATGAAGATAATTAAATGTCCTTTACAAGATACCGATATTCCTCAATTTCCAATGCAGAAAGTAAGTTTGGATATTTCAGGTCCTCATCCAAAAACATTATCGGGAAATGTATACCTACTACATATAGTTGATTCATATAGTCTCTGGCCAGAAGTTTATCCAATTCCAGACAAGAGTGCTGATTCAGTTATAAATATGCTTTTACAAGAATTTATACCAAGGTTTGGGTGTCCACAAATAATACTTACAGATAATGGGAAAGAATTTGTAAATAAAAAGTTTGAGAAATTGGTAAAAGATTGGAATATAAAACACATTAGGACTTCATATTACAGACCAACTTCTAATGCTAAAAATGAGAGACAACACAGAACACTATACAATATTCTAGCGAAAAATGTAGAAGAACACGATATGGATTGGGATCTTTATTTGGGGATAGCATTAGCGGCGATACGTACACACGAAAATGAAGGAACAGGTTTCTCACCATTTTACTTAGTACATGGAAGAGAACCAATATTGCCAATTGATAATTTATTAAAGCCTAGGAGAAAATATCTGGGGGAAGATTTTCAAGAAACAAGGTTGCAAGAGATGCATAAAGCACATGTACGTTTAAGAAATAATATAATTAAGGCTAGAGAAAGACAGAAGAAATACGCAAATAAAAATGCACACTTACAAGAGTTTAACGTAGGTGATAGAGTATATTATAAAAAACATAGAAAAAACTCTAAGTTTGATGCTCATTGGGTCCCGGGATACTATATCCTAGAAAAAAAAGGTCCAGTGTCATATACTATTAAGAATCAAATTTCAGGGCATGTTGCACGTTCACATGTAGAGCACTTAAGGCGGGATAATGAAGAAAGGAATGCAGAGAATAATAATAATAATTATTGTTCCGAAGAAATATTGTCAGGTGGACAGTTTGTCAGACAAACGGTATATCCAATACCTATAGAGAATGGAAAACAAGTAACAACAGCGGAACAAGAAGAAACGGTACCAAAAACAGTCATGACATAGGAAAATAACGTGTATGACGATTATATTAGTGAAAAGTCGGTCAGGGAAAATATCGAACCTCCATTTATGAATACAAGACAGGCAGTAAAAAGAAAGTTGGATAGACAGAAAGAAAAAGAAATTAAGAGGCAAAGGAAACTTAGAGTGAGTTCTTCAAGTGGTGAAGATATGCCAGTATTTGAAAATTTGTTGAGACGGCAAGACAGGAAAATTAGATTGGATTTAGAAAGGAAGAAATTAGCGGTTGCTAGTAATGGATATACAGACGGGGAAGAAGAAATGGATGAAAAGTCAGAAACTGATGAAGAAGCTGATATGAAAGAAGATAGCTCTCCTCGGGAGGATAGCGACATTGATGTAGATATTGCAATTATAGAAAAAAATTTGAGGTTATTAAGAAAATGGAGAAGAGATAGATAAATAGCTTGGTAGAATATTCTGCAGATGGCAGATAGAAGAAGAAGTTAGACACGATATTTTTGTGTTTACAAAGAAGGTACTTGGTGGAGTTTTTTCTAAAACGGAAAATTATTATTGGGTACTCATAATATGGTCTTGAAATTCATAAGGTATGTGTAAATTGATTAATGTGTGGGGATAAATATGATGAGGGGATTGATATGGTTTGCTCAATTGTTGGGACTACAATTGTGTTTTATGAAATGTGAAAAATAAGTTAACTTAGATGGTTATTTTTACAATGTTTTGGTTTTATTGAGTGTGTTTAAAATGATTATTACTTTGAAGTTCAGTTAGAAGATGAATTAAAGTGGTGGTTAGTGAAGTGACTCAATATGTAGTAATGGAGGGGTATGTTGTTATTACATGTGGGGTATGCAATGTATATACAAGGTTTATAATAGGAGCTGGGTTGAACAGCGTTTAATGGGAGAATATGGGGGGAATGCCAGGTTGAGTTTTGGCATTTAAATAACTGGATATTGGAAGAAGAAGACTGTACTTAACAGTATAATAATAGTTAGGAGGTTTTTTTTGTTGAAGGAATGGTAAACGGGAAATTGATGACCTGAATAATACAGTTTTGGATTAACATATTTTTTTTGATAATAACAATTATTATTGACGGAAACTGAAGATAAATTTGGAAACTTTATTTTTTGATAAAGTTTTGAGAATGTATGGGAAGAGAAAGGTGATTACTTCTTACTTTTTCCTTACTTTTTCTTTCTTATTTTTTTTGGTGCGCACCAACCCAAATCTAATCTAACTATGTTTTTTTCTGTCTATCCTAGAATACTGAGAGTGTGAGAATGTGAATAAGGGGGAAATAAAGGATAAGGGAATATCTTCAGTTTTGTCAATCATAATTTGGATGGACATTTTAAAGTAAAAGCGGTTCGCTTATGGAGACTTTTGTATTGTGGGGAATTTTATGGAGAGTTTTGTAGAAAGTTTTCTAGAGAACTTTAGAACGAGTTTTGTAGAGAGTTTCGATATTATGGTCTCTAGTTAGCAATTGGCTATGAGGAGATAGGAGAATTGAGTTACGAAATATATGGAATTGTTGTTATTGTAGAATAGAGATGTAAAGTTAACTAATTAAAAGTTGGGGTTGAGATTTTTTCAAGGAAAAATTCTCTTTGAAGAAGGGGAGGCATTGTAACAGTGAGGGAATTAGGTTAAGAATAAAGAGTTAAGGAATGCTGCGCATTCCTTGACTAGGGGGAAAACCATAGTGAACGTGTGTGCACGAATGAAGAAGGGTATCTAGGAAAACACACACGTCACTTGGGGCCAGCGAGAAGACATGTCAACACCGGGCAGTGAGTCTACCATCATGTGTGCTGTAGTATAACGATTCGGCCAATAAAGTATGTTTATAACAACGCGGAGACTTGGGTCCTATACGATCACGTGCTTAACCTGTCTTGTCCACACTATGACAGAGGTTGAACTTTTCTTGTCAATAACTTCATTTCTTTGAACATTTCGTAACCTCTTCCAGTCTTATGATATTGCTCTATTCTGGTACAGCAATCTTGTATATATTGATTTTTGTCCTTTCTTGTGTTCCTTCTTATTTCTCGAGTTAAAGATTTATACTTCATCCTGCTGTTATCGGATTCACCTCCTTTCTGTTTCAGTTCCCTTCGTTGTTTTATTAATTCTAACGTGTCTGATGTAATCCATGGCTTAAGTTGCTTTTTCTTGGTCGGAATTAAATCTTTGGCTGCAATTATCAAGATATCTCTAGCTTGTACTGCCAGTTCATCAGGTGTCATTTCCTCCTGTACAGACATCAAGACCCCAAAACGATTCCTAACTTCTACGGTGTATGCATCTGGTATTTTTGTAAGATCAAAACGAAGTGGCCTTGGTCCTCGGGTAAGCTTTTTGAGTTTTAATTTCAGATCTGCTTCAAATAGCTGATGATCTGTATCACAGTCTGCACTTCGTAGGCTTTTTGCAGATATTATGCTTGATCTCCATCTTCTTTGTATTAAAATATAATCTATCTGATGTTTGGTAATACTGTCCGGGGACTTCCATGTGAAGATTCTTCTTGGGTGTTGTTTAAAAAGTGTTTTGGCTATCATTAGCTCATTTTCTGTGCAAAATGTAATCAATTTGTAACCTGCATCATTTCTGTTTCCCAATCCAAATTTTCCTAAAACGTGTCTCTCATTTTCAGCTCTTCCTGTAACCTAATTTCACTGCCATTAGATGTCTACTTTTGCATTAAAATCTCCCAGTATTATTGCGATATCATTATGACCAATCTTATTTTAATGTGTCTTGCAGTGTGTTGTAAAAACCTTCAATTTCGTCCTTCTCTGCTGTTGAAGTAGATGCATATATCTGTACGAGTGTTGTGTTTTTTGGACGGTCTTTAAGTCTAATAGTGAGGATTCTATCACTAACTGGGTTGTATCCCAGTAAAGCTTTTGCAGTTGTTTTATCTAAACAAAATGCCACTCCACTCTGGCCTCCGACGTCTCTACAAGAATAAATGAAAAGACTTCAATTTTCAGTTGTAAAATGTCCCTTGCCTTTCCAGCGATGTTCACTGATTCCTAAAATTTGAATATTTAACCTCCTCAATCTCATCACATACTACTTTAAGCTTCCACTCATACAGACTTCTCACATTCCACGTTCCTGTTCTCACTCTTTTTCTTAGTCTGACACAGATGATTTCCTTGGTAACACAGTCAGGTTTAACTCCGTCATCACGATTACTAGTATTGGTCCCTGTGTCACACTCTTCCCCAGTGTTATCTGATCTGCCTGGCCTGGGGGTCTCGCCACCAGATCTCTTTCTAATTATGTTTTCTGTCATAGTTGTTATGGTTTCTTGGCAAGTTTTGCAGAAGGTAGTTTGCCGTTGCTTTTCTTCTGGGCAGTGACTGTACTAGTCGGTGACAATAGCCATTGTCTCTACTGATGAGATCATCTGTCTATCGCCGCAGAGTGCAAGACCATAACCAACAACAATCTGTCGGCTGCTCTAACACTCCATCCACCACCTGCATCCGTAGCTTAACGTAAACCTGATTGGGGGACTAAACGGATGCTCCACCTTGCCCAAGGGTGTCCCGGAGGAAAGGAGGCGTGTTACATCTCCTTTGATAGGGGATACCCCTACCCCGCTAACCGGTAACATACAACAGTTATAACAAATATTTAAACTATATCATATAAAAGATATAACAAATATTTAAACTATATCATATAAAAGATATAACAAATATTTAAACTTTAATACAACAAATATTTAAGTTATAACATAGAACAAATATAACAAACATTTAAGATATAACATACAGCATGTAACAAACATTTAAATTACATCATACAACAAATATAACAAACATTTAAGTTACAATATACAACAAATATAACAAACATCTAAGGTATAACATACAACACATATAACAAACATATAAGCTATTGTTAGTTAGTCGCGGTTCCAACTTCACGGCAACGGATCGTCCCCATTTTACTCCGTTCCTGTGTTCACACAAGATGCTCCTCACTGCCCAATGTGAAACGTGGAACAGACAGGGTCTCGGCAAGCCAACAGCCCGAACAAGTACAGTGCATAATGCCGCCGCCAGAATGCCAACATAAAAGTCCTCCACGAAACATACAGTTCATCGTCGATGGCATCGGCAGTCACAAGAAAGGCTTCATTGATCTGGGTTTTATCCCACACGACTCGGTCTCTTTCCGCAGGGCGACCCGCCGAAAGCGCCGCACAAAGCACGAACTCCGTAGCTCCAGCGACGACTCCAGGAGTCTCCTGAAAAATGCACTCGGGACACAAAAAGGCAAACCAGTGAATTCAGCTACAATCGGCCATTGTACCAAATATGCAATTCACTTTGCAAACAACAGCGGACAGATGTAAAAGCATTCCACGCGAATTTCAGAGCTCACAGTGTCGCCCACGCACTCACAAAGAAGCAGGGCGACGGAACCATGTACTACCAGTCCAACATGAGGAAAATGCGAATGCAAACAAGAAGCATAAACACGCCAGTCTTTAACGGTTCAATGCCTAACCGCCATGTTGAGGACCGCAAGAAAAAAAAAACATCTAAGATATAACATACAACACATATAAAAAAACATCTAAGGCATAACATACAACACATATAACAAACATTTAAGGTATAAATTACAGCAAATATAACAAACATTTAAGACACAACATACACGAAATATAAGAAACATTTATGTTATAAATTACAACAAATATAACAAATATTTAAGGTATAAATCACAACAAATATAACAAACATTTAAGTTAAAAAATTACAACAAATATAACAAACATTTAAATTATAAATTACAGCAAATGTAACAAACATCTTATATATAAAAGGCAATGTATGTCTGTATGTATGTATGTCCTTTATGCTTTCGCGAACGGTCCATCCGATTGAGATGAAATTTTCTACACGTCTTCCTCTCATTCCCGCGCTGCCAACTGTCATAGTTTTTTTTTCTTCTTCCTCCTCCTCCCTCCCCCCTCCCTAAATACGTACGTAAATAGAAGAGATCAAAGAATCCCTGAACCACAACGCTAGGAAAAGTGAAGAAAATGACGTGACTACACAGAATCGTCACACGGCAATGTCAATAACAATTCATCTTTTTATGTGTAAAGAAGTTATCTACAGTCATGTAGAAGGGAAGAACAATCAATGGAAGGACCGAAATCACAGAACCTAGACGAGTATGAATTCGGAATGGCGAACTCCCTCCTCCTCCCTTCACCCTCCTCTCTCTCCCTCCTCCCTCCTCCTTCTCCCTCCTCTTCCTCCCTCCCTCCTCCTCCTCCCTCCTCCCATCTTCCTCCTTCTCCCTCTTCCTCCTCCATTCTCCTCCCTTCTCCTCCTCCCTCTACCTCCTCCCTCTACCTCCTCCCTCCACCTCCTCTCACCACCATCCTCCTCCTCCCTTTCCCTCCTTCTTCTCCTTCTTCCTCCTCCTCCTTCTCCCTCCTCCTCCTTCCCCTCTTCCCTCCTCCTCCTCCCTCTTCCTCCTCCTCTCCCCTCCTCCTACCTCCTCGCTCTTCCTCCTCCCTCCTTCTCCCTCCTCCTCCCTCCTCGCTCTTTCTCCCTCCTCCTACCTCCTCCTCCCTCCGCCTCCTCCCTCTCCCCTCATTCCTCCCTCCTCCTCCTCCTAATCCCTCCTCCTCCCTCCTACTCCTCCCTCCATCGAATATGAATTAAATGATATGCTCCCCACCAGGGACTGGGCGAAGCCGGGCCGGGTCGTCTTTTTTGGGAACGGGAACGGGAGCAGGGGCCGAATATGAATTAAATAAGACGCTCCATTTACCCAAGTTAATTGTTGGGGGAAGATGTAAAGATCTTTCAAATGCTCTTTCTAATAATAGACAGGCAGACAGACAGACAGTAGATAGTCGGGAAAGTGAACGGGAGCTTATATGACTACTTATATGAATTAAATGAAATGCTCCCCACCAGGGGCTGGGCGAAGCCGTGCCGGGTCACACAGACAGACAGACAGACAGACAGATAGACAGGCAGATAGTCGGGAACGGGAACTTATATGACTACTTATATGAATTAAATGAGATGCTCCCCATCAGGTGCTGGGCGAAGCCGGGCCGGGTCAGACAGACATACAGACAGACAGATAGACAGACAGACAGATAGATAGTCGGGAACGGGAACGGGAGCTTATATAACTACTTATATGAATTAAATTAGATGCTCCCCACCAGGAGCTGGGCGAAGCCGGGCCGGGTCAGCTAGTTTAAGGTATAAATTACAACAAATATAACAAACATTTAAAGAATAAATTACAACAAATATAACAAACATTGAAGGTGTACATTAAAATAAATATAACAAATATTTAAGGTATAAATTACAGCAAAAATAACAAATATTTAAGGCACAACATACACGAAATATAAGAAACATGTACGTTATAAATTACAACAAATATAACACACATTTCAGTTAAAAAACAACAACAAATATAACAAATATTACAGGTATAAATTACAGCAAATACAACAAACATTTAAGGTATAACGTACAACACATACAACAAACATCTAAGATATAACAGTCAACACATATAACAAACATTTAAGGTATAAATTACAGCAAATATAACAAGCGTTGAAGGCACATCATCATCATCATCATCAAGTGCCGTGCCGGCTGGCGTAGGCGTTCATGGCTCTCCACAGATCTCGGTCTTTGGTTTTCTGGATCAACTCTGCTGCTGATATTCCTCCGTGCCACCGTCTCAATCCATCCAGCATCACTTCTCTTGGTCTACCTCTGCCTCTCTTCCCCTCGATCTTTCCAGTTGTTACGATGTTCTCCAATGCCTCTCTTCTCATCACATGACCGAAGAAAGATGTTTGTCTCTGTCTTATTGTTGTATATAATGTTCTAGTTTAATTAGCCTGTTTCAGGCAGTCGTCGTTAGTTACTCTGGCAGTCCAATGAATTCGCAACATTCGTCTCAGGAACCACATCTCTGTTGCTTCTAATTTCTTCTTAATGTGTTCATTTACATTCCAAGATTCACTGCCATACAGCAAAACTGGTTCTACATAGCATTTCAGCACTCTCTTTCTTACATTCAGTGATAGTGACTTATTGCATAAGATACTCTTCATTTTCTGAAATGCGGCTTTAGCCTGCCCTATTCTGCTCCTAATCTCTGTTGTACATCTTCCATCTGATGTTATAAGTGCCCCTAGGTATCTAAAATTATCAACTTGGTTAAGTATTTTCCCTTCTATTTCTATGTCACATTTTGGTGTCACCATTTTCTTTCATATTACCATTGTTACTGTTTTCTTGATATTCAAGGAGAGTCCTTTCCTTGCACTCTCTGTTACTACAACGTCTAATATTTGTTGTAGGTCTGTTGAATTATCCGCCACCAATACTGTGTCATCTGCATAGCGTATATTATTTATATTATAACCTCCAACTAGTATTCCTGGCATCTCTTTGATCTCTATCATTATTACTTCGCTATACAGGGAGAAAAGATCTGGTGACAAGACACACCCTTGTCGTACTCCTAGCTTTATCTGTTCGTAACTACCCTCTTTATTTCCCATTTTAATTGCTGCTACTTGGTTCCAGTAAACATTCTTTATTATTCTTAAATCTTTTCCATCAATGTTGATATCTTCCAACATTTTAATCAGTTCATCATGTTTTACTTTATCAAATGCCTTAGTATGATCTATGAAGCACAAATATATGTCTCTCTGTTTCTCTATTGATCTTTCTATTAGTGTCCGTAATGTATAAATTGCATTGTTTGTGCCCTTTCCTTCCACAAATCCATACTGTTCTTCACTAATTTCCATTTTTATTTTCTTTTTGGTTCTTCTCATTATGATTCTGAGTAGAAGCTTAGTGATATGGTTTATAAGGTTAATTGTACGAAAATCTTCACAATCAATTGCTCCTGGTCTTTTTGGTATAGCTATAAATACAGATTTCAGCATATCACTGGGTAAATATCCACTGCTGTAAATATAATTCAACATTTTGGTTAATATATCTACTCCAAATTCTCCCAATACTTCTAATTCTTCTATTGTGATTTCATCTGGCCCAGCTGTTTTTCCTTTCTTCATACGTTTCATAGCGTCAGTGACTTCTTCTTTTAGAATAGGTGGACCTTCTAAGTTACTATCTTCTGTTAATTCTCCCCTTTCTCCTTCATATAATTCTCTTATATACTCATTCCACCTCTTCATTATAGCATCTTCCTCTAATATTATCTTTCCTGTTTTTGATTTCAAACACCCTGTATTTATTCTTATTTTCCTTCCTGTAAGCTCACTGATTTGTCTGTGCATATTTTTTGTATCTTTAATGGAATTTAATTCAATTTTTTTGCATTGCTCGTTTAACCAACTTTCTTTAGCCTTCCCACATTTAGCTTTTATTTCTTTATTTATCTTAGCGTATTCTTGTTTGTCATTTTTACTCTGTTTTCTTTTGTCCATCAGTTTTAAGATATCTTCATTCATCCATTTTTTTTAGCTATTTTGCCTCTCTCCGGTAATACTTCTTTGCTAGTTTGATGGATGGAGTCCCTTAACATTTCCCATTGTTTATCTATACTCTGTATTTTAGTTATTGCGTTGTACCTATTTTTCACAGTCACTCTGTATTGTTCTTGCATTTCTTTATCTATTTTCAGAACCTCTTTATTAAGTCTCATGTTCTTAACCATTTTTTCCCCCTCTCTTTAATCTTACTTTTATTTGTCCACATAGTGGTACATGATCACTATTACAGTCAGCACCAGGCATTGTCTTTACATTAATTAAAGCATTTCTAAATCTTTTATTAATTAGTATGTAGTCAATTTGGTTGCGTATTTTCTTACCAGGGCTTATCCATGTGCACAGTCGTCTTTTATGGTGTTTAAACCATGTGTTTCCAATTATCATATCATTGATATTTGCCCATTCTATTAGCTTTTCCCCTCTTTCATTTCTTGTACCTAAACCATAATTCCCCACTACATCCTCCATTTTTCCCTTTCCTACTTTTGCATTAAAATCACCAAGTATTATTTTTATTTCTTCTGATCCAATTTGAGCCATCGCCATTTCTATTTCGTCGTAAAAGTGTTGTATTTCTTCATCACTACTGCTTGCTGTTGGTGCATATACTTGTATAATATTTATGTCTATTGGTTTGCCTTTGATTTTTACCATAATAACTCTATCTGAAATACACCCGTATCCATTAATTGACTTGGCTGTTTTTTCGTCTAATATTATTCCTACACCTTTTTCATGTGTATCCCCTCCAGAATAAATTATTGTGTGATTGTCAGCTATAATTTTGCCCGATCCCTTCCATCTCATCTCACTAACGCCTAGTATATTCATTTTCATGCTATCCATCTCTCTTAGAACATTGGTCAACTTTCCTAGCTCATTTAATGTCCTAACATTCCATGATCCTACTCTAAATTTATTTATTTTAGTTATGATTTTGCCATCAGTAGCTGGATGACGGTCTGGTGTCACCTGTGGCTCATGACTGTCCCTACCGGACGATGATGCCCTAAGACAGCCATTAACGTCCTTCACTAACTTTGATATATGTTTTGCCATGAAGTCTTGGGAAGAAAATGTGGTGGTTTCCCCTTTGAAGGCACAACATACATGAAATATAAGAAACATGTAAGTTATAAAATATGACAAACATATAAGTTATAAATTACAACACGTATAACAAACATTTAAGGTATAAATTAAAAAAAAATATATAACAATCATTTAAGGCACAACCTACAACATATATAACAAACATTTAAGGTATAAATTACAGAAAATATAACAAACATTTAAGGCAAAACATACAAGAAATATTAGAAACATGTAAGTTAAAAATTACAACAAATATAACAAACATTTAAGGGACAACATACAACACATATAACAAATATGTAAGGTATAACATACAACACATATACCAAACATTTAAGGTATAACATGCAACAAATATAACAAACATTTAAGGTAAAACATACAAGAAATATTAGAAACATGTAAGTTAAAAATTACAACAAATATAACAAACATTTAAGGGACAACATACAACACATATAACAAATATTTAAGGTATAACATACAACACATATACCAAACATTTAAGGTATAACATGCAACAAATATAACAAACATTTAAGATATAACACACAACACATATAACAAACATTCACTACGTAACATACAACACATATAACAAACATCTAAGGCAGTGGTTCTCAACCACTCAATTCCCCCACCGGGGGGAATTGTAGGGTTTTCAGTGCACAGATTGGCAGACTCAAACTGGCTTCAGGACCACACAAAACGCGACCGTCCCCTTTCGTGAATTATGTGTGTGTGTGTGTGTGTGTGTGTGTGTGTGTGTGTGTGTGTGTGTGTGTGTGTGCGTGTGCGTGTGTGTGTGTATGATTGTTGTGTGTGTGGGTGTGTAAAGGGGAGAATGACATTTTGAAAGTGGGGATGGGGGAGGGGGAGTTGGGGGGGGGGGGAAGTGACATTCTACATACATTCTGAACACATTGTGAAAGGGTGCATGGGCCAAAAAAGGTTGAGAACCACTGAGTTAAGGTATAACATTCAACAAATATAACAGACGATTAAGGTATAAATTACAACGAATATAAAAAAATATTTAAGTTATAAATTACACAAATATAACAACAATTTAAGCACAACATTCAACAAATATAACAAACATTTAAGGTATAAATTTTTTTTTCCATATCCCTTACAGGACGTTACAGTCAACATCAGCATTTTCCAGCTGCTGTTGATGTACTCGGCAAGATTAAGCTCAGTAGTTTGCCATTGCTTTCTGAGCGACAGGCTCACATACTCCGTAAGTTACCGACTCGGCGAGAACCGCTACCGATTCTCGCGCACATCATGTCACTCACGAGAGTATACGGGTTTACGGAGAAAGACGCTAACCCCTAGGCCAGGGATAATAAATTACAACAAATGTAACAATCATGTAAGATATAACATACGACACATTACAACAAACATTTAAGATATAACATACAGCAAATATAACAAACATTTAAGATATAACATACAACACATACAAGACACATCTAAGATATAACAAACAACAAATATAACAAACATTTAAGGTATAACATACAACACATATAACAATCATTTAAGATATAACATACGAAACATATAACAATCACTTAAGATATAACATACAGCAAATATAACACACATTTAAGGTATAACATACGACACATACAACAAACATTTAAGATATAACATACAACAAATATAACAAACATTTATAAAATAAAATAAACAAATATTTAAGATATAACATACAACATATATAACAAACATTTAAGATATAACATACAACAAATGTAACAAATATTTAAGATATAACATACAAACATACAACAAACATTTAAGATATAACATACAACAAATATAACAAACATTTAAAAAATAAAATATACAAATATTTAAGATATAACATACAACATATATAACAAACATTTAAGATAACACATACAACAAATATAACAAACATTTAAGGTACAAATAACACGTATAACAAACATTTAAGATATAACATACATAAAATATAACAACCATTTAAGATATAACATAGAACAAATATAACAAACATTTAACAAATAACAGACAACAAATATAACAAGCATTTGTGATATACATGTTGTTGTTTGTCCATCAAGAATGATGATGGTAATTCATTTCATCAAGTGGGGTTGAAAGTATGGAGCCGTGAGTTTAAGATGGCTGATAAGGCCTATTTTGGCTCGAAATGTTCTTTGACAATGTGGGCAAATAATGCTTGACGTTCCAGGAGGAGGATCTCCTGCAGTGGTTTTTCTGTCCAGCCTTTTCTTCACAGCTCTTGCAGTCGTGGTTGCTTCATAAGTGACTGCACCCTTATGTAATGATGTGCGCCACGAATTACGGTCTTAAGCAGCAGTCTCCCAGGTGTCAAAATTAATTCCAAAATCTTTAAGTGAGATTGTCAGAGTGCCTTTAAAGCGTTTCCTCTGGCCGCCTTGGGAGCGTTTACCATAACGGAGCTTGCCATAAAAAATTTGTTTAGGGAGCCTGTGATCTAGCATACGAGTTAAGTGACCAGCTCAGCGAATCTTATTTTTCAATAGTATAGTGTGGATACTGGGCATGGACGCTCTTTCTAGAACTTCAGTGTCTGGGATCTTGTCTTGCGATTTAATCTTCAATAGCTTCCTAAGGCAGACTGCGTGGTTGTGGTTTAATTTCCTAGCATGTCGCTGATAAACAGTCCATGTTTCACAAGCATATAGCAGTGTGGATAGTACAACTGCTTTATAGATTTTCAGCTTTGTTTGCAGGCTTATTCCATTTCTGTCCCATACATTCTTGTACAGTCTGCCAAAGGCCACATTGGCCTTGGAGATTCTTGCATTCACTTCGTCATCAATTGTGGCAGCTTGTGACACAGTGCTGCCAAGATAGGTGAATTTGTCCACAACACTTAGTCTATGACCGTTCACCTTGATATTCGGCACGGTGTGATTATTCTACGGAGCTGGCCGGTACATAACTACAGTCTTCTCCAAGTTGATACTGAGCCCATAGTTGGCACAGGCATATGAGAAAGCTGAAACATTGTGTTGCATGTCTGCCTCTGAGTTGGCATATAGAGCGCAATCATCAGCAAACATCAGTTCTCTTACGGTGTCGCTGTTAGTTTTGGTTTTGGCTTTCAGTCTTCTGAGATTGAACAACTTTCCATCCATGCGGTAGTTGATGTATATTCTAACGTCATTGTTTTCGAATGCATTCGTCAGCATAGCTGAAAACATGAGGCTGAACAGTGTTGGTGCCAGGACACATCCTTGCTTCACTCCATTGGTGACAGGAAAGGGCTCAGACAGTTCACCATTTTCCTGTACTCTTGCCTGCATACCATTATGAAATAGCCGCACTATTTGGACAAACTTTCATGTATGATATACATACAATAAATATAACAACCATTTAAAATATAACATAGAACAAATGTACACATATTAAAGGTATAAGATACAATAAATGTAACAACTATCTAATATATAACATACAACACCTGGTGTGCCTTGCCAGTGAGAAGACCTGATCGTTCGGGTCCACATCAATTGACGGACGTCAGTCGCGGCGATCAGGCAAATTTTGAGCTACAACCTACGGTGGGTGACGTAATATTCTGTTGTGATAATTTGGCCATGTCCAGCGTGTGCCGCGTGGTCTAGTGGTTACACACACGCTTTACACGCCAGTGATCCCGAGTTTGTTTCCAGGTCCGGTCAAGGATATGCACTATTGACGAGCTCAAACGAGAGCGAAACTCGAGTTTAGTGCTTCCACATTGACGTGGATAGGCCTTAGGTTCATACCAGAATACGATCAACGTTGCCAGTAGTGGGTTGTGCTCAATATTTAAATCTCAAATCCCAAAACAACCAAATAAATCAATACAACGAATACACAAAACAGCGACCACAAATGAAAGAAATGAGCCGTTAACCTCGGTCCCACCTGTACTCGTAGCTCTTGCCCCTGGCACAGCGGTACAGCGTCAGTTTGAAGGCTTTACGGTAGCGCTTGGACATGACGTTGTAAAGGATGGGGTTTACTGTAGAACTGAAGAAATATAACACACCTGCGGAATACAAAGTATACGTTGGAAAGAGACATTTGACAGATACGGTGTGTATTAGGTGTGTCATATTGGAACAGTATTAGTGATGGACTTGGGTTCGAGTCCGCACCGGGGTGGATGTTTAAAGCGGATGAGCTACCAGATCGACCCAGCGTAAGATGAATACAAGAAAATCTCAAGGCAATGTTTTTGTTTATTGTGTTCGCTGGCTTTGACATCAAGCATAATCAGTAGGTGTGCTACTATTTCTAGTGCACTGCACTGATTTTTGCGTGTCGATTAGCTTTCCCTATATAAGTGTCCCTTGCCATCAGGCGAACCCACTCCGACTTCATCTTCTTCTTCTTCAGCGTTCCGAGCCATTAAGGTTCTTTGCTGCAGATACAATCCGTCTCCATTCGTCTCTCTGGTTGACCCTCTCTTGCCAGTCGTTGATTCCAAGTGCTTGTAGTTCTGTATATATATATATTATCTCTCCACCGTCTTCTTGATCTACTTCGGGGTCTACGGTCATTAATTTCCTGAGTGTAAGCGAGTTTAGTTTCCCTATTATCTTCCATTCTTTCTATATGCCCCAGCCATTATCGTCTATCAGCCTTCATGATACCAGTGATTAGCGGGGACTTATACAGATCATAAATGTCTTTGTTACTTCTTCTTTTCCACTCTCTACTTTGTGTATCCCTAATGGGTCCAAAGATGCGTCTTAAAACTTTGTTCTCAAAGGTTTGTAGCAAGGCTTCGTCTCCTTTCGTTGTACTCCAGGTTTCAGAGCCATACACAACTGGTCTGATCAGTGTTTTGTATATTGTGATCTTGGTGTTACCAGATACCGCCTTTGATTTTAGTAGATGTTGCAGTGCATAGTATATCTTATTTCCAGAATTGATTCTAGTTTGTATTTCTTCCCTTATGATGTTGGAGCAGTTGAAAATTGTACCCAGGTATTTGTATGTTTCCGTTCTTTTAATGGTCATATTATCTATTTGTATGTGGCCAGAGATTTTAGCCATTCCTTCTCTTGAAATTACCATATATTCTGCCTTATCTTGGTTGATAACCAGCCCCATCTGTTGGGCTTTTTCCTTTAAGTGAGTCAATATTTCCAATATCTTTTGTTCATTTTCCCCTATAATATCTATATCATCTGCATAACCAAGCAGCTTGGATGTTCCTCCAATATCACATTCCTCCTTTACCCTCCTTACAACTTTCTCTAGAGCCAGATTGAAGAGTAGCGACGATAGTACATCACCCTGTTTCAAGCCAGATGTTATTTGGAAAGGGTCTGATTTCCTGCCTTTATATGTTACTAAATTATAAGTATCTTCCATGCATAGTCTGGTCATGTTGATTAACTTCCTTGGTAATCCAAATTCCCGCATAGCATTCCATAGACTATTCCTATGGAGACTACCATGAGCCTTTTTAAAATCCACAAAAATTTTATGGAGATCTCTTTTATATTCCCAACTTTTCTCGGCTATTTGTCGTAAGATAAATATCTCCGACTCACTCCGACTTCATAGGTACGTGAAATTTACGTCCCCAAGTCAAGGACAAGAAGTCAACATTTTAATCCAACTGACCGGTGTCAGCACACCGGAGTTTAAAAACGGGAGCGATTATCCATTCAGCCATGCTGACTTCCATCGTGGGAAATAAAGGCGGGCGGTGTGATACCGACCACATCACCCATCGAGTGGGTCGGCCTATAAGGTGGGTGTAGCACCATATGCCCCGTGCCACTAAGGCGTGTAGTAGGGTTCTGTATTGTTAGAGTGATCGGCACCCAGTGGGTCATGTTGTTAGTTAACAAGTCGACAGCGGCCTTTACTTACCGGGACATTCCACGGTACCAGTTTTACGCAATGTCCATCTGGGAGCCCAGGCTACTAATAAACATCCGCACATCACAGAGGTTTCTTACGCTGCTTCTGCACGCCCACCTCTCTCTCTCTCTCTCTCTCTCTCTCTCTCTCTCTGTCTGTCTGTGTGTGTGTCTCTCTGTCTCTCTCTCTGTTTCTCTCTCTCTGTCTCTCTCTCTCTGCCACTGTCTGTCTGTCTCTATCCGTTTATCTCTCTGTTTCTGTCTGTCTGTCTGTCTGTCTGTCTGTCTGTCTGTCTGTCTGTCTGTATCTCTCTCTCGCTCTCTCTCTCTCTCCTTCGGCAAGTGCACCACGCCTGGCGATGAACCTCAAACGCTGCAACAACAACAGCCGTAACAGCCACAACAAGAGCCATAACGACATCACCACCATCAACAACAACCACAACGACAACAAGAACACCATCAATAACAGCAACAAGAACAACAACGACTTCATCATATTCATCATCAATAACAACCACAACGACAAGAACAAAACCATCAATAACAAAAATAACCGCTGCAACAACCACAACAACTACATTTTCATCATCATCAACATCATCATCAACATCATCATCAACAACAACATCATCATTAACAGCAACGACAGCAGCAATCACATCAACAAGACCCATCACTACAACATCAACAACAACCATTGCACCAACTACCGCAACTAAATCAACAGCAGCGTCTGTTTCTCTGCATTTCCCTCATCTGTCATACAATACACCTGAATCTATTTACCTCCTCATTAGGGCACACCTGAAGCATACATCAACAACATCACACCTGTCATACCTGTGATACAGATCAAAAACACCACACCTGTCCTACCTGAGACATAAAAAAGGCAAGTTTGTAAGGTGAGCAAGTCGTCCGTCCAGGCATCGTGTGGTACGTACAAGGTCATGAGCCGCTGCGAGTGGAACGGCGCCCAACATATAAAAAACGCAATGACTACAGCAACTGAAAAAAACAGGCATGGTCAGGATGTTAGACTCAAAGCTGCGAGACCTGATGGTGAAAGTACATGTGAATCTATCGGGTGTTAGTTAATTACCTTCACTGCACTACGGACTAGTCTAATGGTGCTCAGATCTATGGCGTAACTAATTATGTAACAACACAACACAAAAACAATTGTTATAATCTTCTTCTTCAGCGTTCCAAGCCATTGAGGTTCTTTGCTGCAGATACAATCCGTCTCCATTCGTCTCTATGGTTGACCTTCTCTTGCTAGTCGTTGATTCCAAGTGCTTGTAGGTCTGTATATATATTATCTCTCCACCGTCTTCTTGGTCAACCTCGGGGTCTACGGTCATTTATTTCCTGAGTGTAACGCGAGTTTTGTTTCCCTATTATCTTCCATTCTTTCTTTATGCCCCAGCCATTGCAGTCTATCAGCCTTCATGATACCAGTGATTAGCGGGGACGTAAATAGATCATAAATGTCTTTGTTACTTCTTCTTTTCCACTCTCCACTTTGTGTATCCCTAATGGGTCCAAAGATGCGTCTTAAAACTTTGTTCTCAAAGGTTTGTAACAAGGCTTCGTCTCCTTTCGTTGTACTCCAGGTTTCAGAGCCATACAGCACAACTGGTCTGATCAGTGTTTTGTATATTGTGATTTTGGTGTTACGAGATAGCGCGTTTAATTTTAGTAGATGTTGTAGTGCATATTATATCTTATTTCCAGAACTGATTCTTGTTTGTATTTCTTCCCTTATGATGTTGGAGCAGTTGAAGATTGTACCCAGGTATTTGTATGTTTCCGTTCTTTTAATGGTCATATTATCTATTTGTATGTGGCCAGAGTTTCTAGCCATTCCGTCTCTTGAAATTACCATATATTCTGTCTTATCTTGGTTGATAACCTGTTGGGCCTGTTGGATAAATCTGTTGGGCTTTTTCCTTTAAGTGAGTCAATATTTCCAATGTCTTTTGTTCATTTCCCCCTATAATATCTATATCATCTGCATAACCAAGCAGCTTGGATGTTCCTCCAATATCACATTCCTCCTTTACCCTCCTTAAAACTTTCTCTAGAGCCAGATTGAAGAGTAGAGGTGATTGTGCATCGCCCTGTTTCAAGCCAGATGTTATTTGGAAAGGGTCCGATTTCCTGCCTTTATATGTTACCATGTTATAAGTATCTTCCATGCATAGTCTGGTCATGTTGATTAACTTCCTTGGTATTCCAAATTCATGCATAGCGTTCCATAGACTATTCCTATGGACACTATCATAAGCCTTTTTAAAATCCACAAAAATGTTATGGAGATCTCTTTTATATTCCCAATTTTTCTCGGCTATTTGTCGTAAGATAAATATCTGATCTATTGTTGATCTGTTTTGTCTAAAACTCGCCTGGTAGTCACCTAATATGTCTTCTGAATATGGTTTTAGTCTATTTAGTAATACTGCGGATATTGTAATAATAATAATAATAATAATAATAATAATAATAATAATAATAATAACAATAATAATAATAATAATAATAATAATAATAATAATAATAATAATAATAATAATAATAATAATAATAATAATAACAGCATCGACAAGTAACAAACATCCATCATGTGCCATGCCGGTAAGCGGTCATGTTCTGTCATTTCACTCGATCACCAGAGTCGTGGATCAGCTCTGTGTTCCTGTCTCGACCATGCCACGTGGCCAAGCCATCCATGTATTTGCTTCTAGGTCTTCCTCTTGGTCTCTTCCCTTCGATCTTGCCAGTTGTCACCAAGTTCTCCAATTCATTTCTTCTCATAACATGCCCAAAAAATTTTGACTGTCTACGTCTAATGACTCTAATCAATTTACGATCTTCATTTGTTTCTTGAAGGACTTGTTCGTTGGTTTTTCTATCTGTCCATGGTATTCTTTGCGTTTTCCTCAGAAATCACATTTCCACAGCCATTAGCTGTTTTTCAGGTTGACTGCTTATTGTCCACGCTTCATATCCATACAAAAGTATAGGTTCTATGTAGCATCTCAACACTCTTTTTCTCGTTTCAATTGATATCTTTTTGTTGGTCAGTATGTTTTTCATCTTGCAAAAGGCTACCTTCGCAATGGCAATTCTTGTTCTAATCTCTTCAAGGCATCTCCCATCAGATGTTATGACTGTGCCGGGATAACAGTATCTATTCACTTGTTTAAAAATATGTCCATCTACTCGTATATCACATTGTGGTATTTCCTTCTTCCTAGTGACGACCATAATGTGTGTCTTCTTAATATTCAGTTCTAACCCTAGTTGTTCACTGTCTGCAACAACCGCATATACTACATTTTGTAGGTTCTGTTCATAGTAACAAACAACAGCAGTCTTTGCCCATGATGTCTATGAAGGTTTCCACTCAGGCACTGAAACCGTTGCTGCAGCGATTGATCTTGAGGACGCATACAACAGAGTACCACTGGATTTTTTAATGTTTCAGTTTCTTGAACTAAACGTAAGTCCATTCCTCCTTAGTTGGATCGCTGCAGCCCTCTTCCAACGGAAAGTAGTTTTTAGATGTGGCAGTTGGACTTCTGAACCAATAACAATATATCCTGGTCTACCACAGGGATCACCATTATCTCCGGTACTGTTCAACGCCCACACAGTGAGAATCACCAGTGAGCAGATCACTGGACCTGGCAGGACATTGTCATATGCCGATGATGTTTTAGTGTATCGTCAGGGTAAGGATAGAGAGGAGGTTGCTGTGGAACTACAAACCGAACTCAATCGCATAAGTACTTGGTGTGATGAAGCTGGGGCAATGGTCAACCCAACAAAGGCAACAGTGACTTGGTTCTCGTTGAATAATCATATTGTCAACAATCCAACACCAACTGTAATGCTGTGTTCAGAGACGGTAGAAAGAACGCAGGCAATGAATTACCTGGGGATACGGTTTGGTCGAAGCCTTGCTTATAATGTGCACATAGACCAGGTGATAACAAAGGCCAAGCGGGGTTTGGCTGCGATGCGGGTGATGGCGGCAGCAAACTGTGAGCAGCGCCATCTATGTCTTCTGTACGAGGGGCTGGTCATGTGTGTTTTGGAGTATGCAATGGCAATCCTGACTCTCAGCCATAAGCAGATAGAAAGGATGGAAAGGATACAGAATGAAGCTATGCGCATTATTCTTGGATGTACAAGAGATACAGCATGCAGGGCGATGCGCTACCTTCTTGATTTTCCAACCATTGAAGAGAGAATACACGTTTGCAGGGCACGCGCCTACCTCAGAATTAACGCAAACACACACCATCCACTGCATAGTGAAATTAGGAAGGTGAAGGGCAGCAGGTTAAAAAGAGGACGGTCATAGATGGGTCAAGCCGAAGACATTCTTCAACAGGTGTGTTCACTTGAGAACTTAGAACCTGGCGAGGAGTGGGTGCAAGTGCCAACAGACTTCTGCACATCCTTTTCAGTTTGCATCCAACTAGATAGAAAATGCAGACAAGAAAATCCGGCTGCTGTTGAGGCTGAAGTATAAGCGTTGATTTTCGAGAATTCGCTAGACGGTGACGCGGTCATCTACACAGATGGGTCGGTCGTCCGACATGTGAGAAGCTCATGGGCCTTTACAGCTCGGGCCGGAGGGAGAATTGTGAAGGAGGACTCTGGTGCTTTCACTGAAACCACAAGTAGCCTGACTATGGAAGTCATGGCAGTAAGTAAAGCAATAACATGGCTCGAGACACAGACATTCACTAGGGCTTGTTTCCTATAGCGACTCAATGAACATGATCAAGAGGATAGAGGAGGGGTCGATCCGAAGAGAATGGTTGATGCCTCTGAAGCGGTCTCGGCTGGCAAAGATTAGTTTCATCTTCGTGCCAGGGCATGCGGGAGTACAAGGAAATGAGCGGGCTGACAAGCTCGCAGGTGAGGCTACTGTGGAGGGCGGATGCGCCATGGACCAGGCTGACATTCTGAATGCTCTACGAGAAGTGAGACTTTTGCGAGAACCAAGTGATGACTGTGAATCTACAACAATGGCCAGACTGCGAGAGCAGCAAATTAAAAGAGGGGTGGCCAAACAAGAACACTACGCAGGAAGCCAAAGAAGATTGATAAACCAACACAGAACTGGCGTCGTTAGCCGCTACACGCTGCGGGATTTGCTGAGGAGGGGATCCGAGCACTTATGGACTGAATGGTTCGATGTACAACGAGGATGATCTGTCGACTAACTAACTAACTAACAAACAACAATAATAAAAATAATAACAATATTAACATTAATAATCACAAAACGGCACGAAATAACAACTGTCCTAATAATAATAATAATAATAATAATAATAATATGCTCCATCATCATTATTATCGCAAAAATACACACAAAAAACTGTATTAATTAAAATAATTGTAATAATAATCGCATTAATAATAAATAATAATAATAATAATAATAATAATAATAATAATAATAATAATAATAAACCAGGAACCCCCCCCCCCCCCCCCCCCCACAAAAAAAAAACAACAACAACAACAAAAAAACAAAAAAACAAACAAAAACAACAACAACAACAAACAAACAAACAAACAAACTAACAAACACAAAAAAAAAAAAAAAAAAAAACATCGACAATAACTGACATAAAATAAAATCATGACATTATTTAGTATTCTGATACTTGCAATACAATACTTGAAAAACAATATGATGTAATAATAATCCTTGATGGAAGTGGCAGTCATTTTCCCAGCTAGATGTTCACCTTCAAAGTCTCGATGTTTCTAGATGTTGGTGTTCCGTTTCTAGATGTTTTCTAGCCAGCCACGCCATTTTTTCTTCGAAATGCAGTTCACGCAACAAAACAACCTCGGGCAATTATAAAATCTTTCACTGTACACAATGCCGTCGCCAGAATGCCAATATAAAAGTCCTCTACTAAACATGCAGTTCATCCTTGATGGAAGCGGCAGTCACTATCCCAACCAGATGTTAGCCTACAAAGTCTCGATATTTCTAGATGTTGTTCCGTTTCTAGATGTTTTATAGCCGTTTTTCTCCGAAATGTAGTTCACGCGGCAAAACAACCTCGAACAGATGTTAAAAAAAAAAAAAAAAATCATTTCACTGTATACAATGCCGTTGCTAGAATGCCACCACAAAATTCCTCTACGAAAATACAGTTCATTATCGATGGAAGCGGCAGTCGTTAGAAAACAAGGCCAAAAAAAAAAAAAAAAGTTCACTTCTGCCTCACACCCAGCCGCCATGCATGTAGATATTTCTAGATGTTGTTGTTCTGTTTCTAGATGTATTCTAGCCAGCTGCGCCATTTTTCGAGTGTGCAATACACCTCGGACAGACGTAAAAAATATTTCACTATACATAATGCCATCCCGAATGTCAAAACAGCAGTCCCCCAAGAAACCAGTCAACCAAAAGACCAGCAGCTACACATTTCTGCATAAAGCACAAAAACCGGTCAATTCTGGGACATAGCTAGCCATCATTGCTCTGAACATGCAGATCACGCTCCACAAACTCGGGCAGATTTAAAAGCATTTCACACGAAATCCACAGCTCACAGCGTCGCGCCATGTACTCGACTCAATAGCAGGGCGACGGAACCATAAACTATCAATCCAACATGAGAAAAATGCGAATGCAAACGGTGGCCACGAGCATAAACACTCCAGAGGCCTTAACCGTTTCACTGCCTAAAGTATTGCCAGCAGAGATGCAGGGACATCGTTACGCCCGCCAGGCGAATAGTCCCTAGTGGGGATGCTGTAACATCGTTACGCCCGCCAGGCGAGTATTAGTTACCTGCCTGCGAGGTTGCCGGCTGACGAGACAGCCAGCGGTCAGGCAAGGACAAAGCAGGACGCACGCAGGCCTCGTGAAGCCACTTCAGGTGGACAGGCGCGTTGCGAGAAATAACCAGACAGCTCTGGGACTCGGACTCGACTGGACGTATGATGGGAGAAAGGCTTGTGTAGTTCTGTGGCCCGAAAGTCGAGTGCTTGTACATCTTGTGAGTCTGATTGTAAGCTGTGGGTTGCCTGTAAGTGTATTGTTATAACTTATGTATTGTGATGATCATCTCTAGATCGTGATCTGTAAATAAATCCATCGAAACTTCGTGTCGTTGAGTCTCAAGTCAAATCACGTGGTATTTGTACTGTCTCACATGTGTTAGGTTAACGAGCCAGGTTTAAGACCCTGACACGTGTGGACGTGGTGGCATTCGTCCGGCTTTAAAATGAACGTGGTTTATTTAATTAACATGTAAACCTAGAGTTGTGAACTTAGAAATTTTTGTTCAATTTTAGAGTACATTTAAATGTGATTGTGAAGGCTCATTTTGATATATTATTACATTGTTTGAACATGGAGACTAAATGTGAACGTACAGTGCATACATATTGTTTGATCTTGTAAACGTGTAAAACATTTGTGATTGTGGAACTTGTCACCGTTTTGACCTTGTCGACATTGTGAAGTTGTCGCCATTGTGACCTTGTCGCCATCTTGTAAACTTGATGTCTATGTCCTTACTGAATGTCATCTTAATGTAAGTGATGTGTCATCAATGTTGTAGAGTGTTGAGATATAGTTAGATTGTCTTTGAAAAGTGAGTTGTGTAAAGCAGAAAGTTTCGGAAAGAAAGTGACTTGTGATTTTGAAAAAAAAATTGTTGACGGACAACATTACGACCTACAATTATACTCAACGCCATACAAATCTAATCAAAACTTAGTGACAAGCATACACACCACATCAAACAGACGTTAATTTATTTCCTCCAAAAACAAAGCAGGTTTTCTGTGCCATCTGAAACCCTTGCCCGTAGAGGTCATTTGTGTTTTGAAGTAGCGACCCTACAGTTCCTAGTCCGAATTTCAACCGTTCTTCACCGCATCCAGGACACTTGAGTATATTTTTCTTTCTATATACTTTCGGATGCAAATTTAGGCACATATTGTAAATAGAACACAATTGTAAATTGTTCACTTTACTAACAACTTGTAACAAATTGTGTGTCTGATATTTCATTTGCATTTTCCATCATGTCTTCATTAAATGATTTCATCGATATGGGTTTAAAATTAAAGTTAACAGGTGACGAGTTGACAAAGTGGAGTGAAACTAAATACTCTGAACACCTTCGTGAGAAAGCTAATGAACGCGATGAAAGAGCGGCTGAAAGAGCTGCCAAGCAAGTAGAGGCAGAAACAGCCTTAAAGCAGGCAGAGATAGCAGCTCAGAGTAAACGGGAAGAGCTGGAAGTGCAATTAAAAATCAAATAACTTGATACTGAGACTGCCATAAACAAAGAGTCCAAGAAATCTGAGAGACTGGAGAAAGAAAACCAGTACAAGAAATATCAAGGTATCGTAAGAAATTATACCTCGGGTGACTGCATTGCAGCCTTCACCCAAAATTTTGAGACTTTAATGGACCATTACCAGGTCCCATTGTCTGAATGGAATATTATTTATATGAGAAGTTTATCAGGGGAGCCTCTGAAAGTCATAGAGACTATCCCCAAAGACCTCAGAAAAGATTACCATTATCTAAAATCAAAGATTATGGCACATTTTATGTTAGATGAGGCAGGTTACAGAGAACAATTCAGCAAGTTGAGCCCCAAACCGACTCAAACGTTCTCTGACTACCTCTGCTTAGTCCGAGATATATTTTCCAAATGGACTTCAGCAGCTAAAATTGATAAGAACTATCAAAAGTTAGAAGATCTTATCATCAGAGATAAAGTCATTTCATCCATTCCATCAGCATTTTCAAAGTTTTTGCAAGAGAATGAATGTACGAGTGTAGAGCAGATTGAAAGACGTGGTTCGGCTTATTACACAGCCAACAAACATTGTTTTGCCAGTGAAGCTACTGAAACCAATTTTGTAGCAGCGGCTAACTATGACAAACCCTATAGTAGGCAAAAACCTTATAAGCCTACATCTGAGAAGTACAACCATTGTAACTATTGTAAATTTTCACATCATCAAGGTGAGATGTGCGACAAGAACCCCGCATATCTTACATATTTACAGAACATCGTAAACAGACAAGATAAGGAGCGTAAATCCTTTAGAAATTTGCGTAAATGTTTTCTCTGTAAGGCGTATGGACATTATCGCCATGATTGTAAAGGTAGGAAAATGACCAAGAAAGCCAATGCCGCCTTATTTGATAGTTCATCATCAGATGAAGAAGAATCAGAGAAACACCCTGTGAACTCAGCACAGGCTTTTGATATGTTTAACGCAAATAAATGTACTGTTTGTAATACCTTTTATGAAGATGGTATTTTAACATGCGGCCACTCCATTCCTATTGCCAATGAAGAAGCTAATTTGGTAGTAGATTCCAAAGGCAGAATAAACATCCATCAAGGATATGTGAATGGCAAGCCTGCTACAGTCCTTCGGGACACGGGAAGTTCACTGATTGGACTGAAGAGAACGTTCATAATGCCTACAGACTATACAGGCAGGCACGTAACATGCAGAACATTCTCGGGCAATATTGAAAAGTACCCACTAGCCTGGGCATATATTCAAACACCTTTCCTCACTGGGAAAGTAAAATGCGCAGCATTAACCAACCCGGTGTGTGATATTATAATTGGAAATTTACCAGAGGTGAATGATATGCCTCATGACATAACATCTCTTTGCATTAATGAGATCACAACATCACCATCAAATGTCATCATTGATACTGTTGTACCACCTAATGAATGTATGGTAGCTAACGTAGCACTAGGATCTCATGACATCATTGATAACACTATTTCATCACCATCTGATATCATTGAATGTGTGAACGCAGTAACCAGATCTACTGCTAGAATGCAAGATGAAATTAATCAAACTGAAGCTATAGAAAGGCTTAGCCCAGTATTACTACCTCATAAAACCATGAAGGAGACTTTTGTAACAGCCCAAAAGGCTGATCCTTCATTGTCAAAATATTTTAATCTGATCGGCCAAAAGCCAAAGTTAACCAAAAATGCAAGATGGCATTTTGCTTTGAAAAATTGTATCCTCACCAGGTATTATACCAGAGGTGACACTACAACAGAGCAAACTGTGTTGCCAAGTGAGTATCGATAGCAAGCCTTACATCTTGCGCATGATATACCTCTTGCAGGGCATATGGCATACGCTAAGACCAGATCAAGATTATTATTACAGTTTTATTGGCCCAAATTCTGCAATGACATTAAGCAATATTGCAGGAGTTGTGACATCTGCCAAAAACTTGTAAAAAAAGGAAAAAACCCACAGGCAAAGTTACAAATTACTGACTTAGCCAGTCGACCTTTTGAGAAAATATCTGTCGACATAGTGGGCCCTCTTAATCAGATAACAACCAGAGGGAATAAATATATATTAACTGTTATTGATCAACGTAGCCGCTGGCCGGAAGCGATTCCGCTAAAGAACATAACTGCCAATGACATAATGGAAGTTTTCTTCCATATATTTTCACGGATAGGATTTCCAGACACTATCCAATCAGATAGGGGAAGTCAGTTCATCGCCGCATCTACTCAAGCTTTCACCAAAATGTTAGGAGTGAAGCAATGTTTCAATTCCCCGTACCATCCTCACTCGAGTGGAATTATAGAAAAATTTAACGGTGATTTAAAGCATATGCTTGCTAAAGTCACGCAAGAGCACCCCAATAACTGGGACGTATATTTACCTGCTATTCTCTTTGCTTATCGCGAAGTGCCACATGCTAGTACAGGTTTCTCTCCTTTTGAACTTATCTATGGTGCCAAACCACGTGGCCCATTAAGCATCTATCATCAAATGTTAACTGAATCCACTCCTTTACTCAAACCCATATCATCATTCGTATACGTTACATCATTGCGTGAAAGAATCATCAAATCTTGTATAATTGCAAAGGATGCACTAAAATTATCTGGTGCTACATATAGACAATATGCTGACAAAGGTAACAGGACAATAACGTTGATACATGGACAGGACGTTCTTCTTCTTCTACCTAGTGACAGACACGTATTGACTGATTCTTGGCAAGGACCATTTAAAGTGACGAGACAGATTTCATCTGTAGACTATGAGATCAAATAAAAGACAAACACAAAATATTCCACGTCAATATGCTAAGACCATATTACGACAGAGACAACGAACAAGACGATACAACAGCATGTACAGTGATAATAGACCATGAAGATGACGAGGCTAGTGACGAAATTCCAACACCTGCATTAGACACGACGAACTGCTTGAAGGAAATTAAGATCAACCCAAAGTTAACTCAAGCAGAAACAGACAGTTGCAAACAGCTCATACAACAGTACAACACCATTTTCTCCAACAACCCAGGACAAACAGAATTAGTACAACATCACATCACACTCACGTCAAATACACCCATAAAAAATGCAGACCATACACCATTCCATTGCATTACAAAGAACACTTACATCAAGAGATCATCAACTTAGAGCAAAACAACATCATTAGACGATCCCAATCAAATTTCTCATCTCCAATGGTCATAGTACGCAAAAAGGACAACACAATAAGACTCTGTGTCGACTATAGGAAATTAAATAAGATAACTCTTTTAGATTTAGAGCCAATGGCAAACTCGGAAGATCTATTGACAGAACTGACAGACGCTAGGTTCTTTACGAAGGTAGACATGACAAAAGGTTACTGGCAAATAGCAGTAGACGAACAGAGCAGACATCTGACAGCTTTTGCCACACCTTGGGGACTGTACGAATGGTGCAAACTTCCATTTGGGCTTGTCAATGCCCCAGCAACATTCGTACGTATGACACGACTTTTACTAGTAGACATTCCGAATATTATCTGTTACATAGACGACATTTGTGTTCACACGAAGACAATGACAGACCACATAAAGACATTAGAACAGACATTTGAACGCATTAGACAGCACGGACTGACGGTAAAGCCTGCAAAAGTAGACATAGCCTATCAGGAAATATCCCTCTTGGGGTACAAAATATCTAATGGCTTTGTCACGACAGACGATAACATTGTGTCCAAGATACTAAAACTCTCACTTCCGACTACGAAAAAGCAAGTCAGAAGTTTGTTGGGACTTATAAATTATTATAGGCAGTTCATACCAGATTTTGCTGAACTGACCGAAGTATTTACTAACTTACTAACAAAAGATCAACCCGAGAAAATTGTAAGCAATGAATGCCTAAAATTTGCATTCCAGAAAGTACTATCTTATTTCTCTGAGAATAGTTTAAAGAATCCCATTCTCAAATTGCCAAATTCTCTTATTTCTTTCAGATTACGCACAGACACGAGCTCCGTAGCGATTGGAGCAGTTCTGTTACAGGAACATGATAACATCCTACATCCTGTATATTACTTCTCGAGAAAATTAAAACCTAGAGAACGCTCTTGGTCGACACCGCAGTTGGAAGCCCTTGCTCTAGTTGAGGGTATAACTAAATTTTCCAGATTCCTCCTGGGACGTCATTTTATTGTGGAGTCTGACAGTAGTCCATTGAGATTTATCAATTCAGGTGTACCTTCCAACCAAATGATAGCTCGCTGGTCTCTTAAACTTCAAGATTACAGCTTTGAAGTTCGACACATCGCGGGCAGAACCAACACGATTGCCGATCTTTTGTCCCGTTGTCCGACCGACCCAGTAAGCACCAATGTCTGAGTGCAGTGTGTAAAATACACTCAGACCAACACAGCCATACATCAGTGAAGTTTTTTTCCACGAAAGCTGTGTATGTCTATATGATGTGATAGGGTTTATTCCCAATATATATAGTTTTCTTATTTTATTATTAACGTAGTGATTGTCGTGAATAATTGTGTAGTGTGTGGTAGAAAGAGAACTTTATTAATTGTATATATTACGAAACAAGAACAGTGCCACATTCGCTCTGAACTTACCGCAAGCGAACTGTCAAATTTATCCGTGGTATCTGCATTTGGAACATATTCAGTGATATTTTAACTCCGTGTGTGAAAGTGTGACCTGAACAGTGACATCTACACCACTTCAGTCAATCGAAATCCAGAAGTTTTTCCAGTGAAACAACCAACACATGAACGATCAGAACTTTGCACATTCCGTTTTACTACATCAGACCGGAACAAGTGTGTTCTACAAATTTCAACATCAACTGTTCGTGTGTACTTCCGGATGATTTAGAAATTTAGTTCAAAATTAGCAGACGACAAACAAAAGCTTAAAAGGTTATAACACTTCTAAACTATTTACGATTCAATAATTTCGAATACACAAAGTGTGTATTAATATTTTTCATTTAGTGTAATCTTAGAATCATTTCTTGATTAATTTATTCATACTATCGACTTTTTTTTCGCTAGTATGAAGAAACATCAAGCTATGACGCTGAGAAATAGAAGAATTATTGTAAGATATTATATTTCTTAATTTTTGAAGTTATGTCCCTTTCATTTAATTGTTATTACATTATTACACCAAGGGCGTTAATTGAAATGTATACGATGATGTATTGTGTATAAATAGCCATGTTGTTGCCAGATTGTTAACACGCCAAGAAGCCATCTACTGGGCATGGTAGAGTGTTACCGACATTGCAGACCGACACAAGAACTCCTGGCCAAATGAGGTCAGAGTTTGAGCGTTGAATGCGGCTTATATAAAGCCGTATTACGGTCTTGCCAGATGTTTTTTGTCACAAAAAGCATATTATTACTTTTTTTTGAAAGGCTGCGAGGTAGTTGCTTG